>CM052160.1:3137983-3344698 GCA_028455555.1 Augochlorella aurata
ATTTATTTAAATACATATTGAAAGTTTCATCCAAATCTTTTCATGAACTATACACAATTAAAGGTACAGTAAATTCTTCTCAATTGTTCCTCAACTCCTATACAAAAATAGATAACTTGGGAAAAGAAGATACGATTATTCAAGTCTCGCAATTCGTTTTTATAGCTGTTGACAATCGGGGCCTATAAAAACGAGCCGCGAGGCCCGAATAATCGTACCACCTCTTCCCAAATTGTCCATTTTTGTTAATAACCTGATGGACAATTGGAAAGAATTTACTGTAGTAAAATAGCAGGTTTTAATAGTCAGTCGAAAGGTGTGAAACATTAACATCAATTAACATTCATAAATTGTCAACCAAATCTCTGTAGTGAAGTTTACTATACTGTACATAAAAAGATGCATGGAAATATGGTTTAAGATTGAGAAAGATTAAGAAATAAGATTGGATTCTTCTGTTGTCAAAATCTAGGAATGAAATTAATTGAACACATACAATAAACAGAAATGGTCCATGATTCCAACGAGTGCTAATCAACGGGTCTATGAAGGAAATCGTAGTAGAAAGGGTTAAGGAAAAGCTCGGCGAGATTCTCCCCAAGAAGCATACGAGAACTAATGATACGTGCCATCGAGCCAGGTTTCCGATGCTTCGCTAGTTTCTCCAGTTCATTATCAAGCTCGTATTCAGAATCGCAGGCCAAAAGGTCTCGGAAAAGGTCGTCCAGCGTCGAGGGCTCAACGGTTCGATGTGAACTCCGCCACCTGTTTCGCTGAACGTTTCTTCGGAAGCGTGCGTCCGTCGCCACGATATTGCTTAGTCCGCGCAAAACTCTGAATCATCGCGGGCCGGCCATTTTTCAAAGTTGCCCGGGAAGGCCGACCGCGCTGCATTAATAACCACCGGGTGAGACGGTACTGGCCGGCTTCGTGGCGTGCAGCGAACGACGATAACAATGAGAACAAAGGGGCCGAAGGGTGGATTTCAATCTGTAAGTTGCGGACCGAGCTACCGGGGCCCCGTTGTTCCCCCGTAATATATTCTGGTCATTAGGGAGCACGATATGACCGGGACTTTTCAAATTCACGCTATTTTCTCCCGCGTTCATGGCGATGATGCGCGATAATCGGAAAATTTCGTGCCGGATAATCCGAGAAATTAGCGAACGAAGTAAAGCACTTGAGCAATTAGCTCTCTTTCTGGTTCAGGTGCTTTGTTTAAACTGTCATTTAGATATTTTTGTATTGTAATTCCTTTAGAAAGTTTTGTGAGTTCAATGATGGATGATAGGACATTCATTTCACCAGGAAATGTTTGATTAATCTTTTAAACTTTAATAATCATTGAGTTAGAATGATAGATAATACAAAGTGTAAACGACCTTAACATCTATTATTTTTTTTTCGCGTTGCCATTTGCATAGCTGTTTATTATAATAAATGGACAATGCGAAGTAAAGATTACATTATATGTCGGTTATTAAGAAAGTTTAAAAGGCAAACTGAAATCAATAGGAAAAATCATCAACAAACACTTTACACTTAAATGACAACCGTGCGGCACCATTAAAAATTGCTATATTATTTTTAAAATAATTTTTACGTTATTAAATTATGCAATATTATTGTATCACTTGATTACTAACATTTTACATTTGGATGTTTCATTTCAGGAAACATAACAAAACTTTTAATAAACGTGATACCTTCAAAATATCTGTTCCATAAAATCTGTATCAATAAAATCTTCCATAAAATTTTATTCGAACAGACTAATTATAAAATCCACATCAACCTTGTCTTTTATCATTGCTTTAAACAGGCTGATTGTTTCCAACGTTCTACCACGATTTATCTTTTTTAAAACATAACTTACAACTTTGCCAACAAATACATCCACGTTTCTGGTAGGTAATCAGAGAAAGTTCTCCGAGTGTAAAGGTTCAAGACATCACACCGTGCATTGCCCCAAGTACTTTGGCATCTTTGAACGCCGTGCAGCAGTTTTTGTCGTCACTGACACGTTGGTCCACTAGAAAGTTCTTCTCCCCAATGGCCCGACCCAGTGATCGAAAGAAAGACGGAACACGGAGACGCGTGATTAAAGAAAAATACGCTCCATTACATTAAAGCATTTCCGGAGCGTGTTTGCCGAGATGTAACGCGGTCTCGCGCTTGTTTCTTGTTCCGCGGAGCAGCCGCAATGGTTGCCGGTCGGCAAAAACAGTCGTGCGGTATTACCCGCGAGGCTCGTCCGTAATGCCAGTGATGAATTAAAATTTTAGGACTCGTGATAATGCCGCGGTCGAGCCGCGCGCATCTCGCGTTTAGAAACGAGCCGTCGTCTCCAGAACGGGAGTCCCAGGAAAAAGCCGCGTTTTTCGTCGGACGGCGCATCGCGGGTCGAAACGAGGTAACGTGTGCGCTCCTAAAAGTGCTCGTTTATGCTTCCGCCTTTCTTCCCTTGTTTGCACGGCTGGGCTCGCCTTAAACGCACGAGTTACGATAACATACGGCAACTAATTGTCCGCGGTAATTTAACTTTCGCGAATTCTTTGTGCCGAGGCGTTTCCGCCGAGCAAAAATTAATCTCGCCCCTTCACCCGGAAGATTTATTGCGACCTATTGCGCTACGACTAATCCGTGCAACGATATAATTGCTTCCTTTTGTTCGTAAAGGCGTTGCGGTACATTTTTAGAAGCGCAATCATTTATTTTTCGACCCCGCCGGCTCATTGCTCGGGATCCTTGAAACGCTTTCAAAGGCGCGCGCAGTTTCCCGATAACAATTAGTTGTACGGTCGAGAGGATCTGTTTGCGGGCGCTATCGGTCGGCTCGAATCCCGAAATAAACGGGGAAACGTGCAGCGGAATTCTATCGACACACTCAGCCGTCTTAATAATTTACATTCCGACGCGACGCTGGCATTCAGTAATAAGCGATGAGCATATTTATAGACGGCACTCTCCACTCTAATAACCGTGTCGTTCCGTTGCCTGTCCCACTACGAGCATCGTTTCCGTTCGTGGGGCAACTTGTTTTCCTGTTTCTTCCGGTCTGTTTGCCCCTCCCCGACGAGAGCCAGCAACGCGCGCGCGCGCGCACGATCCCGGAGACGCGACGTTTTAATTCCTTCTAATTAGAAATAACAGCGATTAATTATCTCCGGAGAAAGGTGGCATCTGCTTAATCCGCAGCCGGCCGGCCCGGACGAAAGAAGAATAATTAAATCGTCGAACTTGCGACTCGCAGTCGCCTCCGTCTGGCGGCAAACGTTCGCTTCTCTCGTTCTCTAACAGTGTTGCCAAATACGTACCTAATTCGCACTCTCCAACTTAATCGGTTATTATTTATCGTGTGCTTCAATCAGATTCAGATTTAATTAAATCTGCTCTGGTCTGTTTTACTTATGCTGTTCTTGTATAATACGGTAAAATACGTCAATTATTCAAATGTTTGATAACGAATTGTGTTATTTCAGGAATGGTTGTTGATGAATTTTTAAAAAGTCATTTATTAGAATAATTTACTAATTATCCGGTTGCGTTCGTTATTTCCTACAACGTTATCGATGCATATGCATTGTTGCATGTCATTCAATGCAATTAATGTTCCACGATGAACTACATTTCATTTTCATGATTAACCACAACGTTTGCTAGCTTATCTGAAAAATAAAATTTTAATAAAATCAGATTAAGATCAAATATTTAGGAAGCGTGATGACAAATAGTAGTCAATATATAATAGTTGCAATAATATGTCACTATATGTTTTATTATCGTTAAACTCGTTTTATACTTGATAACGTGAGAAATCATTTTATACTAAAAAGGAATGGAAACATTTAGACCATCCTGCTTAAATACCGCGCTCTGCATACTTTGTTAAAGAAGTATGCAAAGTTTAGCCGATAACCGAAAATTTCTAAAGTAGTTCGGTAGCGGCAACTTTCCCCTATCCGGTGTTTCAATTACCGAGGTTAACGTCCTGAAAAATGCAAACTCGGCCGATTCCACTTAAGTCGATCCGCGATTTACATGGAACACGATGAATCGGTGATTACGACGTACCTGGAGAACTATTATTATTCATTACACGATACGAACGTGACCCACCGGCCGACACGTGGCCGACTTTTCGACACGATTTCAACAGTTTTAATGGCTCGTGATTGCAACGCGCATCCGCGCGATTTAATGGTCATACATATTCAACTAATAAGGTTGCCCGAATCTATTCGACGTTCGTTTGTATCAAGCAATAATTCACGCCGATGCAATTGTCGGCAGTCGATAATAATGATATTTACGTAACGCACGCGTACTTGACACAATTCCGCGCTACCTGGTCCGCAGTTCACTTTTAAATCAAGGAAAGGAGAAAAATGGTAAATGTAGTCCTCCGAACAGTACTTTGAGATACTCCGTCTTGTCATTACTGCACCGTGAGCATCGCAAATTGTTGCTGGAACGCGCATCGTTCGCAGTTACTGTTAAACTTAGAAAATGTGTACCATTAGTGCATCCATGTACTTTTTGTATGATTAAATATCACAGCTATGCGTTCCAGAAAACATTTTTCTTCTATCCTAACGATCTTAAAGATATCCTAAGTTCCAAGTATGCGGAGAGTCGTTACAGTGTCTAGACATATATTATTGGCAATCACGAGAATGTTTAAACTTGTAGAATTGCCAATTAAGACAGCGTGGGAAATAGCATGTGTTGATTGAATAAAATTAAAAATTGAAGTTGAAAGAAATGTCTAAAGATGATTATAATTTTTGATACATTTAACTATTTTTAGAACTAATTTTTACATAGTTGGAACATGTAGAATTATTTTAACTTTTCAGGGATGTCGACGTACGGTGTACGATTTTACAATCCCTGTATTGATAAAAGCAAGAGATTAGCCCAGTTTTGCAGTAAGGTGTTTAAACTAGTTATTTTGTTGAATTTTTTGACGTTATAATGGGATACTATGACACATGAGAATGTCATGACTAGACTGCTGATTTTATTCATTTATGACAAAAACGGGTGGATGAAACACGAATAGTCAAACTATTGGTAAAACTTAAGGCTGTTATATTTATTAAGCAACTTAGGAAATGGAATACAATTTTATTTGGCTCCATTTCTTCTAACTGCTGAATGAAAATTTTATTTTGCATACAGATCCACAATATCAAACCGATATATCTCGAATTTTGAAATATTTTAGATCTCATTCGTAAAAAGTTAAAAATCCGATCAATTGTTACTTCCTTTTCGTCCTAGCAATGTTTTGGCCACGTCAAGAGGTAGTTTGCCAATTCTTAAGAATTCAATTTCGAATGACAAGCGTAAAAAACATAGTTCTGCTTAACCAGAGCTCCTATCTCTGGGAGCACAGTGCAAGCGGTCGCGCAGGCCGCAACGGGCAGATGCAGATACCGGCTGGGCACTGGCGGGCAACCAGGCGAAGGAAAGAATAAGGTAGGCGTGTCGCAGCGACGTTAGGTGCGTTGTACGTGCGTGTGCACGACAAAGAGAGATACGTAGGTATAAGCCGGCTTATTACGCGACGCCGGAGGCTACAAACACGCCGAATAATGGCCGTGGCTTGGCAATAGAGCGCGAGAACGCCGAAGAACGGGAGGGGTAGTATCGTATTAAATTATAATAATTCCAGCGCGAAATTATTAGAACGGCCGAGGGGGAGAGAAAAAGGAGTGGAAGGGGACAGGAGGAGAGGAGAAAGAAATTCTGCGCGGCAACCGTAGACATAAAGGGCTACAACAGAGCCTTTCCCTCGGTGGTTAGGCGTTTTCTCTGGATGGAGCGCGCACGCGGAGCAGCACAATCCGCTCGACGCCGGGCCTTATCGGGCTACCCGACACGTCCGGTCCCCGCGCGGCTCGGCAGGGGGCACATCCGCGACATTTGTTAACAAATATTTTACCCCGTAACACGATATACACCGCTGCCCGTAATAATGCTATTCAATGCTTCGAATAATAGGGTGGAATGCGGGGACGCGGCTTGTAGAAAGCGGAACAAGCCGGCCGAAGAGCGGGCTGCTCACGCAGAATTTGCCGGGAATGTAATGGTACGTGTCCATTTGAGAGTAAAACTACCGCGAGTTGCTCTCGGAAGCACTTCTCGCCAGTGGACACTGCGTCTGACGTCACTGACACTGAGCGGCGTTAAACGATCTGATAGTCGACGTGTCGCCACTCGCTGTCAAACGGGAACAGATTAATGCGACTGTCTGACAGTTGTCATCGCAGTGCGAAACAGTTTCGTAATATGAGAATAGCTGTCTGAGAGTTGGTTGAACATGGCATCTGCATAAATGAAATGGTTAAAAGTCCGAACACTTGTGTTAATTATAAGAAATATCAATATCTGTGAGGATACGACAGATTCAGAGTGCAGAAATCAAGAAAATCAGCCAAAAATCGAAATTGAGTCTAAAACAAAAGGCTTTTTAATTAAAGCACTAAGCAGCGTGAAAAGAACTGATGCGAAAAAATGGTAGAGAATGCATATAGACTGTGATAAGCTAAGCTATGATAGAGTGTTCCAGTAACTATCATGAAGTCAAAGTTCTTAAAATTGTTCTCAGCTGGATACAAAGTATGAGAGAACTACCTAGAGCAACTGCCGGTAAAAACTGACAAATGAACACATACCGTAAGTTTCGATCGTAATCGCGGGGTAGACATCGAGCTCGGTCGCGATCAAGGATCGGCAAATTGAGCCGAACGATCGCATTGTTCATTTGCAGTTACCGCAAGCACTCGTCCCGCGATTTCTTCCAGCTCGTCACTGTCTCCCATTCCTCGCCGTCGGTCTTGGCGGGTAAAATTCGTCCAGAAAAAGCCGACGGAACTCTGCCAGGGAACGGAGCCGAACGATCTCGCGGAGAAATCGGAACACGCGTCGAGATCAAATGCTACGAAATTCTCAAAGCCTTCTATCTTACGATTCCAGTCGTTTCCCCGGGAAAACGGGAATGGGGCGGAACAAAGAGTTCGCCTACGTAAAAAGGAAACGGAGGAAGTTATCGAGCGGGCGTAGACGCGTCGCGCAGGAGGATTTATTATCGATCCCTCCCGTCCTTATCTTCTTACAACATACTTTCGTTATCGACTGGCGGAGAGGAGCCCTCCCCAGAGGCCAGCCGCGGTATCCTCGCGCACGGGACGCATAATTATTACAATGTGCCTCCGCCAGACTGCCGCCATTAATATTCATAATGTCGATCCGTCAAAACGGCGCCCATCCTCCGTTCTGCGGCGTCTTTTTTCTCGGCCCCGTGGAAGGAAGAGCGACGACGACGACAGCGCAAAATCGATGGAATTCCTCAACGTGGAGGCAAGACGTTGGCTGAATGTTCGCGCGTCCACGTAGACACCGGTGGTGCACGTAAATTCGACGCGGCCGCCCCCGCGCGCAGGACGCCTAGCTGCGCGCATGGGAATAAATCAGATGCCTATTGATTTTGAGCTGTGCAATCTGTTTCCCGACGCCCGCTCAAGCGCTACCGGAATAACGGAGAACACCGTTGTTTCCGCGTCTCGAAAGGACCAGGATTTGTGGATTTCGAGATTCTGGCCCCGCTTCCTGCCCTATCGACGTGTAATCCTCGGCTAGACTCCAACGTCTTTTGTCTTTTGAATAGTCGGTATTCTTTGACACCGAAGTTCTAGTAATTACTTTCCGCAAAAAGCACATTCAGCCGATTCGGATTCCGCATTCAGATGCACCAACTTTGCGAATAGACGCGCAACGTATCTGTTTAAATAGAATGGCGGTCCGTGCACCGTCTAAGCGTTTTCATAGCTTCAAAGTTGTGGACTTCTTTTTCGTATCACGTTCGTGTCACGTGACAATGGTTCTTTTAACAATATTGATTGGACTCGTTTCATTAGTACATCGTTGAATATGTTATAATATTTATATAACATTTGGGGCAATAATCGAGTTCCTATCCCGTTGAAGATGGTGTTACCTGTTAGAAGAATCTATATTATTTCTTTTCACATAGGAAACATTTTTGTTGCATAGTAGATATTCAAACTTCTCTGGACTTAACAGAAACTTTGTTTGCCAAAAACTATAGCAAGAATTCATTGGCAAGAATATTTTGTATAACGTACATTGAAATAGTGCCATTTATTTTGAAGTCGCCTAAGTCCATTTTCCAAAAACGTCGAGCAATCCTTAGAAACACAAACACACTATACTACCACGTTATCAGTTGGCAATATTTTTAAATCTATTAAAACGGAAAATCCTCAAATATCTAAATTTTAAAATAAATGGTTATTATTATTACTATTTTATTATTTATTATTAAATCGTTATTATTATTAGTTACATTTGTCGCTATTGTTGTTTGTCACTAATAACTTTCTACGCAAGACAGGTAATTTATATGTATTGCTTGTAAATCATTTCTTCAATGTTGAAGCACTGTTGATAGAAAAGTAGAATTTTAATTCTATTTCATAGACGTAAATAGTATCCGTACTTAGTAGATCATGCTCCAAATCTTCAAAACAAGACTGACACTTTGTTATAGGACAAGGGGTTAAAGAAATTTCACAAAAGAAGACAGTAGAATTAGTGAAACACCGTAACCCAAGGAATAACGATGATAAAGAGTTAGTATGGTTCTACGGCATGACCAAAGCCGAACTACAAACGTAGCAATTACACGTCCTGCTCTTATTTATCGACTGTTAATCGCTAAAAAGATCGCCCGCGGCCAGTCTAAGCCTGTACTTACGATTACTTGTTAAAAGGAAATCGGGTCTTGACGACTTCATTGCTGACAGTCTACCGAAGACGAGTATCACCTCGCACGTTGTTCCCCGTCTCGCGCTTCGATATTGGCAGCCACTGCAAGGTTCTCAAAGAGCGCGTTATTCCTCCGCGTTGAACTCGTTGTGCCAATTTCGCATTTTCTCCGGTGTGACTTGCGTTCCGAAAGAACTTGCTAGTTCCATTCATCGTCGTCGAACCGTGCGCGAACTCGTGATGTCATAATTGCCCGTATCCTGATTGCAGTTAATCAGCTACCTACGTACATAATTACGATCTGTTCCAGGACAAATGACATTTATCCGTGTATAGCCGTTTCCGAATATAATTGCGCGTGTTTCTTTCAAGCCGGTGACTTTGGGGAATTTCGTCGGAGCACTGCTATGAAACTGTCTCGCTTTTCAATCCCGCGAAATGACAGTGATCATTGTTCCCTGCTTGCGGCGTTTCACTGTCTTCTGGTTCGTCTGCGAGCACCGTGTGTCTCCGCGCAACGAGGCCGTGAAGGCCGGAAACGCGTTGTTTACGCGTCTGTCATCATACTCACTGTCTGCACCTGTAAAACCGGGCACCGCGATGCAGCGGCATCCCTCGGCTAACCACTCGGTCGGCCGATGGCCGGCGCGGCGTTCTACTTACTCTTTTACAACAATAACGATGAAAACGTAATTGGATTCTCGGGATCATTCGTCGGGTTATTTTCACGCTTCCGGCATCGCGCGCCGGGGAAACGCATCCCGTCGAATCGCTGGTATGTGGTTAACCTAGACCTAACCCTGAGGATGTTTTCGGCGACCTCTCGGCCGCAGGACCAAGGTCAACGCGACTCGGATGATCGTAACAGTTTCAGCGCTGACTCGGAAACGGGGACATAAAAGCTCCGAGGGTATCACTTAACAGATTTTTGCCTCACGCATCAATGAGTTATGTTACATTTATATTCTCGTGTTTTAAAGAATGTTTCACGTTTAACCATACTTTGACTAAGCCATACTTTGACGAATCTGACTTGTCATGGGATAACTGTTGAAATAACTTGTTAAGTATAAATGTTATTCCGCTCTTTGAAGTCGGAATAAAATTCAGTCTGCTTGTTATCAATATTTAACAATTTCCTTTTTCTTTCAAGAAATTACTATATTCGGTTAAAGAATGTTGCAAGGTTTCAAAAGTCAACAGCTTGTAACGTGTCAGAAAGAAATTATTATTATTACCTATTATTATATGAGCTGCATGAGACTTCATTCGTACAAGAAAAGGTATTAATGCATAATATACTGATGATTTAAACATTCAAACTAAGACTAAATTAATCTTTCTAGAAGCTCTAAAAAAGGAAGAGGGGTGCATTTTTGCATTAGGAGACGTATCATGAATTCACCTTGGCGACATTTTTATCACATTTTATAAGAGGATAACATGTATTTAATACGATAAATGGGATAAATATAACTTTGTCGACCATATTAAACTATCTAAATAACTTTGTTTTCCTTGTTTACCTTGGAAAAACGAGTAAGTCAAATACAAAACTGTAAAGACCGAAAAATTGGGAAAAATGCCTCTAAATATTTTAAACGTTATTCGTAACAATTACAATTCTACTAAATTACGAAATACAAAAGAAATTTCAATTAATCTTGATGTTATTTATTCCAAAAACACGTGGTTCTACCAAAATTCCGCAGTTGCTGGTAAAATACATTCTACTTTTTCTCTATAAATAAATATTATATCAATGAATGTAATCATGTATGTTGTTTCTTTTATTAATAAAAGAAACGCTATGCATGCGCTACCTTTTCATTGCTATGGAACAATTGTATAATTTCATGAAAATATCAGGTGATTTATGAAAAGAAGTGGAATAATGAAGATGAAGTGAGAATAACGACGGTTTTGATGGAACATGTCTGCAGTCTGGCAAACAGGGATGATATCACGCTCCCAAGATCGTGGCTGCGGTCCATGTATTTCGTTTAATAATTTCCGTGACATTTCGTTAGGGGTTTGCCTTCATTTACCACGTGCGGATTGTTAATCGTAGAGCATTGCGGTACGAAGCACGGGACTGAGGAGCTATATATATTTACAGCCAGGTTGAATCAAATTAGAGCCGCGCCGTATATCATGCTGCTTGGGAATACGTCGACAAAATTAGCAATTCAATTTTTTACGTTTCTGAACGTGATATTAATGCGGAGGTCGGGGGCGCGCCCTTAATATTTCAACTGCAAAATCCGCATTAAATTAAAGCGAGCCGCGAAACGCGTATGCGCCCGAGTATTCCGCGCCCGACTGTGCAAGTATCCCGCGGAATATATCATTGATTCGATAACTTTTGTCGTTCCGAAAAATTCCCGAGACCGTTTCGCAAACCCGGTGCATTTCGCGTCTTTCATTTCACAATTTTGTAAAGCACACTGCGAATTTGCCCGAGCATTTTCCGTACCTGCCTAAAATTATAAATCGTGCGCAAGCAACGTTCGAAAACGTAAAAAATGAACGAAATTCTGTTGATATTAAGTTGACCAAATGTTCCGCAACAGGATTTCGATATTTTTGACATTTCGGCGATATAACGTGCATTACTCTCAATTAATCTGAGAATTTATCGTTGTCATTAGACAGCGGATTTTATACACTTATTACAGAAATGGGCAGACGAAATACAAAACTGTGAAATCATTAGACGAATTCAAGAACAACATTATAGACTACATTCTCCTTATTCGAATTATTAAACACCGGAATACATATTTCTCTAATTTCGACTTCGTACAAATGACTTAGACAATTTTTATTTTACATAAACATTCGCAGTCTAGTTATTATTCTCAATGAATTTTATTACGAGACTTTTTGAATCATCCTTGTACTAATCTTTTCACCACCATTGCCACATATTTTTTGCAAGAATATTATAAAAATTATAAGGGCACGAAAATCTTTTGATTGTTTACTTCGAAACCGAAATAAATGTTGAAAGATTTAAAGAAGTATCAATTTCGAAATTATACGCGCGTTTTACAAATTACGAAAATAGGCTTCTGTTTTGAAATCTGGCTAGTTATATGAATTCCGTGAGGACGTCTCACGGATATTCGAGGTGAGGCCGAACATCGTCGATAGAACGTACGTCAAGTGTGGGGAGCGGCCGAACAGATAATGCGTCCAGCGAACGATGCGTTTCAGAGTCGCAGACACGGTTGTATGCGCGACCGGCAGTCTACATTTTCAAGCTGACAACAAGACCGATAAAAGTTTATCGTCCATTTGTGAGGGACAGCGCTGTCACGGGAGTGAGCCGACCGCACAAGGCAGTGGGAGCGCTGCTCGAAGAAACGGATAAGAATACCTCGGAGAGATAGGAAAATATTTTTGTACTTCTACAAGATATCGAAAACTCTGCTTTGCCTTTCAGCCGCTCCTCGTCAAATCTATTTGTTTTAGTTCGCGACTCCTTTCAAACGCATCAAAGCCAATGATGACGAATAGGGTAAAGGTGGATTAGCTCCCACGGCAGCCTAAATTATCGAGTTTCGCAATCTCGATATCTCACCCACTTAAAGTGACGTACCTTCTTCCCGTGGCTTGATTGCCTCTTGTTTTTCTGTGTGGGCTACTCGGGGCCGGCCAGAGAATGGGGAAAATCGTGGCAAGATTCTCGATAACCGGCCACGATGACACTCGACTCATACGAAGTCCAGGACGATAAGGTTTTACAGCTGCTAGGAGATTATCTGATATAATCTGGCGCACCCCTATGGCAGACCCATCCAAATAATAGCTCCGCCGATTCCGAAGCATCGCAAAGTCCCTCGGTCACCGAGAGACATCGACGATACACGATTACGTCGGAAAACAGGAACGATGGGGTGCCGTTTCATCGCTGGTGCATCATATTTTCCCGAGTGTCCGAGTGCCCGCTGACTATCGACAGCTGTCGTCGCGCGCCATTCTATCGCGGCAAATATTAACGTTCAATAGATAAGAAATCGTTAGAGTGTGTGTCGTCGATGATGGAATATTTGTTTTATAATTCATGGCCGCGATAGAATACAGAATTGCAAGGGGCGGTCGGAAGAAAAACCTGCCCTGAAACTTTCACGGGTTATTCGACTAAGTTTCAAAAGTGTGCAGCAATTTTGCAAGTGATAATGTCTATTCACTTATAGCCGTTCATAGAGGACGCCTTGAATATCGTAAACAAATTTTAAACCACTTTTAATACCATTTTATGTTAAAAATGGTTCAGATAAAATTACAATGAATTAATTTAAAGTTTCATTCATTTTTCAGTCACAATAATGTGATTTTTTTAAGTTTAAATAACATGTATACGTATGGCAAGCCTCTAAAAAATATATAATATGACTGTAGTTGAGAAATTGCAGGAAAGAATTTATATGGTACATTTAACAGTTACAGGTACAGTTATGGTACAGTTACTTCAAAATTATAGATCCTGTTTAATTACAGAAAAAGAATAAAATTAACTATTTCAAATGCAACAGGCTATTCTGATATCATAAAAATCAGTAGTACTCAAAATTATACTTATTAAACATTTCTAGCGTACGTTATGAGCAAAAATGTCACGAGACAATATATAATCATTTTCTTGAAAATAATTCGCCTTCTCCGTTTTGGAGAAACTAACAACTATCATTTGATAAAGAACGCTTTCCTACTTCCGAAACAGCCCGAAGCATCGATTAGGTGGGCAGCAAGAGATGATTTTTCTCTGTGTATTACATATTACCGATATCGATCTTGCAACTGAAGCTTCGGCTATTAAAAACAATTCCCCGAGGTCTCCGCGAGCGGTAAAATCCGGCGGAACTCCGTCCGAATTATAATTCAACGGCAGTTAAGGGCGCGCGCCCTCTCCACCGAAGATTATTATTCCCGGCAAATGGGTGTTTTCGATAGAGCGAAACGGTCCCGATTATCGGTCGAAACGCGTGGCTTGCAGAGGGCGGTGTGCGTTCGGTATGGAAAAAATTTTAGAGGGTGGGTCGATTCGGAATCAAGATAGCCCCGGAAGCGAGCGTTGCAGGCGGGACCCCGCGATGGAAATAAATCAGCCTTGGTCCATTCACCGGAGGTGTTTCCGGGCGGACCCGACGCTTTAATAGAACCGGTGCCAATTCTATCGTCTGATAATCTTCGTTAAACATGCCGAAACGAAAAAGGAAATTGTTCGATCCGATCCTCCGCCGTCGAATTCACAACTCGTTCCTAACATCAATTTCCATAGCTTATGAACTCAAATCTATCGCTTTCGTTCTTGCGAGCCATTTTACAAAAATGGTAAACGGGTAGAAATTACATTTATGTATTTAGGAAAGGTAATACTAGGTCTAAGTAGACTGCGGATCTCTTTAATAATTTTAACAAGCTGAAAGTAGTATCACATCAATACCATTTACTGTTCTCAATTGCATCTGCTTATTTTTGCCAGAAATGCGTAAGATACGCAATTTAATTGTAAGTAAACTGTGGATACGTATGCAAAATAAAATATTTATGCATCGTCTGTAGAAAAAGAGTGTGAAACAAAAATAGATTTCCTCTCCTAATAATTTTAATTACTTCAAAATAATGTATTCCTATTTTTATATGCTTCTATTGCTTTCACCGTTTTACGTTCGACATACTCGTCTGTAACATAGGTACATAAAAACCGCAATCTAATTACAAGGATGCAAGACTGAATCTATTCAGACGTTTATAATTTTAACAATTTTAGAATAAACAATGTGAATCTGTTATTTTGATCGGCACATAAACCTTAACATCCTCAATGTTCTTTTATGATATCAGGAACTATAACCAATGAAGCAAAGATTTCAGAATCCAAAAATTCCCTTCTCAGAACATTCTCAACGTTTAAGAATTTACAAAATCGCACGACAATCTACCTTGGCTCCACCGTAAAGGGCGGAACCTCAGCTTCCATTCCTTAAATTGTGTTTCTAAAACATATTCTTGCAGGAAGAAGAGTGGAAAGAAGCGAAGGTATTCCTTTCCCTTAAAAATACAAATCCGAACGTTCCTGAAAGCTGTGAAATTTTTGATGCGACTCAAATCACTGCAAAAGTCTGCTACCCGCGACGAATGCGTGAGATTTACCGTACGAAATTTTCCTATAGTTTCACTACTGTTCGTTCGTTTTCTACTTCGTGGATCTATAATAACAATACTTTTGTACGGCAAGGAGAAATCACGGCCGGAATCGCGGAGTGTCGATAATTGCCGACTTTCATCGGTCGCGAACTGAATCGGTGGACTCCGAAATTTCACGGTTCCGGTGGCGTCGCTGCGATTCAAAACGGTAGAAAGTTTGGACGGGCAGCGGTCGATAGCGGCGTCGGTCTCTCATGAATACATTCACAAGCGGCGCAGCCGGCCGCAGAGGTACAAGACAAAGATGTTAACTGGTGATTGGGGAAACGCTTTCCTCCTTTAAAGATCGTCTTGTTAGCGCAGGACCGCGGGAGCCCACGGCACTCAGCCGTCCAAATCTCCGGCTCGCTTGCCCCCTTGCGGACTTTAATGTCTTCAGTAACTGGCCGTAAAAGAAATTCGTGTGCAAGCGCAGCGGCAGCGGCGGCCGGGCCGGGTCGGGCCGAGTTGCACGGGTGCAGTTGCATGTGCGCGCGTGTAGGTGCACGCGCGTGCAATCCAAACCGGGAGTCGGGCCGCGGTGTCGCCTCGATTTTATGCAAAACGAGAATCTGCTTTACGTACTTACAATGTATTCGCGATAAGGAGCGAACGCAGTCGTCGGGCTTTAAACGGGCCCGTCCGTGGCAGTGCTGGGCCCTTTCGGCGGCATTCTTCTTTCCTGCTAGCCTCCAACGGGGAGAATAAATTCGTCGGCGTTTGGCTCGATGGCGTTTCGATCGACAGGATAGTATTAAAGCCACGTTGATTGCGCCGATCGAGGAAACGAAGCAATTAACGAGCCGGCTGTGCCCAAAGTGACAGCTTATTCTACTGAATTCGAGTTGCACGGGCTCGAGCTATGAGATACTTGAATACTCGGGTGACTCATGAGATACTCAGGTAAACGACAATTACCTGAGTACAAAAGATATCTCGCGAGATATTCTCGCTTGCAGAATCCATATGACATGTTAAAATTACCGATATTTTGTTTGCAATGTAATTAAATATCGTGTTTCATGTACAGTAATATTCAATTATTCCTCTTGTATGCACCATTAAAACAGTCAAGGAATCGAACATTGCTTTGTTCTGAAAGCCATCGTACAACATGTGGATCTCAAAATTATATTAATAAAATGCGTACACGCAAAAACAGATAAAATTGAACACTCATCAAGAAATCTAAAACCATCGTTGCAGCATATGATACAATAATTATTTTGATTAATCTTCATAACAGATAATATTTTCTTCTGTATAATATTTTAATTTGTTTTCCATTGTGTATTACCTCCTTTTATACTAAACGGTTGTCCCAGTGAATAAATAAATAAAATTAATTAAAATGTCGCCTGAATTTTTTATTTTTTCAAATCCATATTTATTAAGCATGCTTTTCAATTTTTTAAAGAAATAAATGATCAGTGAAGTAATAACTAATTTTGTTCAATTTCATTATAACTACATTTTATTATTATTGTCATATTATTGTAATCAAATCAAATCAAATCAAATTAAATTAAATAACAAGGTATTGGCTTTAATTAAGTTTTCCTTGTACACAGTTCTGTTTATATACCGAATCATAAAATACTATTATTTTTGCTATAGAAACGTTTTAGAAGCTTCGTATTGTGAATAATTATTCTTAACTATAAATCTGGGCTGATAAAAACGACCCATCTCCCATCTTTCCTCTTAAAATTGTTCTAATCATAAAAACACTTAAGACACATAAAGCAACCCACGTTACTCATTTTTAATGCTCGGCAGGTTTAATATTAAAATAGTAGTAGCTCTTCTAGCCAGTTATAAGACCTTATTTATGAGTTAAGCGACTCTACTATCTCATAAAATACGAGAATATTTTTGCTTTACCTAGGTGTCTCATGGGTACCCGAGCAAAGGTAGTAACTCTAGTTACGACTCCATCGTTAATTTCGGTAAGAGAATATCAGCGAAGAGTTCGTCCTGTGTCGCGGAACGTTCGATTCACAGGAGCAACAGTACTTACTTCTGCGGGGAAGTATCGCGGTTCTTCGAGAATCAGGTCGAAGGAAGCACGGAATCGCTTCGAAGAAGAAATGACTGTGACTTCAGCGGGAGCGCATACGGCATACGGCGAAGTAGATATTGGTGCGCAGTCGAGTACATTAATACCTTCCAGGTCAGAACCCTAAGTTCACCGCTTCCGTGGAGTTCGCGTGTTCCGATGAACCGCTCGAACCCATCTCTACCATTACAAACTCGCCTATCTTAATAGCAGCGAAGACAAACTTCTGATTTTGACCTGACGGCACTAAATGCACCCGACTGCACACCGAAATCTACTTCGACGAATGGGTTTTGACGATAGTCGCTCATGCTGCCTCCTCGAAGCGATTCCAATCTTGCTTCGACCTGTCTTTCGCTTCAACCGATCCTCACCTTATCTAAACGGATGTCGTGGTCTCTCTCGATACATGCGCCCCTTTGCCCGTCTCCTGGAGTCCTGAGTGCAACCATCAAAACGCTACAGTAGCTGGAAATAACGGAGACTGCTAGCTATTCTTACGCTTGTAATGGATCATGCCTACCGAATAGATCACATTCTACGACAAGACAAGTCTGCCAGCTTTATCTAAATAACTGACGGCGTCTCTCTCTTTAAAAGCACCCTTCCGGATCCATCCTGAACGTAATGCGATACCGTAACAGCTACAAATTGTGGCTACTTTTCACTCACAGAGCACGAATTATACATGAAAATTTGTCTACTGCGTCCAGATCAATCTTACGTGTATGTAACAGAACGCTAGACTAGCTAAAAATGCTGAGAACTATTTTTGCGATATTATCATAGACTAGCTCGTTTAGTGTCGAGCGAAAGAATCGTAACTATGCGAAAGATACCGGACCAATTTGACGAATTTGCTAAGTTTTGGGAGGAAGCTCATAAAAACCTTAGTAAGAATGATATCTAGAAAATTAAAAAAAAGACATATTACGAAATAAAGGGAGAATAAAGTAATGTCAATTGTATTTAAACATTTGTTGAAAACCATAAGAATAAAATAAATTCAAAACAGTATAAAAAAGACAAAATCAATTTTCTCTTTAGAAAAAGTATTTGCACGTAAGAAGAATCATCGTTTAATCATAGCTTTATGCAGACCACCTAGTGTGAAGTATAGATATTGCACTTTCAATCGTTTGTAACAAGATAAGTGATATCGGACTATAAGTCTAGAGGATAATGCCATGTTGCACGACAAGCGTCTGGAGGACCTGCTACGAAACGAGTGACAGTTTCTATCTTATCATAGAATATAACAAAAACTTGAATCCATGAAAAATATTTTCAATTATCTTGCAACAAAATGAAGCATTTATAACGTCTTATAAATTTATTTTGAGATAGAGTTCTCTCGTGATGCGAATAGTTAGGCACAATCACATACGGGCTAACTATTGCTGTGCCTTTGGTTTGTCTTTTAACACAATTAACTTTATATTTATCGAATAAGATATTAAATTTTTCTGTCCAGTTTTATTATATTACAGAATAATGCTTGGATGTTAGGTAAATGACTACAGTAGCTTCTCCCTTTAAAACCGTCTTTTATCTTGAACACACCGCGAAGCCACAGCGCCAGCAAATTCTTTGAATTTTTCTCACACAGTCCAATATTAACCGAATAACGTGTACCTACCGGCCTGGTCTATCTATCGCGACCTCTCTCGTTCCAAGCACGTTTCCAGTTCTATCCGTGCGCGCAGAACATTACAGGGACTGTTTCGGACGATTTCACCCTTGCAGCTTCGCGGCCGATGTTTATTGAACGATTGACGAACCCCGACGTTCTAAATAAAAATTCAGCCGGCAGCCCGGTGACGCACAATACCTCCGATTGATCGCGGTGACAGAATGAACACGAAGACAACGACATAGCGGATTCAAATGTTGATACAGGGGAAAGCCAGGGCTGGGTGTGCAACGTTGGTACTGGCTGCGGAGCGCCGCCGCAGCAGCGGATTTTAATTAATATATACTTAATTAAGTTTCTGCGACGGCGGCATTGTAGCGTCGCTACGGTGCTCGTTATCTATGCCACGCAGTGCGCGGGTGATTTACTAATAGAAACTACGCGAATAGTTCGTCTAGTTAAGCCCCTTCGAATACACATTGGTTTATTGTGCGCCGCGTCGATGCACCGCGACGCTGTTGCGAAACATCCTATATCGCGGCTGCACGCCGACTGGCTCTATTAAACCCTTCCACCCTCGGCCCTCCTACGGACCCCCATGATTTCGATGCGCACCACGACGATGCACCATCGCGAGCGTGTTTGTGCGCACCGCCACGATTCCGCAGATGTATCGATAATGCATATGTATCCCTGCCTCGCAATCAAAACGATTCGCCGGCGATTATTCTGCGGACTCTCACGGAAACAGCCGAGAAGCAGGCGCACTCGCGCCGCGGATGCAGCGAATACCCGACGCCGATCCGTGCAGATACGCGACCAAGTCGATCACTGACGATTACACTCTCAACGAGAGCCGAAACAATCGCGTCCGGTGGCTGGCGAATGCTCCACCGCTTTCACCACGTCTGGACACAAAGTGTCGAACCTATTTCGAACCGCATCGATGACTTAATATCACGCTCTCATGGTTTGCTATTGTTAGGAAATATCGTCTTTTGTTTTCGAAGACAGTACTTTTTCCGTTCGGTGCGGCTAGCTGACGTTGCCGCGTTGTTCCATGACTTGCTCACTGATCAAACTTTCGAAACACTTGGCAAATGTTGGATAAGAATGTTGCCAAGCAACTGATATGGAAACTTGCGTTAGCCCAAGGTAATTAACGTTAGTTACTCTGTGAGCAACATTATTATCGGACTGTGGATTTTTGTCATTTATGGCAAAAGAGACTACATGTAATACGTTAAAGTTATCGTTGTGTTCCGTTCAATTTGTGAAAATTGTTAACAATGTTATCGAGATTCCGAATTATTAAAATTATTACACATTAACGGAAATGACGCCGTTAATTGAAAGCACAAGTATAATCAGATTGATTTCATTCATCAGCAAACATATTTTACTTTATGAAGGAATTGGATGAACGAAATTAATGAGTTACATTTCATATTTAATTGATTTTATAATCCGGAACAAAGTACTCCGCAACGTAAAGTCCAATATCGCAACGCTCAAATAATTCTACCGGTCAGATTGATAATACGGATTGCTGGAAATCAAAATGAATGACTTCGAGATACATTTTCGTCGTCGAAAGTAAGAGATATGCGACATCCTGCGCGGGCTAGCAAGTATTTTCGGAGTGGAACAAATGTTGGAAAAACTAAACGGCACAGCTGTTTAATCAATCAGGTATTTCCGGAAGTTGACCGAACGCAAAGCAGTTGAACGAAGGGATAATTGGAGCATAAAGGCAAAACGATTCGCAGACACTATCCGGTAATCTTGTTAGCATCGACGGTAAGGTCGCCAACTATTTGTTCGCGAGCAGCCGCAGCGTGAAACATAGCTGAACAATCCAGGTTGGCGACGGCAGCGTCGCAGTTGGCCGAGCCGAATATTGTGTACGCGCAATAATATCGGTCAACATTGTCAAACGATATCGGTCCACGGACAAATACACCGGCGAACGATGTTTGCCAAGAATAATGCGACTATCAACGTTGTTCCGGTGACAGGGGACGCGGGCTGACCCGTTGAATAGCGCGGGTTCCGCGTCGAAACGAGTTCCGGAAAGTTGCGACCGAGAAAGCCAAGGGTTGGGAACGGTTGAATTAAAATTCACCGGAGAGCCGGTCGCGCGCTCGATTCTTTTTGATCTAATTGGAAATTATTGAAACTCGGCATATGGCCTGGAACAGGTCACCGGGTATCAAAGGCCTCCGCTGGTAACAAGAAGAGAAGAGACGAGAGCGAGCGCGTGCGACAGCCGACGAAACGCCTTTGGCGATCTCGAATTTCGCGTCGATTATTCGGTCGGGGCTTAATAAAAATGCACGATACGGCAGACGCACAAAGAGGGCTGATTCGGCCTGGCACTCGGATTCTGACGTCCCAGGAAACAGACGGGACCCTCGTTAACATTTTCCTTCGTCAAACCGCCTTTTGTCGGCGGCCAACCCCTTTCTCTTCCACCGACGATAATCAGAGACCGACGGGCTAGTTACCGACGACTTTCCGACTTTCACTGTTCCGTTGATGGAGGATCGTCACGAAACGGCGAATATTACGAGCAGATCTGTTCATTTATATTCAGATATCCGGGATCGTACGAGATATTCGAATAAACAAAAACACCCTGCTGTCTATCTCGCGAGATACCCGCCAAAGTCGAAGTTGTAAAAAGACGAGTTCCGACAGACTGGAAAAGCCGCATCAGTAAACCTATACAATGAAAAACAAATTAATTCCCCAGTTATTCGAACGGATTTTACTTTATTTTATTGTTACAGTTTGGTTAGGAATAATTGTCAACTACTTGCTTATTATTAAATCTGTCTGACCGAAGAAATTGATTCCAATAATTGAGAAGTTTGTTTATTCCTATTACTATACAGGGTGTGCCCGAAAGGTATATACAAGCGAGCACCAGGTGATTCCTCTTAAGAAAACATGACAAAAATATAAAGTAACTTTTCTTTGTTTGAGATTTAGTTTTCGAGAAAATCGAGTTTCAAAATTCTCTTTTTAGATACGGTCTTGCTGCTATAGGCAATATACGTTGCTCAAGAAGTCGTATCTTAGTCATAAGTGTGTACGACTGTTGATGAGTGTTATTAAATATAAAGGAGGAGCCACAAAATATTAAGCATTAAATATCATTTGTTCATTTATTGTTATACATAAATTTTAATTAAATGTGCTACCACGTCCGACCGTCTTTCCACAAAAATTCTATTTTTTCAAATAACATTCTTTAAACAAATGAAATTCAATTCTGTTTCATTTGTGTATGTTTATAGAGGTATTTTGCAAATTTGTATAGAAACAAAAACTTGTTTCTAATGTTAAATAAATAAAAATTACGTTAATTTATCAGTGTATTATCTGATTGTTCGACGCTATATTTGGACGAGAAATTTTTCTTTACTCAAATACGTCAGACGTTCAATCGATATCGATAGTTATAATTTCGATTAGGATAACAAATTCGCGTGTATTTTCTCGCAACCCTCCCGAGAAACTCTACCAGGCATTGATCAGAGCGAAAACGTCGGAGAATGAGAGAAACAGACGTATCTTCGGGAGCATGATGTTCCGAAGTAAGTGACATTTCATGTTTCGTCTCGCAGAAGATTTCACCGATACGGAGGACATGCTAAATAAAAATATGTTCGTTTGAAGGTGCGCCGAGCAAGTTTCTCTCCCCGGGACGGCCCGGCCCGGTCCGCGTCTTTCGTCAGCGGACGCGTATTGATCGCGGCCGTAAGTCAACGGGATCTATAAATTGGAGCGATCCCGTGATAGGACTGTCGATTGTCCGAGTGTTGCGAAGGGCAATTGCCTTTCATTTGAAATTACTTTGGGAAAATATTGGATCCATAACTCATAATTCTTCGAGGCAAACGGCTCGATCCATTCTTTTTATCTCCTCGACGCTCCCGATAAGGAATTTCGGAGAAAGCGATCCGAACGTGCTCGAGTTATAGTCCGCGTAGACTCCGGGAAAGTAGATTTTTCTTGCCCGTGGAACGACGAGTTCGAATTTTCCTTCGATTGTCAGAGAAACCGAAAAAGTGGATTACTCGTGCTTTTATGGCTAATATATCACTTCTTGCTAGATCAACTTTAATTTAGTCACTATTTTAATAGAATTTAAAATATAATTCCTTAAAAGCAATAAATTCATTTATTTACATCGGGTGTTTAGAAAGAACTTCGTAAACGCGGCTACATTTGCATTTTATTAAAGTGTTGTGCTTGCTTAACCCTGATTCAGAGTTCACTTAGTTACTCAATTTTTGGCAGTTAAATAAAATAAATTGCTGTTTCATTAAGAATAATAAACAGACGAATAAACCTGCAAGAAGTATCTTCCAAAATATGTTTTGAAAAATTGCTGAATAAAGTTCAGAACTGATACAAGAACTGTTGCGAGGGTTAATTTTATTTTGGTGTACAGACAAATTAATTTTACGTTAACAGGGAAAAGTAGCTAGAATGGCAAGGTACCTGAAGAGAGTATAATCCTAAGAAGCAACAAGTTAATTTACATGCGTCGTTTATATAAAAAAAAAACCATGCAACTGCAGTAACTACGGAGACTACGTCAGCAGTGCTTGACTTTTTTTGATCCGCGGATAAGTCAGTTCAATGTTAGTACAATTAAGATAAGTACAAAAACAAATTATCGGGTATAATCCTTAAACGCAGTAGGCAGGACTATTTCCCACGTTTCTTCGGGAAAAAATGTTGAAATGGCTCCAACTGTTCACCTCGATGAATGTTACGATTTCTCGATTTCATTTTGCTCTTTGCGGCGAATCGATGTAGCACGAAACCAAGAAAGATAAGCCCACGGTAGCAATTAGAAGCGAGTGCAACTTTAAGAATCATCAAGTCTATACACTCGCATCGTTTCTATGTAAAAGAATGTTAAATTCGCTTTGTGCCACTTAATTGCCGTTCGGTTGATCCTTCAAATATCGAAGACAAATATAAGCACGCAATACCTTGAAGATGGTAGCCGCCGTTTAAAAAGGAGACGTCGGACGTGATGACGGTAATAAAACGAATTTGTTTTAACAGCACCTAAAAAGGTGCCGGTAGCTTTACGACGGTAGCGCGTGATTTGTCGAATAAAAGACACGATCGCGTCGGGGGATAATAATTCTCGCTCGGATCGAGATTCATCTCGTAAGAGACGGCGATCCTTGAATTAATACAGTCTCGCGTTTGTCCGGTCGGAATACGTTCGCGCAGTACGAATGAGACGTCGACTCATTAGCGAGGAAGTTTATACGCCCATGAGGATTAACACATGCCCGCTAATAGGAACAAATCGTCCTTGGACTGGCCCGTGGATACGAAAGCGGGTTCTCGGCGGTGTGTTTCGCGTGCGACCAGACCGGTCAAGCTCTCGCTTATTGCCGGTCGAAAACTCCATCCTTCCAGATCAAATCGGGAAAAGGGGAATTTTGATTAATCAATTTGCCCCATCGGATACAAACCCGGCCCCGAAATCCGACATTTTTCACAGAATTCCTGAAACATTTTTCACCGGGGCGTCACACGCAAAAATCCTGAATGATACTCGCGATCGTACTGAATAGTCAAACACCGTGCCAGATTCTGTCGCGCTATCTCGCGGAACCTGTCAACTACAAATAAAATTCCAAGACTCGTGTATTATTCACAATAACCGATATAATCTGTGCACACGCTGACCTATCTCTCTCGACGACTGCTTCACACCCCGGCCTTTGCGCGTCTATTTAGCTGCGAACATGTTCCAACAGTTTATTCCTTGCAATCGCGTCATCGATGCAGTGAAACTTTAATACCGTTTCCGTATTTAGTTGATTAATTCGCACGACGTGACGTTCCGTTTCGTGTAATCTACCTTGTTATAAGTCGGATGATGTCCGTTGCGACTTCACGTCACGTTTGTAGAATGCCAGTTTGCTAAACGGTGACAAAAAAACCGTGGTTTTCTCTCTCCGCTCGTTGGTTCAAAGAGTCGCCAAGAGACTTGTGTTTCAGATTGACGAGAAACTGCAAAACTGATTAAGTCCGATTTGGTAGTATAATATATTTGTCACACGACGCACGGTGCTACTTTTTCCTATAACTTTATATATAATTTAATTAACATTACATTTAAGTTGTTTTTACTTTATTTTATACGAATGTCAATAATTTTCCGATGTTTGATAAAATTTAATACAAGAACGCTGCTGGCCATTACTTGACACCTTAAACTTGAATATCTTAAGAATAATACAAATTTTTTGTTTGGATATCATACTGATATCTGGTTCTAAGTCATGAATCGTGTTAGATCAGGTCTTTCATACCTTTGAGTTAAGTACGCGACTTAAATAAAAAATATATTGCGTTGTCTATGTCAAAAATTCATCTGTATAACATATTTTTTGATAGCAAAGTGTTCTATAAATGATTTCTCCAAGTATAAACTTCAGCTTGTCAGAATGAAGATGTTAGTATCATTAAAGTATTACGAAGCACGATGTTTTAAAATTTCAAACGGTATTTAATCGTTTATAGTTCTTAACAACGTTAACCAATCTCGATGAAATTTTCAGAGATATACAAAATTCAATGTTTACATTTTTATTATGCATTCAAATAAAAAAGTTGAAAAATATTTTTATTACTTCAACCAATTTTAATAATTACAAAAATTCTTATGGCGATTGTTTACCACACTGGACCTTCCAACATTTTAAAAAATTCAGGTCAGTGTTGTAATATTTATTCCATTTTTAATAGTGACCCAATATTTTCGTGACTGACTGTACATCAAAAATTGCATTTTGGCCAACTTTCTGAAGAAACGTACCACTGTGCGACGTTACACTAAATTGACTAACGATTATAACAATGGAGGTTAAAGAGTAGAGAATAAATCCTCGTGGACAGATTCGTACCGATGGCGAATAACGAGGGAATACCGAATCAACTTGAAATCTCGAGAAGAAACGACTGTATGTAGCAATAGAATCATATCCCATGGCTCGGCAACGGTATCGTTGTCAGTCGAACCGCAAACAACGGGGACGTATTCATGCTTGAGCAGCACTTGATCGTTTTTAGCGTGGAATGTGACGGCATAATCGATACATCGTCTGCCGGAATGTATCGCGGCGTGCTCCGAATGGATGCTCTCCTGCAGGAAGCACCGTGCACTACCACTCACCCTAATAAATACTTCGGCGATATCGAGGCGTAATAATTGTCTGTAATTATAGCACACTTGATATTTGACTGATTAGTTTTTAGAATTCATTATCCCTGCGACAGTGCGTTATTGCACTTGCATGCAACTCGTAATTACACGGAGAGGATATTGATTACCATCGAATCAAGCGAAATCCTGATCGATATTAATTGCTTGTACGATTAAAGATCATTCATTGCGGACGAGATTCTCTACCTCGCGATTTCGACGCAATCAAGAAAATACCGTATTTTATAATATTTACACATTTTTTGGAATCTTATTACTTCTTGACCCCTATTTTAATTTAAAGTTAGTCAGACTTGCAAGAAATATCTATTTTACATATTATTTTTGTAGCTCCATATTACATTTGTATGACCATTTAAATGACCATTTCATTTTTTACACTACTATTCTCAGAGAGCTCTCTTTCTAATGCTCTCATGCGTAATATGATACATATCCCAATTATCGTGTCCCCAGGTTGAAGGAGTGTTGTATATAAATTGATGATCTATTTGTTTATTATGCTAATACGTAAACACAAAAAAAATTATTTGTCTTCTCTTACGGTAGACGTCCCAATTTTCGTAAATTGATAATCTATTTTTTTATTATCTACCATAGCAGAAGACATCCTCTCTTTCTCCATAGAACTCGAAGTACATTTTACGGTTACCATAACTACCTTAATCGACTTCTCTTAATTTCCTACCAGTACTGCAACATACTAGATATCTTTTGCTGTTCGTACCCCTCTTTCAAATCTCCGTTATCATCGCAATTCGAGCATCCTCTTCTTTTGATAACTTCCCCTCCTCTTGTCCTTCCTCATCTCTCTTTTCCTTTTCCTTTTCCTGAGACCTGATACGCTCAAGTTGTGATCGATATCGCTTTCTCAGAGCTTGTCTACAGCTGTTTTTGATTATTATATTTTTTTCACAACTGCGTTGATTAACACTTTTTTGTCTTTACTTCCCCGTTTCTTTCTTAATCGTATCATTTATATTTATTCAGATCTTACATCTAGTTGCCTTAATTATTCTCTATTATTTTTTTCATTCTTTCACTTTATTCAATTATCTCTATCATTTATTTTCTCTTTGTTCTTGATATACTACTTCTGCGATATATTGTCATACTATTGTAACACAGGGACTTTTCTTCCGTTGATGAAATAAATATTATTGTAATATTATCGTTACTTGTACTTACATTACATTCATATTACAAATCATGTAAAGATGATGGTAGGTTAAATTTTTACAACAACCTTTGTGAGAGAATGTTACAAAAAGCTGCACCATTTTTTTGATAATGCACAAAATATCACAGGTAACCCAGTGTCGGCTAAACGAGCGCTAAGGAACGATCAGAAATCCATGTCGATTCTCATTACTGCTCTCGAGTATATTAAATCCTGAACGGCATTGCCGCGCGAGGATTGCATAAACATCCAGAAACGAGTTTCCCGAAGCAAGCATCGAAGTATGTATTTCCTCGAGTAGCGTTCGCATTACGGTTCCAAATGTATTCGAGGGGGGGGGGGGGGGGGGGGGGGAGAGCTGCGGTCGGCACAAAAGAAAGAGACAAATACGCGAGAAATCCGGGGAAACTGCGCAGGAATACATTTGGAAGGTGATAAAGCGTCGTGGATTCCCTGCCGGGTTGGCCGCGCGACGTGGTCTGAAGAAAACAACGGTGAAAGTCCGCGCCAAGGGAGTAGCCGCGGCGCTGCAGAAGCGTGTCGTCGAGAAAAAAACACGACATTAGGAGACCAGGTAACGCCCGTGGCTCTGTGTCCGGGGCTACCATCGAACCCTGTTATAAATGCGTTACATCGCGTTAGCCGAGTATCCATTTATGAAAAAAACGGTCAGGCGACGTCGCGCGCGACCCGCGATAATTACAGCGTGTCTTCGGGATTAAATATCTCGGCCGCGTGTGTAATTTGCGCACCGTTAATACGCGGCCCAGATTAATTTATGGCCGCGAATTATGAAAAACGTTCCGTCCAGCCGGATTAACGAACCCGGCGACGATATTAAGGGGGGCATCCGGTCTGCCGACTTCAAAGAATCCAATTCTTTTTGCTTCAGCAAATGGTACCGTAGAGGCTGCATGCCCAAAGTTACAGCCAGAAATTCGAATTATATTGGCAGGAATGATGATGAAACAGTAACGAAATCTTTATTCATAGCTTCGACAATTTGTCAAGGTTTGTCAAAATTTTTTCATAATTGGTGGTGTCAGGATGTAATTATTAATAATATTCTTTTGCTTCTGGCAGATTTGCATCTTTGCTAAATTGTGTGTTTATAAATATTAGACAACAAAAAAATGTGTACATATTCCTTAATCAGTTAGTTGCTTTTGAGGAGTACAGTCGTCATTACACAAATATGTTGCAATTTCTGCATGAAGAGTATAGTCGTCAAAAACTACTGATTGATCAAGAATTAAATCAAATATTTCATAAAAGTGTTCTATTTAAAGGAGTTAATTACAGTAACTTACACAATCTTCAAAGTGATTACAGTAACTGACTGGCTAAATATGAATCCAATTATCTTAAAAGCGTTATAAACCTTTAAAGGCAGTCTAAACTACAGAAAACAAGCGACATCAATCTGAATTTAGTTTAAACGACAACTTGAACAAACGTATTTATTTAGTATTTTCTTTTGATCGAAATAAGCTACCTATGTAGGTCATCAAGAAAGTTGCTACTGCTAAATTCATCAGAGACCCCGAATCTAAATATATTTCTGCCCTGACTCCAGGAACTTCCCTCGGGAGACTACGTTCGTAGCGTTACGCCATCGATCCGTTCCCAAAAAACTCGATGTCTTTAACCCGCCAGATCAGGCTCCCCCGTCGAAAGCTTCGACCGGTCGTTGGTTCGGCGCGCAGGAGAAGAAAAAGGAGCGTGTCTTTCGAAGCAAACGTCTCCGCGATCGAATGAATCACGACGTCGGTCACGGGGAATCGTTCAAGCACCGGATAACACGGCGCGACGAATCGATGCAGTGTTCCGGTCGATCGGATCCAGAGAAGCAACGTGAATCAAAAAAGGGGGAGAGACGGGCGCGCGAGGTAACGCGAAATCGAATCGAGAAAGGTGGCGGATCTTTATCGAACTATCGTGGTTCGCGGTCAATTCCGCC
This sequence comes from Augochlorella aurata, assembly GCA_028455555.1. Taxonomy (NCBI): domain Eukaryota; kingdom Metazoa; phylum Arthropoda; class Insecta; order Hymenoptera; family Halictidae; genus Augochlorella; species Augochlorella aurata. The sequence goes on from CM052160.1 coordinate 3,167,077, forward strand.
GCGTGTAATTTCACGGGCAAATCGCGGAAGTTATGGCAAATGAGGCTCGCGATACAAGGCCGTGAATGTGATCGGCTGGATCGCGCCGTGCCGGGGTGTTTTCTCCGTGGGCCGATCTCACGAAAAACAAACAGTTGGAGCTAGGTGGTCCCTCATTAAGTTGGCATCACTCCGGCCCCCGGCTCATTCCCTTTCCACTCGAGTCGATCTCCAGTGCCCCGTTGCGAGGGTCTCCGAAAGGGCCGTTGGTCCCAAGGGTCCATTCGTCCATTGTATCACCGCTTGCACGCACATGGGTGAGCCCCTCCCCTCCGGTAAACGTTCGATGGTGTCGCGGTGCCGAGTGAGACGTTACCTACGCGAAATCAATGCATTCGATACGTGTCACAATCCCTGCGTCCGGGCTCCGTTCGCGTTTGTTAGCCCGGCGCTGGCCATTGCCACGTGAACGCTAGACTCGCGCGCACGTGTCCGTATCGTGTGCACGGGCTCATGTGTTCGCGTGGTCAATGGACCGGCGCGGCGAGCCGCTCCGATTCCGCGGAATTAATCATTGATTTATGGAAAATGTTACCACGACCACGAAGGTGCGTCAACTCAACATTCATATCGATTTAATTGGCCGTGGATGATCCTGAAAAATTAAGTCCGCCTGTTCGCCCGCAACCGATAGACTGTGACGGCGCGTGTAAATCGATTGATCAACTATGCCGACAAGCTGAATTTCCAAGGCTTGTACTTGGGGGCGGGTGTTTCGATTGTGCACTATACAGAGTGGGCGACGAAAGTATTCGTACGCTTTTAGAACGATGTAACTTTCTCAAATGTGGACTAGGGTAATGGAGTCGATTACTATGGGGTGATGAAATCAAAATGCCTTAAAAAATAAACAAGATACGAGTATAAAAGGATTTAATATGTTTTATTCGGGAAGTATAAAGTTAATTATATCTGAAAACAAAGCAATGCGCAGCAACTGCGCATCAACCCGCGGTTACCGGCTATATTAAACAGTACGAATCGGTCACTTCAAAAGCCCGATTTGAATATTACGCAACATGTTTGGGATTATTTGGACGGAGTTCAAAGACAAAGTGAATCAAAAGATGCAGATGCACTGTTGGAGTTGCTGCGGGCGATGTGAAAGCTATCGAACAGGAGAACATATGTATTAAATGACATTCGATGTCGCTATAAAATTCTGTTTATGCTTCAACCTACATTTGTGTTAGCTTAAAGGAACTCTTTGGTGCCATCTTTTTATAGCTGCATTAAGGATGCTAATGTTTATTGATTTTTCTAATTATTAAACTGCACATTCGCACACTCTATCGATTAAGAGTCAAATTATGTATACAGGAAGCTAGGTATGTACACTCAGATATAGTTTTCTAGGTAAGACTATAGTTCTGTAGCACAGAACTTAACTGACAACTATTAACTTACTTACGTGGACAGCCATAAACGAAATCGGTAATTTCAAAATCGTCAACAGTGAAAAGTGTAAACTAAATAAATGGTGTTACTTATGTCTGTTGATTAAAAAGAACTTTCTTCGTCATTTAATGTGTCAAGGAGTTAAAACCCGTCGTATTGCGCGAATGAAACTAGAACATAGAGAATTCAGGTCTTTTACTAAACAATCCAAACTCGATGAATATAGTTATCATGACAAGAAAACCATTTCTTATACAAAGAATAAGTTTTATTCAGTAAAAGAAACGAAATACAGAAGAAAACTAACATATTCTTGCTTCGTAACTACAGAACCAACAGAATAGAACACATTAATACACAAAAAATCAAACTCAAAATACAACAAAATGAAATTGTAATTTAGTATTGCGCTCGTCCACCTCTATCTTCAATCAGCTCAAATATTCGATTTTGCATACTATTACAATACTCTTTTCTATAGTTATGAATCACTAATGAATATGTCCTCCTAAAAAGATACATTGTGTTTCAATACAATTTCGAACATGGTATACTTCGTTCATTATTATACAAACTCCTATGCATAAAAACTGAAAATTTGTCGGTGATTTTACAATTATAAGACACTGTGCAACTTAGCGTGAAAATTAATTTTCAAATCTGGGCAAATAATATCGTCATTCGCATACGGTTGATACGGCAGTCGAAGTGTTGAAGATGGGGAAGCTGTGGATCTTTGTGGTCGGAACTTCGAAACAGCAAAAGCGGGTGTAGGGTTGGAAGACGCGTAACGAGCGCGACGAGTCGAAAGCGGTCGCGTTAGCGCAAGGAAAACGTCCGATAATGGGATTACACATAGCGAATGGATTACTGAAATCCCTCGAATGCAAAACCTTACGATAATCTGGTACAACGTTCCCGTATCTTGCACACGGTTGGCAATGGCGGGGAGGGGGGGGGGGGCGTGGAGGACGCCGAGTATCGGCCGGTAGGCCCGGTTCTCAGAGACGAAAACGCCGTGGAATATACAGCGGCCGAGGCCCGAACGGTTTTCTTCGTTCCACCTGTTGTGGGTAGAGCCCGAGAGAGCGTCGTGTGTTCCACAGTGGAATTATCCTTCGGCCGTACGCAGGTAATGTGAGCAGTTAACGCAAATGGGACGGTATACCACCGTCCGAGGCGGGATTATAATGAAATAAATACTACGATTAAAGGGAACGCGTTTAAATTAACCGTCCCTATTGCTCGTGTACCGAACGAGTTTCGAGATTCGATCTCGCAGACGCGCGAGCCACGTACACAGAGGCCCCAACCGCATAAATAGTCTCGTCCGCGGGTCCCCGGCTCGATACAGCGTTAATGACCAGGTCGTTTTCTGTTACAGACACCCGTCAGCGACTCGGGACGAGCGGCGAGCAGCCTGGAAAAATTCCGTGAGTATGCCGTTTCGCCGTCCGTTGATATTTAATCGATATAGCTAGATCGTATCGTCGCTTATCTTCTCGCTTTCCGCCGTGTCATTCCGCGGACCCGTTTCTCGCTAGGATGCCGCGCAGGCCACGCACACGCGCGTCCACAAACAAACGCACAAACGCAAGCCACGGCGACCTCGCTTCCCGATCGCGCACTGGCTGCACCGCGAGAGACAAAGAAAATTCTTTCCCACGCGCAGGTGTCGGTTTGTGGCGCGCGGCTATGGATATGCCCGGTATCGCTGTGAGAGCGTTCTGTAAATGAAGTTATTTCGAAGATGGCCGAAGAAATGGCTGCCCTCTGGGGCACGAGCTTCACCGAAACGGCGAAGTTTCTTGGAATGCAACGGAGGCGGGCACCGACATGAGACATTGGCCGAATGTTATCACTCTCAAGAGGAGTATTTCATTTCGAGAGTAGAATATTCCTGTCCGAGCGCATTCTACGGTTTTCGCAATCGCGTTGCCATCAGGAACAAACGCAATTCAATTTTCTACTGACTCCTTTGTCTCGATCCGCGGGATGATGACCAGCAAACATCGTATCAGTTTCTTTGCGGATTTTTCCATGTAATTGGACAGGGAAAATGCCAGAGAAATCTGGCACGTTGCAGTTCCGATATACGCGCGCTAGAGAACTTTTCCCGATATTTTGGCTAGAAAGCCTGCTTGTAAAAAGTCGAATGCGGGCGCTGCGCCGATCAATGGGAATCTGCAAACGTGTCTGTTCATCGCTTTCCGTTTCTACTGGCTAAACTAATAACGTTTCTGTTATATTTCGAACGGGTTTTTCGTTTATTCGGACTTTTGCGAAATCATCCATGGAAATAGAGGTGCGCAGTCGGTTAATCAACATGGCCCAGGTAGATCTCGATTGCCAGGTGTTCGAAGTGACGCGCAACGAACGAGTCATCGCCGAGGAACGCATTAAAAGTTTCATCTCCGCGGAAAAGTTTCCGGTTTTACGTGCCGTTGTTCTCCCGTATCTAGTTAGACCGTCAAACAAGCCGAGCTCCAGCTCGACATGACCACATCCGCCGTCATAATTCGCGGAATCAGCCGAAGTTTCGCTCCTCACGGACGATAAGCGTGACTCGCGTGGCGATACGTGCTCGCGGGGCCAGCTTCAATAAAATCGTAAACGCGCCGGTTACGCGGACAACGTCGTAAACCCGCCGCGGTTTTTCTATTCGGCCGTTTAATACTCTTTGACGATCCTGCTACAAAGAGATCTACGCTCTGGAGCGGAGGCTTAGGTGTCTTAGAATAGTATCTTCTACTTGTATACCCGCTATCCGGTTGCGTTCAGGTATCCCTTGTTTTCTTGTTCTCGATAAACGGTGATTGAAAACCCAAGGTTACGCTGTAAATAGCCATATAGCGATATAGCCATACTTCACTTCTCGCTTTAGCAATTTCATTTACCTTCGGTATTCCTCTTTCGCTCTTGTTCTTCTAATTTAACTGAACGTTTCGCAATCACATCACGAATGTTGGCACAATTTTGTGCATTCACTTGCGGAAAACGATGCACTGTTGTTCACCGCCGTGTAAATTATCCATGCCTCAGGATTCCATAACTTGCGTAAACTGGCAAAACTTTGTAATTAACCTTCCGTCGGCAACATGATTATTTACTAACGAAGCCGGCATTATGGCTCTTTTATTGCCTGGCCTAAATTTGTATCGTTTCAAACTGTAAAAAGGTCTGAACAAACTCTGGGATAGTTATTAAAGCTTCTAATTCCATGTAGAAGTGTTTAGTTAACCTTTTGAGCTGCGAGTTACGAGTATACTCGCTGTGAAGAAATGGCAAGTGTTTATTTTTTATTGAAGAGTATGCTTGTCATCAAGGATCGCATGTAGAATGTAACGATTCTACAACGTAGATAGACGCTTTTGAAAAGCAGTAACGCGTCTACTTATTTAATGTTTAAGTTAGGCAAGAAAATATTCATTAATACAGTAATAGAGCAGATTGATAAAGTAAAGTTAAAATTAAATAAAATTGAAAAATATCCTTTTCAAGTTACAATGGAATTAATAAAAAAATTCTTAACACAATTAAAATCATTGCGGTTTTATTTTCTAATAATTCATCAATAATGACACAATTTTCGATAGTAAAGAGAACAAAAAAATTTGGAAATATCATATCAAGTTATTTTGTAACAGTTAGAAGAAATTCATATGGTTTTTAAACATTTAAATATACGACGTCGTCCTTCGAATTCGAGTTTGACACAGAAAATGTCTGCGAGCGAGACTCGCAGTTTCCATTTAAGAGATTAAATGAACTATTTCTTTGTCTTGATCGTCGACGAAATTGTTTTCCACGTGGAATACGTGAATTAGGACACTTTGCTCGTCGAACAGGTTCAGCGTACCTTATTCACAAGGACTAGTGAACAATGAGTAATGGTAATACGGCGTAATATTCGAGCGTTGTGCGAACAACACGCCCGTGGATGATTCGATCGCTTTATTACCTCTTCCCGAGCCTGTTTAAAGCTACTCGGTTTTTTTCGGCCCCGGACGGACCGTGAAATAGTGAATGGAGAACGAGTGTTCACGCAGGTTAAGGTGAATGCGAGCTTGCCTCGACAATGGGCCACCTACTCCCTCCCCCGTTCCCTTCCTCGGATACCCCCGAAATCTCGTTTCGGGCAGCTGCGCTAATGCCGTGGAACCGAGTGTAACGCTGCTTGCGATTGTCGTAGCCCCGTGAACTGTGAAGCGTTAGAAACTTGCCGGGGACGAATCCGAGATCGCCACCGGATGCGCGAGTGTTGACGTTCCCGGGTGTAAGCAATGCTATTCAGAGTCGTCCGAGCGAGTCCTGTTTCACCTACGACGAGTTTTCGAATTCGAGACTCCGTCTGCGAGAATTGCTAACCGGCGGCTCTAGTCCACGGGGGGGATAACGTCCTCGGACAAGCGACGATCGAGCACCGATCGCGAGGTCATCGTTTCACGCGCGAATCGCCGAGATTAGAGGCTGAGCGATTGGAAAAGTATCGCGGCGGTATGCTCGTTGCAACAAGCAGCGATTTGTCCTCAGATCAACCGTAAAACGTGCCAAGGAATCGTGCATTATTGGTATTCCTGGGCGCGTTTTGTAATCATTCGCGTGGATCATGTTTTACGTACGTTTTACGTAACGCCGAACATGACGGTATTTACATTACACAATTGTCTGCGAGGCGTCCTGGAAACTTGCTGCTTTCTAACGCCCCCAGTCGCTGTACTGTACCACTTTGTGTTCGACGTGTAGTTCGATGTTAATCGATTCGTAGAAGATCTCGTAGAATCGAAGACAATTGACAGCTGGAACCAAGAAGTTGAATTTTAAACATCCTTTTTTGTTACTTGTCCATTGAAATTTTTATTTGTGAATAAATTTGAAGTATCTTTGTCTTTCTATACCATCGTCTTTACAACTACATCATCTTCTTAGTTATACTGTAAATGACTAACAGTCTAGATTGATTGCGAACAGATTAGAAATCTGTGCAAAATTAGCGACAATTGAATCGACTGAATATTCTGATTTACAACAATTTCTGTACATAATTTATCAATAAATAACCGATCAGGCGTCGGAAAGATACATGGAATAGTATTTTTGTAATCTTCAAATATTATCGCTTCTCTGGGTCGTAGTCCAGAAAAACAATTTAAAGACATTCTCTTTACTATGACCTCCACTCGAGCAGATAATTGATACATATTCTCTAAATATACACGAATAAAACATGGAACTTTATGACCCCTATGTGGGCGACTGGGTACCCGGGTACCCACTTCTATGTTTGCTTTTAACTTCCTTATGTTCTAGTTTGAATTATTGGAAGACAGTTCTCCCCGTAATCGACGTAAAAATAGACGACGATTATCTGTTTTCTTTCACGCAATTCGCTGTTATTTAAAGTATGTAGACATAGACAATGGATTTGAATTCTCGCTTGAATTATTTAAAACAGTATTTCGTCCACTATTGGAAAGGAAAATTATCAATTTCGAAAAAATGATAAGATCAATAGAATTTCTGTATAGTTCAGATTTAAAAATAAAATAGATTAACTAACTCGGTGTACTCCGGTTTGCCAAAGAGTCGTAAAAATTTTGGTTGCTTACGTAAGAGTTAAATGATTATATGTATTATCTCGTTCGCATTAAAAAGTAATATATTTCGAGATTGAAAATTCGGCATACTCTTGAAACATCGAATAAGCGGACAAGGTTTCGCTATGAAGGTAATCGATCCGAATCCTCGTGTAGCCGTCGTCGTCCAGCAGCTGTCAGCTTCTAGTATCACGATTCACACGGACGAACAGCACTCGAATGAATTCGTCGAGCGACAGTAATTGAAGCGTTATCGGCGAACCGAAACGCTGTCGCAAATTCGGCGACATTCCCGGGGCCGCGCATACCGGCGCCGGATTAAAGCGTCATCACCGGCCCGTGTCAGGGTACAACCGTGATCCTGTAAACGACCCTTTCGAGAATAAACTCCCTTCCAGTATTTATGGACTTTTGGGATTAGCGGGAGAGCAAGTTCGAGAGAACGGACCCAGGGCGACCTGCACCTTCGAGAGCGTCTCTTTTGTGAGACCGCTGTCTCGAAACTGTTCGAGAGGACGCGAGCGGCGGGGGTGTGCGGGAGGAAGGGTTGACGGGGTAAGCGATCATACATCCTCGTGGAAGATCGCGATCTCGGTTGTTTATGCAATATCCCGAGGCAGGGGTGCTCTTTTGTCCAGGGGCGGGTTTCAGCGCTCGCTGGAGACACGGGCGAGGAAATTTCGGGGACAAGACGTATTTCGCGAACTGACCTCGCACATGCACTTCGCGACGCCGTTTTATTTCCGAGACTGTCTGCATATCGCATGATACTATTTTCGTTTTTGTATTAACTTATTTCTTTCTTTTCGTTCCCTTAATCGTCACAGTTGGAAATACAGTGGCCTACAAAAGTGTTCGTACACCGTTTAAAATAGAATAACTTTTTTCAAATAATAGACTTTTTAGATGATAGAAGGACTAGTCTACTAGACAAATACATTTTTAAATTTTTCTACTACGTGGAATATCAAGAAATAAAAAGTTTTTTAGTTTTCTTATCCGAGTCTGTAACGAAAATATGGGAAATGCGTTTTGATATATGAAAGAGTTAAAATATCTTCCACCATGATCAATTTAAACTTTTCAATTTCAGCTTCACTAAGTAAATTTTTTTATTTTCATCGGGAATTTTGAGTTTTTTTCTCGGTATTTCAGTATTAAGCAAACGAATCGAGTTTCATTTCCCATTTCGTAGTCTAAATTTTGTGCGCTCCTCGATATACCTTTATTTAATCAAAACATTTTACAGTATTTGAAATAAAAAATGAGTTCACTCGAAGGGTTTCTAAAAAGTACATTTTAGAATACGAGCAAGAAGAAATTAAAGATTTTGCGCTACCAGTCAAGAGAAAATAGACGAATATTTACTCAGAAAGACATTTAAGGGTTGAAATTGTGCTAACAATTTGATCAGATTAGAGTACTCCTCCAAAATCGCGGTTCTATCGTTTACTTATTAACACATTACCGACCCGACGGGAAACGAGAATTCTCGTTTTATTCTACGCATTGTAACATATATTTATTAGTGTTTTTCTGATATATATAAAACTCCTGAAAATTTCAATAAGATACAATAATTACAAAAGTATTTATCACATTTTTAGTGTACACATGTTGAAGGAATTCTATATCATTAAAATGACCCGTCGTATAGGACAGCTGTAATAAAAATTCCCCATTGTTAATGTGTTAAAAAAAAAGATTATTTAGAGAAGCTGAGGAAACTACATCGGCGAAGAGTGCTATTAATGATCTGACAAATATTTCAACTTATTGAAATATCTACAACCAAATCCTACCTATTATTATACTTAGCATTCGCTTGGAACAGGATTTTTGTCCTCAATTCGTCATTGTTTGATAAACTGCGAAGATGTATCCGCGGGATTTGCACCGAAAATTGTCAAAGAAACCGCAGGGTTTTCAGAAATAGTCAGACGACTCTGCGTTATAATTAAAAGGATCATGTATACGTTATCGGCGTCTATGCATCATATTACGGAAGGTCAGCACGGTTTCTCTCATGCAGCAATTAAGCGATGCTTCGAGCAATTCGAAAGGTCGCAGTCCGGCAAGTCGGGTAGGACGGAACGCTTGAATTATTCCCTTGTTTCGTCTGTCAGTTGCATAGCGGGAAACAATGCCCTGTAAATTAAAATGGAATTGGATTAAACGGCTTGCCCCGGTCAGACATCCGTCGGATGTACTGACAAAGAAACGAGTAAATCTTCCAGCGTCGGCGGTCTCTTACGACAACTTTATTCCGCGAGTCGCAATCAGCGAAGCCTGCCTATGGATCGCATATTTATGATGTTTCTGCATCTTGCGGCGACACACATTTCGGGCGTTCGCTGTTGGTAGCCAAAGAGGGTGTCGATACCTCGAAACTCGCGACGCTTTCACGCTCGATCGAGGAATTATGCAACCGCTCTGTTGCGTACATCTCTCCGCGGGTCCAATTAAAAAGATAACGCGAGCCCGAAGCCCTTGATCCTGAAAAAAAAACGCGGACTTTGAATTGAGAGCACGAGGACGACAGCCTCCTTTCATTCGGGGCCAATTGAAATTCAAAAGAAACCAGCCGACCCACGCGACACGTCAAACATCATCGTCTCTACCAGTCATTAGAACACCCTCGGATCTTACCACCTAACGGTTCACCTTTCTCGCGCTTGTACACGCGCACACACGCTCGGCCAGGCTCACCTCGACACGTAGAAATGCCGCCGAGCGAGAGGCAGAACCAGAAGATACCAAGAGAGCGCATCTCCTCCGGTCGCCGAGTGCCACCACCTTGAGAGTTCAGAGGCGAGGGCAAGCGGAGAGAGAAAGAGAGAGAGAGAGAGAGAGAGAGAGAAAAAGAAAGAGAGAGAACGAGTGAGAGAGAGAGAAAGAGAGGAGGAGCGAGACGGTGATCGAGCGAGGGAGAAAGGGTAGGAGAGGGAAGGGATGCCGAACGGGTAGAGTCGGGTACAAGGGAAGGGAGGTAGTGCGTCCTGTCGGGTTCGCGAGCGAGAAGGAACCCGGAGGGGCGAGTGGTGGCTAGAAGCGAGCCGGTTGCCGTGGATGGTGAGGAGAGGCGATGGGGTGGGTAACTAGCGCGAGAGGGGAATCACGGGCGGCCGCGCGGTGGGGATGTATTCTGAGCGCCGGTGGTGGGGGGCGACGCTCTCTCTGCCCCTTGGTACGGTTAGTTTCTCCGTCGACGCCGCTGCAAGCGGATCGAGCGTCTCGTTGTTCTTCCTCGTCGATCTCCGCGCGGTGACCTGGTGCGCCTCCTCTGCATCGCTCCCTCGGTGGCCAGGTGACTCTGCACCGTCGCGGCGGCACGGGTCCTGGATGATCAGCATGGAGACTCGCGGTTCCGAGCGCGTTTCGCGGTTCTCGTCGGTGTGACGATCGAGAACGATTAAACGGGATATACGCGTGCATCCAGTTGCGGAGGATAGATCTCGGCGCGGACCGAAAACCACCACCGTGAATAGATATTGCAAAGTGCGTGAAACCCGAAGGGTAATAGTTCCGACAGCGTGTGTACTGGGTTAGGTGAAGAGTTTGTGCGCCACCCCCGTTTCGCGGTTTCGGAGTAGTGTGTCATCTCGTGGATCTTAGCGCAGTGAGACTAGATCGCGGAAGTGAACGACGATCCTGTGGAATATTCGAAGCAGAAACGGATCAGTGATCGACGGATTTTTCGGAGCCGCGATCGCGGGCGCCGAGCCTCTCAGTTTCGCAGCACTCGCCACAGCTCGAACGGTCGCAGAGCCAGCCGTCGGACGCCGGGGAGGATCGAGCGATCGGCTCCGACCCCGCGCGCCAACTTCGATCGATCCGAGGGATCTAGCGTCGTTCCGCCGCCTCAGTTTGCTCCAAGCGGATACCAACGGAACCCGGAGTGTGCTTTTCATGTGTCAGTGACGGTTCTGTGTGTTTGGCTGAAATTACGTGCGATGTACCTCGACCTAGCCGTCTTCGTTTACCATCTTGTAAGTACACCTGGCGCGTCGCAAATCGGTCCGTCGAAGATTCCGCGAGCTCCCGAACTCCGGGGGATTCGTTCCGAAGTGCGCCCCTCGGCTCGAGTGTGCTCCGAAAGGGAACGAGGTGATCGCGAGAAGGCAACGTGCCGTTGCATCGTGTGCGAGCGAGCAAAGGTCACGAGAAGCGACGGTCTGCCGGTGACTTTGACACGTCTCCTGCGGGAAGAGCTCGCATTAGGTCTCGTTTTACAAACGAACGCTCAAAGGCTGCACGCCGGGGCTTAGCCCGCGACTACAAACGCGTTGTGTGTGTGTACACGTGACCCCGAGAATCTATGCACTTACAGCTGGGCCCTCGTGCACGTACTTCGGAGCACGCTCGGCCAGGCTTGACCCCGAAAGGATGTGACGAGCCTCGAGCCGTCCCGCGAACCAAGGCGAATCTCTTTAGTTTCGATCCACGGAGTGCTTTCTTAAAGATGCGGGAACCGTTTTGTTTCAAAGTGTCCTCGAATATGCCAGTGAACCGAAGTCTCTTTGATTCCGCGCTGCGTCCTGAACAAGCACGGACTCTCCGGTCCGCAAGGAGAGTCGAGAAATTTCGTGGGCCGCGCGCGCCACCGAGAAAACGCGCCGCTGCCAACTCCTCGGGGAGAATAAGTTACGGCTGTAAGAAAGTTCCGATGGGAGTTCCTTGAAATTTAGGTGACGCCGGTGATCGAAGGCCTCTCGAGGGGAGCGCCGTGTGATTCATTTATATCAATATTGGAGCACGCAACGATTAGTCAAGGCGTCGGCTCGCTCTTTGCTCGCCGGCGAGCCGCGACAAACGGATATCAATCGTAGTTGTTTAACGCTGTCGGAGACCAGTCGGATCCGTCGTGATCGCTGGAGCAGAGTCGCTGGCTGGTCTCGAGCGGCCTTCGATGACATTTGCCCGTCGGAATTCTTCGATAACTCACGCTCAACCGCTTTCGCAATCGGGGGAACCTTTTACTCGGGATTTAGATAGCCGATTAATCTTTTCTGGGAAAACGAGAATCACGCTCGGGCCTCTCGGCTCGGCAACCGATCGAAAAGAATTACATCACGACGCCGGAGACTATTCGAACGATCGTTTTTGTGGATCCTCGGCGGATCGACGTCGGCAGGGCGGGAGTGAAACGTCGAAAATGGCGGCCGCGCGACGCTCCAAGAATTTTCACGTTTATTCGGTCAATTAAATCGACCATGTTCGCGCTCGTTTACACGGCCGCTCGACGTCACGACGAGCTAATTAGACTTACAAGTGGCTGTTTTTGCAGAAAGATTTGCGGCATCTCGTGCCTCCGCTATCTTCGTCGTGTCTGCCTCTTCCTCGGGGGCTACTGTGCCTCGGGTTTTCTGTCGGAATTGTGTTTCTGCGCGTGTTTTGTCGGACACTTGTACATTCACGAACGTGACTGTACATCTTAACCGTAGCGCTCCGTTTAAAAGGCGCTGTGGATTACGCAACGAGCGACGAAAATTCCTCAACGAGTCAGCGACTCCTTGATTTCCTACATCGCCGACCGAACCGTGTCACCGGGCAGTGGCTTACCGCTTAATTCATACCCGATTCGTTGTCGATCCGAGTTTTTACACCTCCGCGCGCGGTCCTTATGAAACATGCAGAGGACATCCCGACGAAAAACTTGAGAAACGGGTGCAGGTGGCGAAGATATACGAGGAAACAGGAAATACCTGAATCGTTTCGGCCGATCGTATTTCTCGGGGAACGAGCGGCCACCTCCGCTGCTGCCACCTTGCCTTACCGTTGGCATATTTAGTTTGCCGCGAGTCGAAACGATCTCTCTCACTTTAATATCGTCCGTCCATCCAGTCGTGACACATCGAGATCCCCGTGTGCTCCAATTCGCCGTAACCCGCAACCGGAAAGACACGCACCGCTCTCGCGATCGTTCCGAAAGACGCTCCTCGGGAAAACTCGGATCTGCTTCGTCGAGTTTTCAGCTTTGTTAGCCGCTTCCGGGTCAAATAATCCGCATCGAATTAGAGCATGCGATCGCGCGAACCATCGATGGAGTATCGTGGTTTCAAGTAACTTTGTGCTTCTTGTCCGTCCGCTGTTCGCCGGATCGCGTTTTATCATCCGAAGGTTGCTTTTTACCCGGTGTCCATCGATTACTCATTTCGATACGAATAGTCGACGTTTAATTGCGTCGACTCTGTCGTCTCTTCCTCCGTTGACAGCCTTTCGTAGCGTTCGAAGCTGTTATCTGCTTCCGTTCGTACGTTGTATCGTATTTAATCGATCTTTCGACTGCAAGTTTGTGTAAATTATCAGAACCGGGTTCCGTCGCTGTCATCTAGCTCCGATCGGCAGCACGATGACTAAACTACCGGCACCAGACCGCCCCGGTTGGACGATTGCGGAAGAACAATTTCTATGCCGGCAAAACCCCGGCGACGTCCTTCAATTATCTGTTATTTAGTCCGCGTAACCGAAATCACGGATCAACTTGTCTGCGCTAAACGCTGCAAACACGCGTTTCGCGAATAACAGGTTTCCGGGACTCGCTCGTTTGTCCGCGGCGCAAGATAGCGTAGCAACGACGAGTATTTGTCACGTGTTCGCTTCTTCGAGTTGCCGCGACATCGCGCAAGTCTCGCGACTACTCCACAAAATCGGTATGTATCGCGCCGACGCCACCGATAAACTTGGTAATGGTAGAAAAATTGCGGCGATTAGGGCTGGAAACACATTCAGCAACCGGCATTTTCTCACAACACCTGCGAATTACGCGTAATTGCCGTTCCTTCGGCTCTCCGCGTCCCGTTCCATCTACCGTAGCTATCCGTTCCTGGGAACCCGAGCCAGTTCGTTGTCTATAAGTGCGCGAGAGCGAGCCAGGCCGAGCGCTCGAACCCGTCGTGTCAAAAGACCGGTCGGGATAATCGTCATGTCGAATCGGAAATTAACGTTAAATCGCGGCCGCGACCTCTCTCTTGCTCTTTTTCCCCGCTCTCTCGCATTCTCTCTCTCTCTCTCTCTCTTTCTCTCGCTCTCTCTCCTATTCTCAAACGGTCTCGGTGTGACCCGAACGGAATCCTCCTCTCAGCCTTGAAGAAAAACGGAACGGCGCTCGGCCAGATCTCTGCTTCGCGGATCATCCGTATCGAATGTCGAAACTGTTGAATTCCGCTGGGATTATAGGAGCCCATTGTTCGCGGATATCGGGATCGTCGGGATATTACGATTTTATTCTCGCGGACCGGACGGAAAATCGACTAGAACTGTCTCTGCGCGCCCGGCGCAACAACAGTTAGAACGGTTATTGCGTTCACGGGCTATCGAAAACTGCGATCGAACGTGTTCGGTTCGGACGGTGCGCGAGATCGGATCAAGAGCTGTCTCGATCGCACTGCCGGTACGATTTCCAACGGACGGAAGGAATCGTAGCGAGAAACTGCCTTTAACCGGCTAAACTGCTCTAAAATTACCGAAAATTCGAATACTTTTTGCCTTTAGATGGTACTTTTTAGGTTGTGGTACGAAACGTTGAAAGTTTTAAGTAGAAATGTCATTTGATTGCGGATTTAGTGAACCTAATGTAAGTTGGGTAAACTGACACCTTCCGAAACGATGTTCGTGATATCTCTACATACACTCTGACAATGATACTCGGGTCCACTTGAACCCAGAGTATGTATATTGTTTAACTATTTAGTTCCTGCAATTAATTCGAGTGTTAACAAACAATTTTGTAAACAAATTTTGTGGTGGAATTTCTGAAGAAATGACAATAATTGTTATATTTGAGACATTGAAATATAATCAACGATAAAATTTTGATATCTGGATTCAAGTTACCCAAATTCTAATTTTTTTGAGTATATTTTTTTGACACCTTATGGACAAGAGGCAACAAGTTCAACGGCCTGTAGCAATGTCTACGATGAATTCTACCAATCTACTCTCCTTCGATTGGAGAGTAGGAGGTTACTTTAGCGTAGTCGATTTCATAAACAATTATTTAGTTAAATAGTAAGAAGCAATGATTAACTCCTTGCCGTACCATTTTCTTTACAATTACAATGATTAGAACTTTTTCGATGGCAATCATTTCTTGGAAAGAAATGTATGTTTACTCGAATGTTTAAATATCGATGACAGGGGAATAGAATTCGATTCCGACTTAACCCTTAGAGTGCTGAATACTCGCGGCACATGCGGTCCGTACGAACGCGCGGCCAACACTGACGATCGCTGTGGACGGAATACTTTTATGCTAGACTGAACTCTGTTGGTTAACTATTCTAAGCGCAAATCGTAATAAGTTATAGTAATCCTTTCGCACGAGATTGGTAAAACGCACTCTTCTAAAATATTCTTCAATATTACTTGCCATTTTGAAGGGTGCCACAAGTGGAAAATAATTAAATAGATTATATAGTGGCCTATCGTAATATATCGTACTACTACTACGATCACAACTCTTGCGAGTAACAAGATTTGCCTCTGTATGCGAAATAGATGCGACTGTCCGCGACACAGGTAGACAGCTGTTATAACGTGACATTATTGGCATTTGTTTACTGTCGTTACTAAGGACAAACGCATATATGCGTCCTTAGTCTATGCCGGACACTTACAGAAAACGCATATATGTGTCCTTAGTCTACACCGATAGCTTTCGCCAGACGCATATATGCGTCCATAGCACTCTAAAGGTTAAAGGAACGAAACAACATTCATACCTAACAGCTTGTTACTAGAAACCTCCAGCACGAGCCCGACTTGTTAAAGTATGGCAAATTTGTAAATAGTCGTCCGTCAAGTTTTTCGTTAAATAAGCTTGCGTTTAAGTGCATGCACGCAGTTCGTAACAAAACCTGGAAGAACTTTTCCCACTGCCGTCTTTACCGCAAAGAAATTTCCTCTCGGATCCCATGGATCTAGAGCTAGAGGGTTAAACGGGAGTTAAACGGCCGAGTTTCACGGAATCGCTCGGAGTGCAGTGTTATCGAAATTTTGTCGTGGCATTGTTTCGCGAGCAGGTTATTAACGTCTGTTCTACCACTGTTGTTGATTTTTCTTGAGAAGAAAAGTTCGCGGTTCGAGCCGACTCGCCGTCGAAGAGGAGGAGAATGCATCTTAACGGTGTCTCGGCCGTTGGCGGTTTCGCGATATCGATTGTTTTCACAGCGCGCTGTGCCGTGCTTCGGAATAGTTGGCCGAGCGCGAGTCCGGAAAATGCGTAACATTATCCTTCTCGGGCATGCACGCTTCTAAGTGGTAGGTTCGAGTTGCGATCTCCTTCCCCTCGCGAAGATTCGCGCGTACCCGCTCCGACTCGCCTCGGCCGAGCCGGTGCAACGAGAATTTCCTGAGGGGAAGGCAAACCGCCCGCCAGAAACGCAATCCCGAAACTAACGTTAACGGGATTCACAATTTTCGCTATCTTCGGCGAAACGATTCGCACAGCCATCCATCGCCGGTTTAACAGTCGTGAAACGTTGGTTTCGCCGAAAAGTTTTATTAAACACAAGTTTCACGTTGTTAGATTGCATATTACTCGTCAGCGTTCGACAAACTTTGAACAGCGTATCCGATTTCCCGGGATTAAACTGCAGATTTTTGCACTTGTTACAAGTTTCAGATTGTTGAAATTATTTAGAGTAATTCATCGCCATAGTGAAAGTAAAAATTGTAAAACTGTGTATTCAGTAGCAGTGCAATAATTGCATTCTGCATTATTTTAGACTGAAGGCGTTGACATAGATTTCGTGATTTTTGGGATGGAATAAAAAATCATTTCCTTTAGAGAATTTCAATATTTCTGGAACAGTGGCGTATTCAATTATGCTCTGTAACAATTGCAAAAAAACAGAAAGTTCATAGACATTCGTTCTCTTTTGAATAATTTTAACGACTGGTAAATAGCATAAATTCTTCTAATAGTGTCACTGTTTTGTATTTGGTCTACTCATTTTTGTCACAAATACATGCAACAATCTTCCGTTTTACAGTATTGTAATTTATTACAATGTCACTGAAAAAGCATTGTCTTTGCTGGAAGGCTGCTAAGAAATTTCTAATTCGAGGATCGGGCCGCGTGCTCGCCGCTCTCGGAATGCCAGCCAGGTTAATTATGCTCACTTGTCCGGAACCATTTCGCGGGACTCGTTAACGTTTTATTTAAAATAGTCGTGACCCAGATACGCCCGGCGGGAGTAGGTTCGCTTTAACAATGTTTCAGTTAACCCTGAACCGTGCGACACCGAGTTTTCTCTCGTACTAATTACTAAAACCGGCTGTTTCGCGTCCGAACTAACTGGTAATCAGCGATCAGAACGAACTCGTGCGAACGCTGTCGTTTTCTTGAATTCCTGGTGAATTCCGTTCGATGTAACGGGGAACTTTTAACGAGACGGAGACTGTGGAGTCGCGTTTATGGCGGTCGATTCGACTCTCGCGCGTTTCGGAGCGTGGCACAATGCTTTTATGCGCGCGCACGCACACGTTCACGCACACCCCGAGAGAATACGAGTGGCCTCTTATCGGGTGGAAGAACGCGCGTACCCGCGTATGTAGGAGGCGTGATTGCAAAGTTATGGTGTCCACGGGCTTTTATGGCCGTGCCCGTGTGCGCTGTCGAACACTACGGCACTCGTGCGTGCGTATTCTGCAGCTACTTTGTGTCGGTAGCGAGCCGGCATCGGTGATCGAGCCAATGTAGCAAACAACTACATATGTCCAATTAGAAACACGGAACCGTTTCCTGATGGCACGAGATGCGTCGCGACGCCGGACTGCGGTAAACCCCTGGAGTTCTTCTAATTGGACGCCTCTACATTCGTGTTTGGAGCTTGCTATCTTCCCAAGATAAAAACTCTACCGTAAATAATACTCTATGGGTTTTCAGTTGTTCTTCTCGTGTAACTTCTGCTATTCGAACACTCTTGAACCTTCGTGACTTCGCCGAAGCGAATGATGCTTTCCGGAACAGGAGAGACAATGAAAAGTTGAATGTTCGTTTCTGATCGTGAAGTAGTTACGAGAAAAAATGTTGGCAACTTTATGGCAACAACCTTATGGTCAGCTTGACACGCTGACCGCCGACTGAGCAACAGTTCGTCAAAATTAGATAACACCAAAATCTCATAGATCATGGAGTCTAGCAGCTGCGTTCGCGTAGACATAAATGAAAAGTGTAATATGTATTAGAGTGTGGGATTAAAATGTGTATTCACTTTTAAACTCATGTATCTTGTCATACTAGGACCTAAGAAACAAAAATCGTGGTTAAGATTCGACGTCATTTTGGGTATTCCGATAAACCTAAGTAACAAAAGAATCCATTTATTCTGGTTCAGAAGTAATAGTATCGAGTTGTAAAGAATTTTTAACTGCTCCTATTTTATCGAAAATCTTTTTTCGCAAGAACTTATCAGAGTGCTTTGATTAAATTCCTGTATGTCCCGTTTTGAACAGATTCAATAGAATCACTCGACTTTTTCCATCTGTACATCCACAATGTCAAAGGGTCTACGGGGCACAATGAAAACAAAAACCGTTTCCACAAAAGAGCGAATTTCGCTTTTGGGCATGACGTAACGTGTAAACGTTATTCGAATAGCAATTTACTTAAAAATGAACGCTGAAATTGAACAGTAAAAGTACGAAATACGGTCGCAATAATTTTTCTGTTCACGCATAAAATCCGCAGTTGTAACGACGACTTTAAGGATGTTAGACACTCTAACATCTTTTGTTTTCGTCTTTTATGACATTTATCTCTTCGCTAATAAATAGACTGTTGGCCTTTGCGCAAAATAAAAATTATCTTGAGACATTTAAAAAATGAATTAAATAACAATGTATATTTTCTGTTAATAATTTTAATCATTTAAAACTGCTATGCCTATGTTGCATTTCTCTGATATGCTCACTAATTTTTTTTTTACACTATTACTCTTTCATAAATGCACAAGAGCACGAGTTTATATATAACGAAATTCGATATATTATTATTATATTTCGATATATATAACGAAATTCCAAGTTTCTCGCAGAGTAGAGTATTTACAACATCGTTCAATCTCCAATTTGTCTCTATTCAATAACACAATTTCCGTCAGCCTAATCTGCTTAAAGTCATTCGTTGCTAACCGAGTATTCTCGGCAGTAACAGTTGAGCAACGTCTTTTAAATTTAACTGGCCGACCCTCGGCTGGCGGTGCTGAATATAATCGATCGAATTGGATCGGTGCAACCTTAATAAGAAAACTCGAGGCGTCGGATAATCGAGAAGAAAATCGGCGCGCCCGACCCCAGCTCGCGTAACATTAATATTTTCAAAGGATCCGGCTCCGAGGTCCATTACTCGGAGTGGACTCGCCTGGGATGTTGTCTGCGCTCTCGCAGCGGAGACGTTCATTTCGGATCGACGCGGCTTCATTCCCGTGAAAGCACGTGTCTCCCGGTGTAGCTGCCGGGATCCGGCGAGCCCGATTTCCGCGAGCGTAGATTGCGCGCAATTACCGTGGGCCGCGATATATCTAGTCGCGCCATTTCTATGATTAATAGAAGCCAGAAGCGGGACGGAGCCTGCGAGCCTAGATCGCAATGCACGGTGGCCGGGAGATCGGTAACTTTTTACCAAAAAGAAAAAAAACAGAATCTCATTGAATTTTTTCGGAGCTCTGTAAATTGGGGTTTTCGAGGCCGTTGATAACGAATCTGAAACCGAAGATTCTAAAATTCAAAATGGCGGATTCAATAGATGATATACAACAGCCTAAGAGGCGATTTATATCCTTTTCCAAATATAAATTGAGGATTGGTCTCAATTAAATATATTTTCAGTTACGTTTATATTAACGACTAAGACAGAGAACGCAAAAAATTGGACTAGAAATTCGTGTGAATGATATTATAATTATTTGGAGATTATAGATTCAATTTTCTAACGAATGTCATATAGTCTATATTAATATCTACACATCTATTTGAAAAAAGTAGAAATATGAAGTGAATGATACAAACCTTCTCAAAGTTTTGAGTGTGATAAACCATAAACTATTTGTATGTGCCTCATAGGGTGCTCATATTCACGAAAATATAATCCAAGCTTGGATTTTTATATTTAATAACAAATAATTCAAATAATTAATTCTACTTTCATTTTAATAAATTAATCTTTGTGACACTACTATATTTCATCAGAAAAATTATATGACAAACTTAATATTTTGAACTTCAATGTTTCAAATATTTGTCAGTTCGGAGGAAAAACAAGTATCTTGAAATATGAAAGTCATAACCTTGACTTTTGGCCAAAAATTACCGACCTAAGGACCACTGTGTGATGGTAAGCCCTCGTGTACCTGCACGCGGGCCCTGCACATACACTCGCATACCTATGTGAGCATACAGGGTGACCCATTTAAACCGATCCAGTCAAATATCTTGTAAACCGTCGATACTACTATAAAATAGTCTTCAAATGCAAGCTGAATAGTTTCAGGGGACACCTATCTGACCTTAAGTTTAATATTAAGAAATTCGTAATACACTTCGCACCTGAGATGTGTTCTGATAGATGATAGCCTGTATAGACGTTCAATGCTAAACTTAAAATATGTACTAAACCAAGGACTTTTCGCTATAAATAGCTTAATACTTTTACGTAGAAATTTAATTTAAGTTCCATTTAAACAAATGAAGTTGATCTTCGTATCTTCTTCACGCGTCGCTCCAGAAAAATCTTACCAATGTCAAATCATGTGCTCCGGAAAGTATCCAACATTTATTTGAAACAGTTTTCAGTATTATCAGTGGTTTGCAAGATGTATGACGATCGCTTGAAATGGGTCACCCTGTATACAAGAGCTCTCGCGCGAGGTATGCTATTATCATAATTGCCGCCAATAACGGCCCGTGATTGGCGCACTTCACGCTTTCCCAGTGCTCTTTTTCGGAAGTTTTGCATCCTTCGGCCGCGTTGCCCGTCCCCGTGGCCGTGGCTATGCCCGTGCTTGTGCTCCTCGCCACGGACCCCCGGTTTCTTGTTGTCTACCTGTGCGCTCGCCGATCGCTCCCTTCGCCCTGCCTCCTGTCTCGCACGCCAGGATCCGGAATACCTTGAACGGTGCCCCGTGTACTCTCCTCTGCACGCGTCCCCCCCGTAGCAATCTGCGATTCCGAATTCCCGAGGGGAGAGAAAGAGGACAGCCGAGCAAACCAGAGCGAGGGAAGCGAACCATCGCGAAAATGAATCGTGAGAAATTCAAGAGGACGACCCGGGACTCGTCCTGGCCATCGACGCCGTACCCTCTGTACTCGCCGTAACCATCCACCTCGAGACTCGACGTCGCTCAGACCTCTTTTCTCTCGTTCCTCCCTCTCTCGCGATCACCTCGCTTTGCTTCCTTCCGTCCTCTCCAGCGAACCGGCTCGCACCGACGAAAAATATTACTTTCGATAGAAGCGCCTCTTCAACCATGAACCCTGTTTCCACCCGTTACCCGCTGCGAAACGACCCGTCGATTTGACTACCACCACTTTGCACGCTAGAACGACCGTCTCTATGTCTATCTACAAACCCTTTTCCTGTCTGGGCGGCTCCACTCGCGCTCACGGCCGACGAAATTCCGGCAAGGGGATCCTTGCGCTTTGACAACGAGATGAAACTCTGCGATCTCGCGTTCTTGCGAACTCGAACGTGCAAATGTTCGTATTCTAATCTGTGCGAGTTTTGTTACGGTACACTTTTCATATTAACCCTTTGCACTCGAATGTCGCCGATTTGGTAACAGCATATAATGTCAAAGTGGCACTTCTTTTTAATTGTTATTTTTTCTTGTCGTACTGTAAGGTGATCGTGTAACATAAATAAATGAAAGCACGCCTCTAATGACTTTTACTTCAATTCGGTTTTGTATAAGCAATTTGTTATAAAAGTTCGTAATTCCAGCAGCTTGAACACAACAAATATGAAAACGGTCATTTTGACAGGCTAGGTTAGGTAGGTTGAGGGGAATCATTTGAAAAATAATTACAGTAGGGTATCCTATAACGAACTGATTCGTTCGAAAACCACGTTCGTTATAACATCCATTCGTTATAGGATATATTGATTGTTATCGAAATTATATATCACGGATACCGAATATTATTATCAAATATACAGCGCAATTCTTACTGGACACAGTGATTTCGCACAAAATCAGATAAATTCGATATGAAATAAGAAACAAAATAAGAACAGGAAAATATACGTACTATACATGTAGATTATTAAACTTAAATTGTAAGCATTGGGCATACGTGTACATTTATTAAAAATTGCAAGACGAGGAAAGAGAGAAGTCATTATTCTGCTTTTATTGTCTATCCCCGTGTTCGTTGTATCATACTCGCTCGTTGCAGCACTTTGATTTAATGAGAAAAACTGTTCACTATATCTCTCTTTCGTTGCACAATACCCCACTGCATGTGACGCTTCGTAATTTAAAGAAACCGTAATTACAGTGTCATTGATTTTGAAATGTACGTTCACTGCAAACTAGTGTTTCCATTATTTTCTGCAACCCGTATATAAACGTCAGAAGAATGGTTTTCTTAATGTACTATTATTTCCTAAGCATTCGTTTATTTCACTTCGTCACTAGCTTGCTTGCAAAATTCCGATGCGACACATTTATTTTGGACGAGCTTTCGAACTTTTGAAGCGACTTACTGCGTAAGCACCGCAATCGCGCTTAACTCGTTTCGAGCAGATTTTTGAGATCCCAGCGCTTTCGAGGTCAAAGCGGAAATTCGAGCAACCACGCGGGAGCAAAACGTAAAGGGTGCATCGGTATTGTTCCTTTTAATCGATGAACGCGCACGGTCACATTTGTAAGCTGGCTCGATGGAACGTTTTCTGCGGTGTTTTTCGAAGCCGGCTCAGCCCGGCCCATTTTCTCTGCACGTTATAATCACGGCTAACGCATCACCGCAGAAAACGCAGCGGGGATGATGGTGTCCAATGTGTCAGCGAGGCGTGCGTCAAAGGTTTTAATCTGGTTGTATCAGATCGTTGGCTTTTTGTGCCCGGGCCGACGCGCCGGGCCGAGCCGCGCGCTGCATCGCGCAGCGGCGGACGCGTGCAACTGACATTTTGTAAAATCAAGCTCTCTCTCGTTTGCGAAATCGCGACAGCCCGCGAGAAACGCGAAATAAAAAAAAAGAGAGATGCACGACCGGTCCGGCGTGGAAACGCCGACACCGCGCCCGCCGCTCGTAGGCGCTTGATATATCCGCGACGCGACGCGCTTCAATGAATACCCACACGTACTTTGTACGCGACATAATTTATGTGCCATTAGACTCCCCTTTGAGTGATTTTTTATCGACCGACGCGCCATGAAACGCCGCTAATGCCGCTTACACGTTATCTGTAGTTGCGACTCGCGCGACTGCCACCGGGACTATCGAACGAAGCTAGACGAAAAATACTGGGCCAAATAACTGCTCGGACCTCGGTAATCAAAACCAAACCAGTTGAAATTACCGGTTTCACTTTTTTCCAGTTTATTACTTACTCCTTGGAGCAAGTAGAATCGTGAACTTTGCTTTTTAAGATTAGGAATCAAATGGCGGGAACATTTTGGATTTGAATCAGTTGAATTTGTTGCAATTTTAAAATTGGATATACGTAAATAGATTATTAAGTATAGTACAGTTTTATTCATTATTGTTTACTGGTTAGAATCGAGCGGATTAGTACCATAGTGGTGTAGGTCACATATTCGAAAATTTTGACTTATAATGTAGTCTATACATGCCGAAATGTTATAAAGGCATGTGAAATAAATAATAAAGTTACTATTACTATAAATTAACTTGACACTAAATTATGTTATTAATAAAGGTATATATAAATAAACAATAACACTTCTTTTGTTATTGCCATTATGATTATACCACACTCAATTATAAAATAGCTATGAAAGAATATTTGAGTAACACTGTACATCTTATACAATTGATACACATTACACATGCTACAATTTTACATTTCAACGGAAATAATTTATTTTATATTAATAACTAGTTCTAACACATATGATACGTTTTTATATTACAACATATATTAAAATAAATATAATCTTGTCATTATGATGTGCAGTATCTGTTACATGAGTTTAGAACACGCTAGTTCCAATGCTGAGCACAGGAAAATGAGTAAAATCATTCAAAGTTTAATTGTTAAAAAGGAAATTAAAACAAAAAAATATTATCTTGCCTTTTTCTACATAATCGATTTAAGCAGCTTTGGCCTTTTAGACTAGGTAAAAGGTATATTACATAAAAACGAATGTGTTTTGAAAAAAATTTGTAGCATTCATTTATGGTAAACATACCCCTTTGAATGAAACAAATGATTTAATTTTTTTGAAAGCACCGAGAAATTGATTTTTGCTCGCTGAATCTCATTTTTTCCCATACTACGCAGCATAACCAAGAACGTCCAAATCCTAATCTTCCTTAATCTTGAAGCGATTGGGTGAAATAATTTTCCATCGAATTGCAATTTCCTTCGAAGGGGCGGACTATACGAGAATGAAAAACAGGTACTAAGGAGCATGGGGTGGGTACAATAGACACATTAAAGCAGCGTACACGATGTTCCGTGCCCCGATACAATAACGAACCGGGTAGAACGCGTGCAAGCAACCCTTTCAGCCAGCCGTTGCCCTATAGGAGGCGAGTTGCGAGCTCGCGAAAGGTTCGTCGTCAGTCGAGCTGGTCCCTAAGCGAAGAAATTTACCGGTTTCCATTCGCCGGGAACACCTTAGAAGTGCGAGTCACGCGTTGACACTTTGGTAATGGAGCCCGGACCCGCTACCAGGTTGAACGGGAGTGCCTGGCATAGACGTATATTCTGACCGGTCGATACAACCTTTTGACGACCTGAAAACGAACCGTGCTACAGTGCTCACCGGTTGCGTCAAAAGAGAGTCGGTCCGTGAATACACGGCCAGCCGCCACGGAAAATTCGTGTATGGAAAACGCGGAGGGTAGCAGCTACGCCCACGCTCGCGCCGAGACCCACTTTGCAACGCGCGCGGCCGACACACGATAAAGTGGAGCCCGCTAAATGCCTTGTCAGCTCGTCGTGTGTCGGCGCCAATGGGGTCCGACAATCGATACACCACGCCGTGCGCGGCTGTTGCACCTCGGCCCAAAGCAGCGCTTAATTCCCGAAAAATCGGTCGTTTGATCTCGAAAACCGACTGGCAGCTCCTCGGCCGCCGAATTACGCGGCTGTGGAGAAAGAAAGACGAGGAGAGACGCTTTCTTATTCGTCGCGCTTCGACGGGAATGCTATCCGGACGGCGGGCGCGGACGCATCGGCCAAGTATCCAATTTATATTCCACGAAGTGACGCGAAAGTTAGTTCCCAGCCTGACGAGAAGAAACGATATTCAAAGCAGTCCAGGCTAATTTTTCGCTCAAACAGGCATTTCGAGCAGGCCGAGTTTAACTTTGCCCTGGATTTTGATCTCATCGTGCCTCGGCCCCCTCTACAGGCCAATTAATTTCCTCCATACTTCCGATACCGGCGCGACGGAACTCTGCTCTTCTTCATCCTCCGATTGTGGCAATCTGACTTGTCTTTTTTCGTGGCTCGCAATGCTCGAAACGCGACGCTGCAGAGTGGTCGATTTTCTTCATGTTGTTTGATTTATTGTTGTCCACTACGTATAATTGGCTAGGTTTATACGTTTATTTTTACTGATAATATTTATACAATTCAACATTTGTTTAAATTACGATAATCACGATTATCTCCTGTAAAAGAATTTCAGTACTGGTACGTAACATCGTAGCAAAAAAAAAGAAAAAATGGAAATCAATAATGACGTCATGTCATTTGCATGCATTTACGCAGACAAATTCATATCGTTATCTAGCCAATAAAGCAGTTTTCAAGTCACAATGAATTTCGACCAATTTTTAGAAGGAACTGACTACTGCGCGCTGTCTCCGCAGATGGTACGAGCGGCTGGTTTTTTCTCCGCGCTTCCTCTTTCCCGGCGACACTTTCGAGTGCCGGAAGAACGATGGAAATAATTCTTCTGGAGAGGCACTCGAACGCGTGGCGGACCCAGGAAAAAGTCCCGCGGCATTTAAATCGGCCTTAGACGCTCCGGGCGGCCGTTGATTTATCGCGGGAATTTTTTTCCACGCTGGAATTCCAGCATAACGCGGCTTTACTAAACTTGGAGCGACTGTGCGCACCGTGGAAAGTGGTGCGCCCCGAAAAAGGGAATTGTTGCCGTTGTCGCGCGGCTCCGTTGCGAAATCGAATTCGCTTGTACCCGATACCGATGACCCAGTTGCGGGGAACCGTGGACGAATTAATTGAACAGCACCTGCGAAACGCGCTCGTTATTATCTGCCGTTCCTTTTTTGACCGTGAATTGCTTACCCGCGGAAAAAAGATTAGGATTCCTCGGATGTCAGCGTGTCACGGAGTCGAACGTTCCACGGAACTCGGAATTTACATCGGAGTTGGCAAGAGGTGTAATTCGGGTCTGTATCGGCGTAGGGTGGGTCAACGAACATAATCGTGGTCTTTCGGGACAGCTTCCAATTGCAGCTATTACGAGAACACTGTAAAGGGAAAAATTGATCATGCAGCTTCATAGTGATTCTGACAAGGTATAGAATTGTTTAAGCTTTTTGCATTTTCTTGAATTGCAAGGAGTGGTTTTATCAATGGTAGCCATCTAAACATTTTCTGATGATGTTTTCTTTGAATGATTATATTATTATATTATATGATTATATATTATATATATTATATATAATCATATATATATAAATATTATATTATATTATTATATATATTATATTATATATTCATGAGTATAAATTCAAAAAAATTAAAAAAAAAGAAGCAATCAATTTTTAAATGACGGTCTGACAACTAAACTCTAACTACATTGAATTCTCTTAAACTTTTATGAAGTAGTCAGTGCTAGGAATTCTGTACGCATTGTAAAAGTGTAATTTCTCCGTTGTATGTTGTAGTTGACTTTGAAATGTATTCAAAGAGATCGATGGTAGAGTCATAAAATCGCGTTTGACTTTCAAATCTCATATAAATGAATCAATGTTACTTCAAACACAATACTTTTTATGGAAACTGCATACGTCGACATTTTACAAGCTTCCATGTACATTTACATGCATACAAAACGAAAGAACTGCTGTGATACATGCAATAAAAATACAATTATTGTTGTTGAAAGCTACCAGGTACAACGGAGTAAGAATAAATTGTACTGAAATGCATAAGCGTTAAGACAGGCAGACAAATAATGGATGATATTTCCCAAACTCCTGGTGCATACGGAAAACTTCTCAAGGTCATTATTTTCTGGCAAGAACCTTATTTTACGATAAGTAGATTTTTGCACGTGTGACAAAAATGGGTATATGTAATATGAGACAGTAGAAATATGAAAAGCATTTAATAATGTCGATACAGTACTTCCAGCCCATGAAAATGATTAAAGAAAGAATACAGCTTCTAAATTACTTCTATATTGTTCTATATATACAGAAAATTAAAATATTTTATAAAGTTCCGCAGTGTAATGATAAGTAGCAGTCGCCGGGTACGTAAAAGTTTACGATCCTAAGAAGATTCGAGTTGCGACTCCTTTATTAGCTAGAATCGCATTTTGTTATGTATTTCGCATAATCACGGATTTACTGTAAAAGCGACGGACCAAACGAGACGAAAAGCGAGAAATGGGCAGGGGTGAACGGGAAGGCCCCTGATGTTATTTATAGGGGTTGCGCGCATTTCTGTCGAGCGCGCTTTTAATGTAAAGCCGGTCTTATCTTTTACGCGATTTAAGGGGGTTGTAACTGCACGTAATCACGCAGCACGCGCGCACCCGTTGCCGGTCCCTTTCACTTTGGAATCCGTTGAAATGCTCGCGTCTTTCTCTCTTTATCTTTCCACGTGCTCCTCTCTCTCTCTCTCTCTCTCTCTCTCTCTCTCTCTCTCCCTCTCTGTCTCTCTCTCTCTGTCTCTTTTCCCCGCACCCCGAATCCTAGCATCACTGTGCGAGAATCGCGAAGGAAACACGCTCTTTTTAATCCGCCCTTTTTCCCCATACAGTTTTCATAACTCCTCGCTCGGCTATGAATTGGAAATGGAGTGCGCCTTGCGATTGCGCCCTCTGCGTTGCTTACAGCGCGCCGCTAATTTCGCCGGTTGCGGAATACCCACCCTTTTGTTCCCGAATGAAATATTTTCATTAGAACAATGCGTGCTCGTTGCGCTACAGTCTTCTTTCCGAGACGGGCACGCATCGCGAAGTAATTAAGCGGCCGGATAGCGCGTGAATTGAAACTTCCGGGTCGTAAACGCGCGTTTATGGGGGATCCCGATGGAAATCGTAAAAAAGTGCCCGTAAATCATTAGCGGTTCGCTTCAGAAACATATTCTCAACGTCTTCCCATGAAGTAGCGTACTATTTCAGACAAAGTATCGCGTTTACAATTGAGGCCATCGGCGCAACAAAGGTTTAAGGTTATCAGAAGCGTTTCTCGGGTTCGCCATTGTTATGCATTTTTCGCTAATAAATATGGAAATTGAGGTACGTATCGTTTTGCGAACGAATGTCTTGGAAGGAATAATCTACTAAAATTGAAATAATGCTACATTCCATTTTTCTCACGGTTTCTTGTAACTGGTAGGTGTGTAAATTAAGTAATTCATTATCTATAAACACTTTCTTTGCAATTACTTTATGCATTTATTATACGCATTTAATAAGAGTAGAACATTTCAAATTTGTCATTTTATAATCGTTGGAACTATGAAGACTCTCCCATACCAAATGATTAAATTTTCTTCCAATCTACAATAATATATATAAATGTCATTCGTTTCTTCTAAATTTTAATGAAATTTCGCAATAATTAAAAAATAAATTAAAATATGAAAGTAAAATATTGAAAATATTAAAAGAATTTAGAAACATCCATGTATTATTTTCAACTCAATGAAATTATTACAGAAAAGACCTTCTATTTGACTCATGTTTGCCGTGATTGATTAATGTTCATTTTACATAAAGACTGCAATAGGGAAATAATTAAGGGTTTAATTGAAGCATGCATTGCAACAAAAATGACGAAAAGTCAAAAGAAGGCAAAAATTGTCAAAATTGATAGGTGAAATACAAAATATTCGACAGATTGAAAGAAAAGAAAAATTACACTCAGCTGCTACGCCCTTTAATCGACTTCTTATTTTGAATAAAGATCCGCAGTCTATCGATTATACATGACAGCATATTGCACTTGTTCCACAAAGTATTCGACCAGCTTTTCTCCGAAATTCACTTGTCGAATATCAGAATAAAATGGAATCGGGAGAGCATCGAGTCGATCAGTTTTAGCGTAACATTGGGAAGATCGTCGGAAGATTCCTCGGGAAATGGCTGGGCGATTCGCCGAGCCGTTAACTATAACCGTAACCGGCGAGTGATAATAGTCGTCGAAACTGGCAGCCGTGCAATTGTCTTTCCGCGTATCCTCGCCGGGTCCAGACTTTCCCACGTGGTATCGGGCAATTTGCGCGCGGCAGCTCGAGCGGGTCGAGCGGCGTGCACACACGCGCGAGTGAAAGAGCTGGCCTACGACACGGGGGACTGTCACCGTTGCCGTCGTTGTCGTAGTGGAAGAGGGCGGCGGCGAATGCTTCGAGGTAATTTTATTTAGAAACGCCGCGTGCGCGCCACTGTACTCATTACAGTAGGTAATAAAACGGGTCTCCGGGAGCCCGTAGGCATACGGACCGTGCTGTGTTTTCGACTAATTAACGTTGCCCGCCGCCGCCGCGGCGCTTCGTGCCCGCTTTTAATATCGGCGCGTTTGCGTCCCATTCGAATATTCCGTGCACTCGCTCGACTCCCGTTAACGGCGTTGTTTCGCGGATAATTTCTTTCTCGCGACCCGCAACAGTTTTTCCACCCCCGCGTTCGAGGACAACGATAAGGCTCGACCCTTTGTGCGGCGACGATGAACGCTCGCGTTGGACGCGATTCGAGCCTCGTGTTCCCAATTTTTCATTTAAATTGGCTCGAGCATCGGGATTGTTCTTCGCCGAGAACTCATCTAACATTTTATAACGCGATGAGTTTCGAGAAATAAAGATATCAATGAAGCAAGCAGACTCACTGAAGAAATTACGTGTGTAATTTGTTTGTAAAGTGATGAAAGATATCGGTTGCAATTCTCGAATTGCCAATAACAATACTATAACTCTTGTGTTTCATACTGAGGCAACCTTCCCCTTTTTAACTTTTAAAATAAATATTAAAACTTATGTTTCTCCCTAACTCGTGCTCTACTGTATGAAGGAACACACAAAACCTTTTTTCATGCATTGAGTTTTTGGTTGCTTCTATTTTGAAAATAATAAGTAATATTTTAATTACCAAGATTTTATTTTGGGTCGCCTGCAATTCCACGATGTCGCTTATGTCAAAAAATAGAAGGGAGTGGTTCTAGGGTTAATTAACAGTTTTTAATTTAATTTCAAAACAACGGTAGAAGATTCTGCAATTTGGCAGTAGAAAATCCCATAGTTAGTCGAAGGTATCATGAAACTTAGTACGGTATTTTCTTTGTATTTCACCGATAGCTCGTAACGATGACGAATCTGGTTTCCGTTTCCGTGTTTTTAAACACGAGGGGGTATAGCACAACAGCCTATATCCTCCCATAACATTGTTATTTATTTAACGTATTTCCACGTGTATGACGTTCTACAAATTTCTCGTCTTCCGTGCAGATAGTGAAAATGGTAGTTATCGACCCATAGTAAACGTTAAAGGAACGAAGTAGCCGAAACGACAGCCTGATAAATATCGATCGACCGTAATTGTCAAGCTATATCGTATATTCCGCGTGCGTGTCGATAGACGCGAACTTCCGGAACCGGGCGTTATAGGCATCCCGCGACCGTGAACAATGCTCGTTTATTTGTAATTATAATTAATTTATTTTCAGCACTATTACGAAGGGTCGTTCATTTCAGGTTCGGTGAACACAGCAGTGCTCTGCTCACCGTCGATAGCCGGGTTTATTATAGTTAATCCGCCGATAGAACGGCGACTGGCAGTCTCGAGAATAGCAATTAACGATTATTCTTTGACTCGTGTTTTCCTCGTTTCATCCATGTCGACCTCCTAGCACTTGAATATTTACCATTATTTCTCCACGCACTAACGAACTTGATTAGTCGAGTTTATTATACTATACGGAAAAAAAACAATCGACATTTTAATTCCCGCGACCATCAATCAATCAGGAACTCGAGATTCGAATCATCAGTTGATTTCAAATCGTTTTATTAAAATTTTGTAGCAAACATTCTCGTGTAGCAGCTATATCAATTTTTTTCGAGAAAGCTATTGATTGCATGAGAATACTCGTCATGAAGAAATGAAAAATATTTCGAGTTATCACCAATATACTCGTCAAAACAGCTAACTGGTTAAGTAAAAAGAATAAATGTTATTAATGAAATTAATGCTTTATACTCGAATGACGTCTGTGCATCGCCATTGGAAATAAGCTACATCATATCTCAGAAGAATTCTGTTATATTTAAAATGTCGTTAAAATGCAAATGCTCTATAAAGCAATAAGCTCAACGTCATGTACTTATCATGTAAAATTGAAATGCTGTAGGTCGAAAGAAATGTCTTGGTTCTGAAGTTCAAACAGCTTCGAGTGCAAAGGCTTAAAGAATAAGATAGGTATTTCACTACAATTTAACTCTAGTACATTATAACAGCCACATATACACTTTTCAAAGAGATTACAACAGCTAAGTGGTTGAACCACAAGAGGAAAAGTTTGCTACTTGCGTTTGTTTATTTATTTACTGGACAGTGTGCACTTAACTTGTTCATTGTTGTCGCAACGTATAGCAGCTGTCAGTCGTGTAGTTTTTACACTGTATTGCGCCAACTTGTAGCCGGAAAAGGAAAATTCTACGAGTTCTAATATCTCGAACAACAAGAAGTTTTGATTTCCGCAAAAGAATTGACCTTTGCCAGTGCGCGAGGTAACTTGGAATTGTCACACCGTTGTATCTTCTAGTTGGTCGCAATTACGAATATGTATTTCCCCCAGCTCTTTCTATGGAATCGCGACTTCTCCGTATCCGCTTGCGGTTCGTTCTCGCAGCCGGCTGACACGATCGTTGTCTGCGAAATTACAACACCGGTCGTAGCCGATCCGGCCAGCGATAATGTCGGATGGGCGAGAAAAAACGACGAGGAACACTCGCGAGCGTATTCAACGCGACCGTGTCACCGTGCTAATTGTCCCGTCACGATTCATTCTCGATCGAAGTCACGGAAAGGGCGTCCACTTCTGGTTATTCTTTCCAGCCGTTGCGTCCCGTTCGATCGACCACGGGCCGGCCAGCGAATCCCAGTTTCCCGGGAACAAAGCATGCCGAGAACTTTGTCTGCTCCTCCTGAGAAATATCGCGCGACGAACATCTGTGTACTCGTTCCTTCGCCTCCCCGAGGATCCTCCAGGAGCTGTGTAGACAGGCAATAAACCATAAGTCGTTGACGGCTCAGAGGAGACACCGAACGCTTCTTTCTCGCTTCGTTTTTTTTTCCTACAGCATCTGAATTCCCTCCGTGGCTCTCCTCCCCTTTTCCTCGTTATCTTCCTCTCTCACCTCCCCCGGAAATCCTCTCCGGTCGAACTCCATGGAGAAAACGTTGAGTAGCTGCTGCGGTTGGCTCCCCTCGCGAAACACGGTCGACTCGCTTTTAATCGTTATTGTCCTAATGTAAGTGTTATAAAACCACCCCCGGTTGTCGCATTACGGTCAATGGTACGCGACACAACGGCTTCTTGGGGATCGAGACTCCACCCCCGCTGGATAAGCTCGAATTTCGCGTTACAGAACGTTGCTCATATTGTCTTGTGTACTCAACGAAATTCGGCGAAGTTTGATACGATTTCCTGATTTGAATCATAATACATGGCAAAGTATCAACAACCTTGTTTTTCTAAATTCTTTTAATACTTCGTAATTACTTAGGCACGAGCTGTAGATAACGAAAGAAACGATGATCGTGAACGTGATATGCGCCAAATGGTAGGAGATTATATTTGGGTAGGAAGGATAGCAAAAAGTGACAAAATATTTTAGTACAGTAAATTACATTTATTATATACGGTTATACGATTATTATAGACAATTATATATGATTATATACGATTATATACGGTTATATACTATTATTCGAGCCTTACAACTCGTTTTTATTTAATAACGTGTCACCAGACTCTAATAATTGTATCCCCTCTTCCTAAGTTGTCCATTTCTGTTTACAAGCGGAGGGACAATTGGGGAAAATTTACGGTACTTTGGTGTCCTTTCTCAGGAGATGTATCAAGGTTACTAATATTTTTATTTAGTAAAGTCCGTGTCAATACAATTTTATACCAGATTTTATACGCACATAGTAATTATTTCTAAAGTTACATTATTTTATATTTTACTCCAAGCGTTATTTATTATCGGACTACGAATTTTATGAATTTATTACAAAATTGAGTACGTAAAATTTTAATACATCATTTTCGAATTATTAAAATCATTAACGAAAGGAGGATAGTTCCATGCAGCCCCTGCATCTTGCAAGTGATGCGCATTTTTATTTTGTATTTAATTTTTTTGTATTTTAATTTTTGTTAGTCCTTTTTAGACCTGGGTAGGCATAATGTTAAAGTCGTTTGCTACAATACGTAACATTTCGTTTGCGCCACCCTGATGAAAGATACGATATTCCCAGATCTCTGTCATTCAACTTGGAGGTCGCAAAGCAACGCCCTGTTATGAAAAGACGATTGTACAGCAGACTACGAACATTGTGCGTGTCGCTGTTTACAATAAATAACAAGGAATTAATTCGGGGTGCGATTTAGCCGAAGCGCGCGCATTTGGCAGCGTTCCCCAACCCTTAATTCGCACGTTTCGCTTTCAGGAACCCTCGTTTCGTTTCTTTGTCCCGGTTCGTCCTCTCTGCCCTCCACCTTGCGCTTCTGCTTCGTGCACCCTTTAATACTTTTACAACGCGATATATACAAAAAGGTCGCACCCTCGTGCGGGGGTTGCTCGGTTTCGTGAAAAGCGGTCGCGGTAGAGGGAGTGTATCCGGCGCGATCTTCTTCGCCTCGTTGGTCGAGGGTCAAAGGTAACTGGGGCCGAGATCGGGGACAGTTAATCGCGGTTGTTCGCGTCTAATCGCGGGGTCGGCGTTTCCGCGCGGCCGGAGCAGCTTTGTTCTAGGTCGGAAGCGCGGCCCGGGCCAGCCTCGGATTAGGAAACCCGTCCTGCTCGGTTTTTCTCAGGTATTTATGCAAATGAGCTCTCGGATTCTGAAAGCAATCCTGTGTTTAGCGTCCCGGCGGACCGAGAGTCAAGGTTTCCCGGCGAGACACGCTGGATCAGTCGAATCGTTCCGAACGTGGAATCTCGTTTTCTCTCGTCCCCGTCCGACAAGGTCGAAGGACATATAATACTTTGTCGAAGGAGGGAACCGCAGCTTTGGTTCGATCGGCTTATAATTGGATTACCGCGGTCGTAATTCGCGGCGACCGCTAGTCACAGCTATTACCGAACCGCCATGAATAATGTATTGTCGGTTATAGAATGCCTCGGCCCCCGAACAATGATTGTCATTGACTCGATGATGAACCGAAGTATCAGATTCGTATCGGTAATGAATGCCGGCGACGCGACGAGACACGACGCGACGGTAGGGGATGCGCGACGCTCGTTCCCTTGTTGCAATTACAATCGGATCCCATGACGTTGCTGCGGTTTGACGATTGTAATGCCGTATTCTAACATTGTACGCGCCTCGGCAGATGTCACGTGGTCCTGAAAGAACCCTCGTCCACATCGGGATATATCCTTATCTACGATCAGAGACGGCTACATACGATACGAGATCTCGTATACAGATAGATACCCTCGCGACGCACAATGCTGCGCATACGTAAAAACGAGGACTAAAATCAAACTTCCGACGATGAAAATCTATGACAACGTGGCAGTTCTCGCATGGGTGCGAGAAGTTTTGATGAGCTCGCTGTCGGTTTACTGATTTTTTCGGGAGCTTTAAAAGAAAAGGAAAGTGTCCGTTTCAGATCGATCGTCTTTTGTTGCGAAGTGCTTCGATTCACTGTATTCTTAAATCGATGAGAGTTAGGTTCCGTCTACTTAGTCTGGTCTTATCACTCTGCATATGTAAATTACAAGAGGATAACGATATGTTGATCATACGTATCCTTTTAATTATTTCGGTTATTTACTTTATATCTATCATAATCATTCTGTTACATTTTTACTGCAGTTTCTTTATCATATACTCGTTATTATTATATTTATTTTGTTTTACCTCGTAATGGGCATTCGCCCGTAAATAAATAAAATAATAAATAATAATAATACCAGGATCTTAAAAATTACAATAAATAATGTACTGAGTCGTTCAGAAAGTTGTTTGTTGTTTCACGAGAAAATGAAAGCCGTTTTTTTAATGTTTAAAGTAGAAACGAAACTTTTTGACATTTTTCTCCTAGCTTTGAATTCATATACTCATACGAGTTCTATTTTTTATTGGAAAAATACTGACCCAAGTGCTTTTTCAACACTCTTACAAACCAAAATTTTTGTGACAGACGAAAGGAATTTCCGAACGACCCAATATAAATAACAAGTATGGATCCAGTCTGCGTTTCCATGGATTCGAATGATGACTAGACTCGATTCTTTGATCTCGAACCAGTCTCCGTAAAAATGGAATTCGGAAACAGTCGTTCGCAGCACGGATAGCTCTTAGATCAGCATATATTTCGAGCGTAGGCTGGTTGAAGATGACTGATAGACGACGCGGCAGTCGAGGGTTAATGCACCGGTAGACACGCGATCATTATTTTTCAATATGTCCGCTGGAAGGAGGTAGTTTTGAACGCGGCGCCGAGAGCGGAGGAAGGTCGTGCTCGCGCGATCGTCTATTTGTATCTGTCATCGTCATGAGGGAGAAAAAGGCTGCGCTCTCGGGCTCCCGTTGCGTTGTGCCCTCGGAGAAAGAGAAAACCAGCTAGGGGATACTCGCAATCCCGATTCGTTACAATAACTCTGGTTTCTTGTGCAACAAGCCTCTCCCTGCGCTCCGGAGGCATTCGAATTCGATCGACGGGTATTTAACCAGTCTCGTCTTATTAGGCACGCGTACACACACGGGGACACGTGTGCGGTGCGTGCAACAACCTCTCGTTCCATTGCGATGAAGCATGGCTATCCCTTTTTCGCGGATTCCAGCGGAACGCGGGCTGAATTTGATTCCTGTCGTTGTTTGAGCGGTGAACTGACGGGAATTAACAAATTGAAGTATTATCTTTTTCTTCGATAATGATGATTGACGTATCGATTGACGTGCTGTCAATTTTTGCATTGTCAGATTGTGATTATAATAATTGTAATAATAATTGTAATAACTATTTAATATGCACTAATAAAACTACATTTTTGTGAATTTCTGTTATGTTGCCGTGTTTATGAGTCGAAGCAGAATATGCCCCAGTTAATTACTTTAGTAAAAATGATATAATTAATCCACTTCTTTATGAGGTTTTTTGAATGATAGCTTTCGTTTAATTTTGACGAACGAATGTTACTGTCTGATGCCGACCGTGATTTGATATGTTGTCTACAGTGTAATAAAAAGCGAAAAATGGATTCAAAGCAATTCGACTTACTTATTCGTAAGAATTTTAATTGAGACATAATGCCATGAAAACAATGCGAAATATTAAAATGCATTCGGCACAGACGCAGTTAATCAACGTACCGCACAATGATGGTTTGAAAATTTATTTTAGGAGTTTTTAATGACCTAAACGAACTATAACAGATCATCAATGACGGTGAATAATACAAACTACTTCGAAAAAGGAATAAAATCGCTTATATCGTGTACAGAAGTTTCATTGCAACACAGATGCAGTAATTCTAATATTTACTTAGAAATGCGTCATTTCGGACAGAAAAATGGAGCAAACGTATTCATAAAGAATGGTGAAGTAAATTGCGTTAGTTTTATATAATTTTTGCGATCGTTAATTGGAATGTCAGCAGGGAACGCGTAGTTTATTGTTAAAAAATGAAGTGCTTTTGTCCCGATGAAAGTACTAAAGAATAGCTTGCTAACGAAATCCTTAAAACGTTAAAGACGTTGGGTCGGTGCGCAGCGTCCAATTAACGACGAAACAGTTTCGAAACGCGTGCGTATCGTCGTTTCGTCGAGCTTTCCGTGAGCCCAAGCCAGTTGTTATGAAATTTTTTAAAGGCCACCATCGCGCTGAGATATACGCTCCGCCCGTATATACAATCCTGGAAGCTATACCGGTAACCCTACGGGGGTGAACATAAAACCTGTTTCAAGTAGAAGGCCAAAATTACACGTCCCGTAGCTCAAGTTTAGTTGGTGATCGCGCAGGCTCTTGGGCATAAAACAGTATACTGCCGCCTCTCCGAGGAGCTACTAAGATGAGTAGCAGCGATCCTTCGCGGAAAACGGTACTCGCCCCGCTGTTCCGAGGTGTTAGCCGCTTTATACGCTCGATCCGGCTCGAAACGAAGCTACAGCTCGATAATTAGAGCGCTGCATCGCCGGATCCTCTTCGAATACCATCTCCGAACAAACGCATTCAAACGCCATTCAACGCCTTTAAAGTTCCCAAAGCGATCCACTACGTCATGTCTATGTCGCAATATTGAAAAAAACAACTTTCGTTGAAGCCACGTAGGAAAGGTGCATTGAGATTCCATTGGATATTAATAGACAGCGGATATTTATGCAAAATAGACATTTTTCTCATCGGACAAACATTTTTCTATGAAACAGAAATTAGGTGAAAATATAATTCCTCTTTCGACAATGCTAATACAGTAAAAGTAATGTAACAGAATCTTTAAACTCTGTTTGGGCGTTTATTGCTCTGGATTAATGCTTGAAATTGTCATAAAGATTTGTCTGATGTCGATTTTTAATCATTTCTATTTTCAATGGAGCATATTGTAAGAGCAATTGATTTTCATTTTGATTTTTGCTGTTACATTAGGAATTTGAAGCCTGGATGCGGAATTGTTTATCATTTAAACACATTTAACCTTTTAAGTGTTGCCTAGAATGAGAAAGTATAGTAGTAATACTGCTTGCATTACATTCGTATTTTAAATCGTATAAAGATCATGGTAGATCAAATCTTTCATAAATACCACAAATTGAACAGTGTTGCTTTCGCCCGTTCCTGGTGCAGACTGAACGCTTAAGGGGTTAACACGAGAAACAATTCGATTTAAAGCGATGCATGTATATTGGATGACTCAGTAAAGATTTAGCTCAATAATGTACCTATGTACGTAACTGATTCGTTATCTGAACACCTACGTTCCCCGATTAGTTCTCCCATATTTCTTTTTCCTAGTTTCGATGAAGCATTTCTAACATATTCTTTGAATATCCTGGGAGAGATCGGGAATTTCAACGACGAATGTATAAAGCAATTAACAAAAACATAATTCATACTTTAAGGAAGCAGAAAAACATTGCTTATTAGAGTGCGGATCTTTACGCAGTTATGACAAAAATAGATATATCAAATATACTGTAGTCAAAAGAAGAATTGAAACAAGCTATTATATTCCAATCTATTAAAATTAAAGAGAGGAGAAACGAATTTCGGTACAATGTCCACTTCTCGCAATTAATGAAATCAGTTTTCATTTTTCATTTTTCGCAGATTGCTTGAATACGTGGAAAAAATGTAACGCGAGAATTACAGGAACGCGAAATTTGAATTCTTCCGCGAAATGTCTCGTATGGTCTGAACACAGATGGCAAAAAGGGGTGACAACCGCGATTAAGCAGCCCGTGAAATTCCGAGTGTCGGCTTACTAATAACGACGGCAATAACAACAACAATAACAATAGTAATAGTCGTTTTTATAGCCGCGCATGAACAAAGGTTCCAGCGCAAGCCGGCCACTTTACAGCCCGACCCAAATAGCCATGGCGAACGGGGGAAGGTCTGCGGAGAAAGGAGCATAATAATAATAGCAGATCCCGGGAGTGAGATACCGGGGCGCGTAATTCAAAAACTACGATACGTACGGCGGACCGTAGAGAATACCCTGGTAATAGTAGTAAAAATTGCGGGATTGCGTCATTCCAGAGCCGCACGCCTTTCCTTTTTGCATCCCCGCTACGCCATTTCCCGGCGTATTTTCGTCGAGCTGGGGGAACTTTACGAGTGCCGATAAATTCGCCTCGCCCTGTAAGATGCCGATAAATTACTAATTTCCACGCCGTCTTCTTAACGCCGATAAACTTCCAGCTACTATTCACGCTTCGGCCGGTTATTAATAATTCCCACGGCCGCCGGATGCTTTCCCGAAACACGTCGACCTCGGCAACGATTTTTTTCGACCGATTTCTGCTTTTCTCTCGGCCGGTCCCCCATCGCTTTTTCTCTTGTGTTTCGATTTTGTTTGCTCCACCGCCGTTTCCGCCGGCACATTTCTACTCGGGGAAAAGCCGACACCATTAATGGCTCTTGCAGACCGTAGTCCTACAGAAACCTCAGCCCTCGAACCTTCCGCGAGACGAGTACTAATGATAGACGCCGTGCAATGCCGGGTATTGCGGCTCCCAAGTTTCGACGAACAAGTTCCCTGCACGCATAGGCGAGTACTATAGTCGGGGATGCCGGGGGTGAGGCGAACGAACTTGCCGCGAATATAGTCGCGACGAAATCAATTGGCTCCCCAAGGCCACCGGGGATATTCTCATCGCATGTCGATACACCGAATATTCATTTCGCAGATTCTTGGATACTATGGTCATAGCTGAACTAAAAATGTGTAGGCACCCAAGAAGGCTTTTAACGACAGATATTAACTCTTAAGTACTGCACCTATTAAAACTTACGTAATTACTATTAGCGGTCTCACAGATCGCCGATGTTGATTGCGCTATTATTGGCATAAAAGTGGTAAATAAAAGATCAAAATCAACTGTTCTTATTTTGCACATTAATAATGAAGGGGTCTTACTTGGTTAGATTGCGTAGAAGCAGCATATTGGAATTATTCCTTTATTTGCAATCTTTTTTGCAATCACATTATCACTACACAAGAATGCGTAATTAGTATCGGTTTCACAGACCGGCAATAGTAGTTAAGAGTTGCCTCATTTCATTATACATCATTTTGCAGAAGCAAGAATTTCTATAAGGTACAGAAAAGTTAAACCACTGAGTACAGAAACTGAAAATGATTAAAATTTTCACTATTAATTTAGTTAGTTTTTATATCATTTACCTCTATTCATTAATGGGACACGAACTGTCTCAGTTTCCTGGTATATATCTTGCCTTATTATGATTCATAAATGAGTAATAGTTCTGGCATTTCTTCAGTCAGTTGTATTATAATTCTAGTAAACACTTATGAATCATAAATGCCTGAAGATCCGCTAATTAATCATACCCTGAGTCGAGTAAGTATTTATATACCCAGTTTTGTGGTCATTAACTTCCGCACGGAAATAGTGCATTAATGCAGTTTTCACTGCTCCATGCATTATAAGACCGAGAATTCTTATGCATCTATTAATTTTAATATTCATGCATTCATAAATTCATATTTCGTTTTACTAATTCCAACTGTTCTTCTATTCTCCCTGTTCTAATTCCAAAGTGGATATATTTTCGAAACTTGTATGTACTCATTGCGAGATTCAATATTATCTTGTATGTGTCAAAAATAATCACTGAAATACTACAATAAATTCTCCCTAATTGTCCTGCAACTCGTAAACAAAAATAGACAATTTCGGAAGAAATGATACAATTATTCGAGCCCCGCGGCTCGTTTTTATAATTGCCGATTATCAAGAATTATGAAAACGAGCTGCGAGACTCGACTAATTGTATCTCCTCTTCACAAATTGTCCACTTTTGTTTAGAAGCTGGACAATTGAGGATACTTTACTGTCTCTACTAGACTTTACTGTAGTAGTCAAAACTCATGATATGTAACTTGGTTATTGAAATTGGCTCGGATTTGTGAGTATGTACATGTATAGATTTCGACCCAACCAAACGGATGACGTAAAACATAACGCTTCAAAATGTACGAAAAGTGTTCGGACTACAAAATCCTCTTTCCTTTGACGTAATACTAAAAAGTTTCTGACAGCAGTACACTATAGAACATCCCGCCTAGAAAGCGGGGTGTACAAGTACTGTTTTGATCAACTGTAGCCTTTCAAACTATGGACTATCATTGGTTCTTTGATCTTTGTCTGGGCCTCCCCTTCGAAGTAGCGTGAGACTCCGAAGAGAATCAAACGTCGAGTTCCATTTCAACTCCGACCAGTGAAGGGTTAATCATCATAGCAGCTGAACGTGTTTGAATGGCTAGAGTTCGAGTCGATCGACACGCGTGTATCTTGTCGTGGATCAAGAATGCGTGACGCACAATTGTCGGGGCTAAGGACGCCGAATTCATCCTGGAAGACTGATCTTTTTTGGAACATCGATCTCCCACCTTCTGGCCCGTCTCTTTCTCGCAACGCTATTATCTCGTTAGTGCGGCGCTGTGTCATGGTTCAACAAAGTTTGAGGCTTGAGACCGAAGATCGACCCTTTGGAGTTGCGTGTGCAGGCACATCTCTCTATTCCTTTTCCTTTCTCTCTCTCTCTCTCTCTCTCTCTCTCTCTCTCTCTCTTTGACTCTTTCTCTCTTCCTGACTGGTTCTGTTTAGACTTTCCCTCAGCCATCTGACTTTCTACTCCCCTCTTCGTTCTTCCAATTCTCCGGCGTGGTTCTATCTCCCTCCGTCTCGTTTTACACAGCTAACGAAAGCGCCGACTATATATCCCAGAGCCACGAGGATGGAATTTTCAGTGTGTTTCCCTTGGTTATTCAGGTCCGCACTCTCGCCCCAGATTTTCTCTGCGAAGGTACACAAGCGCGCGGGCTCGGGTTGCGCTCGCTGTTCCAGATATTTCGTCGCGATACACACCGACGACGGCCGCACACCGAGCTGCGGCTTGCGCCTAATTGCCAGCCCAGTTACCCCGTATGCACGCGGATTCGTCAAATTTTTTATTTGCCGCGCGGGGTTCTCGCACTTGTTAGCTCGCCGTCTAATAAGCGGGAGAGCGTTGAACGTGCGCGCCGCGCCGCGCCGCGTCGGCGACAGAATAAAAATGTTATTCTTCCCGTAGAGCAGGAGAGCTCCGTAATTATGTTGTAACGCGTTGCCAGGCTTGGTCGGCCCGCGGTTTCCTTCGCGATCGTTCCATTGTTAATAACGACCGGTGTGTTTGTTCGTCGACAAAGGATCGAGGCCGGTCCGACCCGTGCACCGCGAGCTGTTCCAAGGAAGAGAAAAAGGAGCGCTAGATACGCGTGTACGACACACTTGAAACGGGAATTTCACGCTTAATCGATCGCGCGATTGCATTGATACCCGCCCTTCTCCCTATGGGGATCAGAAAAATCGACCCGGAACGCAACGTGTTCCACGACGAATTCCACCTTCGGCATAGCTGCCAGAGATCGCACCGGTTGATACGGATAACGGACAATTAGCCAGCCGTTTCTCGATATCGTGCGGGGGTGTAAGAGCAGATCTATGGACCATGGCCGATCGGTGCCTTCGATCTCCAGATCCGCGGCCTTCTCGCGAAATGTGAGAGGCAAGTCGCGGAAACCCCGACGGGTCCCACAGTGACAGTTATTACTTCCTCGCCGTGCAAAATTTAGTACACTTTGTGCTTATTTAATTGTTGATATCTCAGTTTCTTAAATTTAAGTATCGTTGAAATAGTGCTAGCGATTATGCTGCGGATCTTTATTCAAAATAAAAATATTCTAGGTCAATTGCTGAAAACAGATATTAACACTAGAGTGGCGACGTTAAGGAGCCACTGAGGACAGTGTACCAGTATTCTTAAATATTTTTAAACAAAAAAATGTACTATTAAGCCCTTACACTACGACTTCTTTCACAACTGCAATCTTCATCGCAAGTGTGAATCGTTGTTACAGTACAAGGGAATATAAATTTAAATTATAATGACTTCATAATTGAATTTTCAATAAAAATTTGAATTAATTTTCAAACATTTATGATTTAATTTAGAAGAAAATTAAATTTAACACGTCCGCGTACAATCAAAATTTTAATGAGTCGCAAACATAGATAGATTTGTTCTTAAATTAATTGCGATATCTAAATATTGATTAGTCACATTTTGTCCGAGCGTTTAGAATATCGCATTGTAATAGCTATATATCATGAATGCTATAGCATCCACGTCGATACAGATCAAATCAAAGTTCATAATAATTTCAAAAACTAAACTCTTTATGTACAGTTGAATGCATGATATCGTGACTTATCAATTTGAATGTTTTAGCATTCGTGTCTTTCTGAATCACAATTAAAATGAATGCTATAGCGTTCACATCCGGGAACGTATTAATTATGAGTATTAATAAAGATAAATGTTGAGGAAGTAATAACTAACAGCGTTTCTTTCCATTATCATTTTCAAAATTGGTGGAGATTTAGATCGACATGAAAATTGACTTTTCAGCAAAACGTCGCTAACTTGTTCGGTCCGGACGCCTGTGGAACGGGAAAAGACGGAGAAAGGTAGAGGGAGAGGGCACCGAGAGAAAGCGAAGAATGACGTGTTCGGTAATTAGCGTATTATGCATTCGGCCGCGTTTGATTTATCGGGAGCCTCGAAGGGGAACAGGATGTGCCCCCGGGGCGCACCCAGCTCCATCTCACGCAACTCTCTCCCGCCCCCTCTTTCTCTCTTTCTCTCCGCGTGTCTCGGTATTCCCGACTTGACCCTCTTTTTCTTTCCTCGTGCACACGCTCTCTCGCATCCCTTTCCCTCTCGATTCTCTCGGACCCGGCTCGTGTGGACTCCGTGTGCGCGAGCAGGATCTCCGTTCTTCTCTACGGTGCCCTCTCGAGTCTCGATTCTCTTTCGCTCTCCTCGGCGTCGTCTCGTCCGCCCATCCTTCTCACCAGCTCACGGTATATATTCTTCCTTTCTCGTTCTCCGGACGCTTCTCCTTTTCTCCGGCGGCCCTCACAGCACTCCTCCTCCGAACGTCTCCCTTTCCTCTCCTCTTATTCAGCCGGCCCTTCCCGAGCGAGCCCTTTTTTCCTTCTCTCGTTCTTACCCGTACCTACTCGCCATTATCTCCTTTCATTGGCCTTCGTTGCCTCGCAGCGGCAATA
Source organism: Augochlorella aurata (assembly GCA_028455555.1). Lineage (NCBI taxonomy): Eukaryota > Metazoa > Arthropoda > Insecta > Hymenoptera > Halictidae > Augochlorella > Augochlorella aurata. The sequence continues at coordinate 3,211,541 of CM052160.1, forward strand.
GTCCAGAAAGGTAGACGGAGAACGAGAACACGGCTATTTCCCTCGCTCCTCGCCGTCTCTCCTCGAGAATAAGCAACCGCGGATGTGTGCGAGAGACATCCTTCGGTCTCATCGACACGGAATCTCGTCGATCGATCCTTGCATCCATGCGAACGCATTAGAGAATGAGTCCATCCGAATCCATAGATGCCTCTGACAACGCCTAACATTTTGTCTGTTTGTTAAACGGAGTGAACCTGATACGACAGAAACCTGATACGGTCCTCGAAATTTCTCATATAAAACTACCATCGCTGGTTAATTGATTAGTTTCGTACTTATTTTCTTTAGTTATCAAATTCTCTGCGATTTCCTTTGCTGCTGCAGTGATTAGACTTCTTTGTCGTCCGTAAGCGGACAACGAACTTTAAGCATTTCTTACAAAAATTAATGAATGGAAAACAAAATTGCGAAGAGATTGAAACGATTTGATAATATTGTTCGTTTAAAAATCCCTTAAAAAATAAAGTAAATGTTTATTTTGTACCTAATGTCGATTTCAAAGAAATTAGTAACTAGTTTGGGGATCATTACGCAAAATCACATTCTTGTAAACCGTCTTTAAAAAATCAGAATTAGAGAAAAATGTTCTTTGTTAATTGAAAGATTCGTCATTGGAAAGCTATAGTAAAAAGCGAATAATTCTTGATAATTTACACATTCCCTTACACTTTACTAATCTACACTTGCCATAAATGCTTCGAGATCCGCAGTCTATTAATAACGTACAGATCTAATACTTATATTACTTATATTCTATCACGATATTATAAGATAAGAAGAGAGATACTTTAACCGGAAACTGAAGAGTCATACAAGATTTGAATAATTTTAGCATTTTCTCCTTAACACTAAACCTACTGAACAATGAAATTAATTGGTGTGCATTGCCTGATGAGAGTGAAAAGGTCCAATTAATTTAGATTTTATACAGTTTTGTTACAGTAGTTGTGTAAATTTCTGCAATAATTTTCAACGGAATTGTCTTAATTATTAATATAATTTAAAAATGAGAAACCGGTAATTTGACCGTGGTAGGTTCAGTGTTAATTTTGCCCGTAGTATTACGAATCACTCGATCAACGAGCAACAATGGCACGGCTGGGTCCCCTCGGCCAGGGCCTCCTACCTGAAATCGAGACCTGCGCTGGTCAGCTGGCCGTTAAGGATCAAGTCCTCCGGTTCCAGGAAGCGCACGCAAGGGGCACGATTACGAAAATATTTTCTTTGGCAACGACTTTTTCCTTGGCCAGGCGTGGGTCGGTCTTGCTGGCTGCGCGCCAGTGGCCGTATCGCAGGTCTTCGAGACTGAAAACGTTAGTCTCGAGCCGAGCGTGGAAACAGGGAAAGGGTGCGCGAAAAGTTTCGAGGGTTGGAAACTCGAGCGAAGCAACGAACCGGAGAGCCAATACCGATTGGTTTCGCCGATACGGATTGGCGCACGAACGATCGCCCGAACTTCTCCGGGAGAAACTGTTCCCCGAAGTAAATCGCGAAAAGAAGCCGGCGCGCTCTTCCCGGGAACTTGCTTAACAATGGTTACCTCGTAAACAAAGTCTCGAGAGTCTGGTCCCGACGGTGTCCACGCTCTTAGAACACACGCGTGACGCGATACCTTTCCCAGCCCTTCGCATCCCACCTTCCCCAGAAGATGTTCGAAATAGATATTTGGTAACACAATATGGTGAAAGGGTTAACAGAAAACAAATTCAAGAACAGTTATACGACAGACTACCACTCTTTACTCTTTAATATCGATTAATACGGTAGCAGCGGACCTCTTTTTACAAAAATGTAACCGAGTGTGCTCATTTACCATTTAATTTATTAATTTTGTTGGACATACTATTTAAGGTTCTCCTTCTAGACAGGTTAGCTTTTTTATAGACTTTTAGGAAATATGTGGAAATTTAAATTAATTGTGAGAAACTAATAGAAACCCGTCATTCGAGTGTTAATTGTGTATGCACGATCCTCTCTGATAGTATAGTAATTAGAACATTTTATTTCCAAGTGGTTACTCTTTTCTCTCTAATAATCATAGATCTTTCTTGTCATTCATGCAACTTACCATCCATACATCCAGTATCTTTCAGTGTGTTTTATCCATAAACATATTCATTTGCACAATATTAACCATTTGCACTCGAGTGGTGACTCCGAGGCACCACTAAAACTGTCATATTACGGCCCAAGATCATTGTTATATTAACAAAGTTTAGATTTTAAAGAATTGTAAAAAGTGTAACTGTTGTATGAGTCACAAGACTCAACCATATGCATAAAATACATTATGTCATATAAAATGGAAATACTATAAGTCAGAAAAATTATTTTAAATTTTGTTGTGCTTTTTTTATGAAGAACACAATCAGATTCACTCCTTTCTACCATTTCCATTCGTCATGACGAAGAAAATTGCAAAGATATGCTAAATCACGATTCGGAGGGAACGCTGACATTTTCAATAAAGAATCCACATGCGATAAAAACCGTATTATTCGTTATACATATATCGATAGACACTTGATTTATTCGATCGGCCATTTTTTTCCTGAAGTGTATCTTTCCGCGAACGGACTTATCTGCGCCAGGTCCTTTATCGAGTGAATCTGGAACTTTTCTGCGAGAGTTGTCGCGCGAGTGATCCAGCATTCCTTCTGACTCGAAGAGACTGTCGCGCTGGTTCCTCCTTTTTATTCGGAATTTCTTGGAGCATGCTCTTGCCCGTTCCCTCGTCCTTCTGACGGGACAAAGATCCGAGAAGAGACCCTTATGGCGGGACAGAGGGCTGTCAGGTGTATCGTGCGATGAACGGCGCGATAAAAATAGCGCAGATCGCGGGGGATCGCAACCCTTCTGGTGGGATCGACTTTTATGTAAACGATCGTCGGCGTCAGCGTTCCGCGTTGCACTTTTTCCCGAGGAGTGGCCCGACGGCACGAGGGAGGTCGGAGAAGGCGAAGGTGGAGGAGAACGCTGAAGGAAGGTGCAGGAAGGTGGAAGAAGGTGAAGGCGGAGGAGGTGTAGAGTCGCGCGTGGCGTTCCGAGCGGTGTAACACGCGCCGCGGGGGGCAGCGCAACGATGCTTGTCGTCAGCCGGCACTATCGATGCGTGGAGGACTAAAGTAGTAGAGCTAGTTACTATGGGACAGCCAATTTGTGTGCCTTTAGTTTAATTCCAAGCATAATTAACCTTATATTTATCAAATAGGACATATACAATTTCTTAATAGAAATACCACAAAAGTTATGCCAATTTTTTGATACTTAATTCGTGGAATTTTCTGTGGCGCTTAGGAAATAGCTTAAGAAGATATTGAACGAACGAAGATCAGTATTCAGTAAAAATAGTTCTACATAAGATATCACAATGTTAATTATATTGGTCGAACGTATTAAGATTGCGGGAAACAAAACAGTAATTATGTATATGAATTTTTGTTCTGAGCTTCAATTTTAGTTGTTAGTACAGTAAATGGACCGTCAATTTGAAATCATCTCTATCGTATTTTGAAACAGAAGAAATATAAATACGAAATTTTGTTAAAACATTCCTTTCTAATGTGAATATTTCATTAAAAAAAAAAACGAACATTATTCAAATATGTTTTATTGTGTCCAGTTATGAAGACCAGGTGTTGAAAAGGAAGCACGGCGACTTATCTTTGTAGATCATAGGCACACAAGAACTAATTCTGGAACTTCCTTTTCTTTCTAATATTCCAACAGGATATGACATTCGTTTCATAGAATTTATACTGATAAAAGGCGCTACAAAATTCATCTTTAAACACTTAAGAAATGTCAATAAAATTGCTAAAGTCGTTTGTGATAGCTAACACTCCTGAAGGGCGCCAACAGGGCACAGTAATTGGCTCCTCTAGCCTAGTCGCCCGGAGCCAGACTGCCGTGATAGTAGGATCGACACGCACCGGCTAAGCGATTCCGTTGATAACGGGGGAAATCGATTTCCCCTCGTCCTCGTCGCCATCCCGGGACGAGCGCGCTTTACGAGGCGATTTTACGAATTCTCGAGATGAGATCCATAAAGCCTGCGCCACCGTTCTTCCAGACGGGGTCGGAATCTTTTGTTTCAATTTTCCAAAGGGGATTCGACGCGCGATAGCGTAACGACTCTGATAAAAACCGATTCCCTGGCCGACGTACTACGCTTCGGCCACGCTCAGATGATTCCTGAGCTCCGCGATAATACAGGGGCACGGAGGGGACTAAGGTGGATCACTGTCGCTCGTCAGGGGTGACACGCACGGCTACGGTGATTATATCAATAATAGCTCCCTAGAGGATCGATCTGTGCGCAGCGTGTGCAGTACGCCGATGGATTTCCTCGGAAACCAGCCGAAAGTAACGTTTCTAATTATAACGCAACTCTAAATATACTGTAGATACTTATTAACCCCTTGCATTACGATTTCTTTCACGTTGTGTTGATTAGTACTCATTCGTCCTTAATAATTTCCCTCATAAGACCAGGCAATTTTTGCTTCTTGTATTGTCTTTATCTAATTTCGTTTCTAGACTTCGATAACAGAAGAATGCAATTTTACTTCAACTTAAAAGGAATAAATAATATTCATATTTAGTAGATCTCTCACGAAATCTGTATGACGAGTCTGACTCGTTATTATAGTGCAAGGGGTTAACAATGGAATGAAGTCCTATCTTCCAAGATTCGCTCCTAAACCGATCGTGGTATGCCATTTCCGATATTTTTAGATTTTTCCGAAAAGCACATTATAAAATTTATTCATCGAATCTTTCCTTTTCGTTAGTACAGATTTTACAGTAATGAATTAAGTAAGTAAAGAGAAGAATAAATGAATAAATTGTAAAATGTGTATTTCTGAGAAGACTAAAGTATCGGAAATTTCTCGTAACGATCGGTTTAGAACAAATCTTATAGAAGCAATCGATTCCCGAAAACCCCAAAATTTTCGAGAATCCTGAACATTTTCATGCGGCACACCCCTAGCAATCTCCGATTTCAATGACCTTGAAAAACGTTATCAAAGTCATCATTCTGAACAACCTGTTCTTATACATATGATTGGCGCTCACTTTTTGTTTCTGAGATATTTATAGTCGGTCGAGGGGCTAGGAGAGGAATTGCGTTAGCCAAACTTCTTGTTCCGGTCTGCAGTCGGTTGCTCTGGGAAATTAGCCACTGTGCGGCACTTTAGCGTCCCCCGCCCCCGATTTCGTAGTTTGCAGCCCCGCTTGCCGTATCAGATCGCCGGATGAATTAATACCGTCCCCTTTTTATCACGGCGTTAATAAATTTATCGATATCTCGCCCGCGCGATCTTTTATTATTATGTGTCGCCTTTAGAAACGCGGCGAGATTAGCTCGGTTTTTCTGGGACGTAATTAATTTTGCGATCAGCGTCGAACCGGTCGGGGGAGACGGGAATACTTCGCGATCAGCCCCACCCTCGACCCCGTTGGAAGATCGCCGCCCTTCCATCGTCGTTCGCCCCTGTCAGATTTATCGTTATTGCAGCCGCCTTATGCGGCTCTGATGCCCGGGTATCAACGTTATATATACGTTTATGATGTCTCGAAACCGAGACAGGATGATGCACCCTATATCAAATCGCGAGCTAATAAAGCCTTCGACCCGTGCATGCCGCGAATAGCGTTCCTCCGTCACAGTATTCAGCGGCGGCAATAAAGCGCATTTACGACGACCTCCCGGCTGCAGGTCGCGACGCTTTTCCACTCTCAACTCGCGATTTCCCGCGACTTTTCCCAGCCGCCAGCCCTCGTGGCCCACTTTTATCCAGACTGAACCCGAGCGACATTTCCGCGGAAAGTCGACGGCTTGATTGCATGAATACTCAAGCATGACGATTTACGAGACGATCGATACCCGATGAGACTCGTTTAATCAGAATATTCAGTTTCTCTGAGAATTACCAGCTCTTTTCTCATTTACCTTCATACGCAGCCCGGAAATGGTTGTACGGAAGATACTCTTTTAACTGTTTTTATTTTACCCTCTGAATTAATGAACTGCATTCTAATTCCACATTTTATACAAGTACATCTTGCAGCAGGAACAGGAAGATGTAAAATATTTTAGGGTAATTAAATTCGGAAAATGGGTACATTTTCCTCCGAGAGTTTTATGAAGGTTGAGCTCATATATTATTGAGCTTCTACATTTGTGTATGTGCATATACAGTATATGTAAAATAGTTTGCTTAATTTCTGCATGCATCGTGACCATATAATTGGTACATTTTTGTACCTTTTAAAGAACTCGCATGTTTACTGTGCAACTTGAATGTCACAATAATCTTTGTAACATCCAATGGTGGATAATAGTTGTATTTCTTATTTCATTAATCAGTCAGCTGTTGCAATCTCTTTGAAAAGTATGAGTTACTGTATATGCTTGAGTCTCTTTATACTTTTTTTAAAATGCAACACGTAAAATATATAATTCAAAATAGCAACATTTTGTATTATAACCAGTATACTCGTCAAATACTAATTGTTTAACCAAGATTTTAAAATATGGACATTAGCAGCAAACCTTATTCAATGATTGTATGGAACTTATATGGAACATTTGCCAGAATATATTTTACCCGAAAAACGAGTACACGTGGAGAAGCTGGTCCGCACAAGAATAGAAATTCCATAAAGGGAGCAACCGTTTCAGACCTGAATCGCGAACGTTTGTCCGAAGCCTGGCGAATTTCCCGACAAGCGCCGCGACGGAGAAGAAGCTCGCGTTGTGCTACGATGACAAATGCCGTGTTTCGAATTTACTCTCTCGCCTCGTCGTAAAGCTCGGATGCTCCTCTAAAGGGCGGTTCGTGCCGGGCGTTTGCCATTTTCTCGAGCGCGCCCTCCGTTTTTACAAGGGACGCCGTTGAATCTGGATACGCGCTCCAGGGCTCGGTTTCGCGGCGCGCTATAAAATTATTCAACCGGTACACGCGTCACGGATTTTGAACGAAACTGGTCGTCGTAAAAGAAACGCCCCAGGAAAATGGCACAGCGCCACGTACGCTCCGCTCCGCTCTGCTGTGCTCCGCCGTGCTCTGCTCTGCTCTTGCGAGCGATGTTTCGCTCTCGCTGTTCCGCAGCATGTTCCGCCGCGTCGACATAGTTTCCTAGTCATTCCTCCGCGTCTCTAAATCTGCTGTTATCGACCCTCCCGCGAGATCCTTCCGCCTACAGCTACTGCATTACGACATTTTAATCTTCTACTTGCTCAAAAAATTCATTTTGTACACAAATTCGATATCTTGTAGTTTATTCATATTCTATGTCACGATGGCTATAAACGGCAAGTTAGAAAATTATTTCGGAAGGTAAACTAGGACACATACATTTTAATAGCGCCGGGGTCAGTCTAGTTCACAATTATGCAAGACATTGTCGATAAAATCTGTAGTACTCTCAATAAATTAACACTAGGACAATTTTAGATTATTTTGTAATTCTCGAGATGGCGAAAATAATTAGGCGAATAATTTCTGAATGTGTTTATTTATTCGAGCATATTTTGTAGTAGAAGTTTTGCAATCAGTTCGATAAGTGCAATCCTGTTGTTTTTAACCAGTTAGCTGTTGCAATTTTTTTTGAAAACTGTGCATATAAACTGTTATAATGTAGAGTTAAATTATAATAAAATAGCTGTTATAGTTTTTAATTTTGTTGTTTTACACAATTGAATAGATTCCAAAGTTACATATGTGAACACAATTGAAGTACTCATATGTATAATGTTATAAAGAAATAAACCGCAGGAAAAAGGAGTTCGTTTTAATAGTGGCCTACAATTTGCTTCCACTTTGACACAGAAAGTAAACAGTTCCCGTTTAAACTATTTTCGACACGATAACGCATTCAAACAGGGAAAGTACGTGCTTTTTCGTTTCTTTTACATCGATTTGCTCAAAGTACTCAAGAATGGCGGTCCAATTTCGGCTTCAAACTGCTCGTATTAAATTCACCGAGTATCATTAAACAGGCCCAGTAGTGTAGAAAGGTTGAGACAGAGGTAAATTCTAAACAGCGCGAGGGTCGTTCCGTTGCACACAATGGATGCGTTCGAAAGGACGGCGGGCAAGCCGCTCGCCGAGCGGATATCTAGCAACGTCAAAGCCGCTTCCGGTCATCGAGTCGCGCCGTAGGAATCCGTAGCAGAGAAAAATCCGGGCGATGCAGCGACTAGACCGACGGATGGTTTGACGGGACGAACCGTTACCTCGGAGCTTCCGCTGGCGGATAAAACGAAGGCCGAGTTCTGGCTTCGGCTTTTAGGAGAGCGTAAAATCCTTGTACCTGGTTAATCGGCTGTTCACGTAAACAATGCGTAACTAAAATACAAGCAGTGTTTTAAAAGCCGTCGTAAAGGAGCGGGGACAGGGTGGTAGGGGCTGGATTGCGTTCCGACTGTTTAAATCGCGAAGAGTTCGCGCTCTCGGCCGCGCAAATCCGCTTTCGCCGTTGTATTTTCCATATAATCATTGTGCTCTGTCGCGCCGGTTGTTGACCGTGCCGACAGGCCACGCGTCTCGTCGCGGCTAAATAAAGGAGCAAAACCGATTCATTCGGAGGCGTTCGCATCGATCGTCGATGCCATCGCGGGCCGTGCTGCCGACGACATTTTCACGGCGTTAACGTCAGTTTAAGGTAGTTGTCTCGGTACGTTCGTATGAGAAAGTTTGTCACATGAGGGAGCATGAGTCTCTTTATAAAGTTACGTGAGGATGTTTAGCGGATAAAGAAAATTTTAGATAGGTCTGTCATGTCAGGCCCACCCTCTACGTATACATATACATACTATCATCTACTCGTACGCAAAGATATACTAACATAAACGAACATGAGAATACGGCAACATTAAATTATTAATTATCGTACATATAATAATGAAACAGATTTACTACGACCCATTCTTGTGGTGGAAATAAATTTTTCAGTTCTAAATTTGTTATAAACTATTTTTTAAGCGCATTGAGTAAACATCGGTGGTACACATGACACGGATTAAAAATATTAAAACTTTGGAGACGATTAACTCGGAATTGAGACGGTGAATTTTCATAAAATTTTAACAGGAAATAGATGACACTTATATTAACGTACTAGCAGAATTTCAGGAAATTCCTAAATGAATTACTTTCAGGCACAACTACTTTAACCAGCCACCCTCGTCGTTTGCCAGAAAGACACGCCATTCTCGCGTTACCTCTTGCCCGCGGAAGGGGAGCAAAGGGAGAGCCGAGCTAAACGAAGGGAACTGAAAAGACGGAAAGAGAGACAGAGAGAGAGAGAGAGAGAGAGAGAGAGAGAGAGAGAGAGTCAGAGCCGGCTAAGGATGGAAAACCACAGGGTGGGGCCAGCGTCGTGTGTTCCGGTCAGTACCATCTTCTCCATCTTGGCCTCGGCGTGCCCCTTCGTAATTTATGTTTGCTTTATGGCCAGGAGAATAAGGAAGCGTCTTATTAAAGACAGTCGCGTTGCTGCTCACGAGGGGGGACCCATCTTCAACGCAAGACGGAAAGAGAGGGAGAGAGTGCAAGACGCTCGCGTCGTCTCCGCGAAATTCCCCGAGTGTTTCACCAGCGTAGTTTTACGCGTTTGCTTCCACCCCCTTCGCTCTGCGCCCGTACTTTTTGTTTTCAGAACAAGCAGCGTTTCGTTAGAGGTGCGTTCGTATAAACGCGATCCTGAAGCGCCGTAAATTGAGTTCTCCGCTTCGTTGCCCGTCTAATATCTCTTTCACAAGGCGCTCGTGTTTCCACTATTAAATTGCTTGTTTTTAATTTTATCAGCCGAACGTCGACGAGGGCCCAAAGAACACTCCCACCGTGATTTAGAATAGAAACTAGCGCTTCAATTGTGTCCGTTCTTACTAGCAGCATGAGAGAGAGAGAGAGAGAGAGAGAGAGAGAGAGAGGCGACTTAAGCTGAAATTGAAAAATAAACTGGAGGAAAACAATGTCTTTGACACGAAGTCCGGCTCGCTCGTACCAACGTCGTTTTTTAATTAAGAAGGTATACTGGTGTAGCATGCATTCTTTCTAATTTTTTGCTTTATACTGGGATTTCATACATATATTTAATTACACTTGTCGCGTATACAGTACCTTTTCCAAGAAAAAGTGATGCTAAATGTATAAGCTGTCGAAGTAAGTTACATTACAGAAAAGTGTTTCCATGGCTGACATGATTTCAGGTGTCCCGTTAATCGAAAAAGCAGGGGAAATGTATGTTCATTACGAAGGATATAGGAAAAAGTCAAAATTTTTATGAACAAGAAAATGGCAGCAGATTGAGATTATAGTTTCTTTTCTCATGTTTAGGATGTTAAAAAAATAGTCAAAATCAATATTTTCAATTCTCCCTGTTCAGGTGATAAAGACTTGTCTGCTGAAGACAAGATCTAGAACTATTAATTCAGCAATTTGAAAAATAAGGTTTCGAGAAAAACGCGTTTAAAGCTTTCGGTACCAATTATGTGAAAATGTGCATACTGTAATGCAGTAACGAACTCCAAACCTCCGTAACTTAATTTCAATCCTGGAATTTTAATCATTCCAACATTCATTCTTGTTCAAAATCATTATTAGACCGACCTCGTACACTCCCAGTTTAGAAAAATATAGTAATCAATCAGAAGTGAAAGATTTCACCATAATTTGCAACAGTTACCGCGTTATTATCCCGCGAATGAAGCCAAGCTCGTATTCAACCTCAATTTCAGTAAATCAGTTTACACAAGCATGAGCAGGCTAATCGTCTTACCCCGCATCAATCACAAGACTAGATCTTAAAGTCTCGATCACGTCGATAAAGGTTATCCTTGATAAATTGAAGTGAAAGGAACCAAGTAGGTATTTTCTGTGCAGCTTCGTGGCAACGAAGCCGCAGCAAGATGGCGCGCGGCGTCGACCCGTAGAACTGCCAAAATGGCGATAATAACGGACTCGCATAATGAAAAGCGTGAAAGTGCCTCAGCCCTCGACCCATCATTACCTCGGCCGAAAGTAACATCAGGTACCCAGGGAGGATACCGTTCACTCGGGTGCTTTACGTCACCAGGGTCCGGGCTTTCAGACTGCGTTCACGAGACGCGCTCTTACACGGTCGTCTCTTTCGGAAGAGAGACTTTCGGTGCAGGCATCGGGATTACCTGAAATCTACCTGAGAATACAGTGGCCGACACATCGCGTCGGTACGTAAAGTCCCACGGGAAATCCGTAGCTTTGTTTGCCGGACGTCACCGCGGGGATAAGCGGATTTATGCTCGGTCATTTCGGGCCGTGCTACCTAAGTTCCCACTTTTGTGCGGCTATCACCTGCGCTTAATAACGTGGAAACACGGCCACGTAATCGGCGTGTAACTGGCCGCGAAGTAAAAGCTTTTCACGCGTCGGATTTTTGCTTGGACAACGCGCAAACGATCATGGTTCTCTTCTCTAAATCGCGCCGGTGTCGTTCTCAATCGTTATTATACCTGCCGGTTCGTCAAAAATCGGACGAACAAGCGCTGCAACGTTTGCATAAAAATTCTGTCCGAGTCTCTCTCCAACCGTGCCTGTAATCGTAAACGTAATTATTACGGTTCCGAGTCCCTGGGCTGAATCGATCGCCGGCAACCGTAGTAACCTGTGTACAAATTAGTTTTCCAGAACGAATCTGGGAACCGGGTCGCGCAGCGAATTCATTTTTCCATTAATCAGTTCCCGTGTCTCGCGACCTGCTCACGAGATATCCAGAAATAACGAATTTAATTTCGCGCAAAATCAAATTTGCATGTAGTTTTATTTGTCACGGATCCGAACGAAAAACCGATTCGTTTCGAATAAACGAGATTGCTAATATGACGCGACAGCTGTATAGATATTACGATTTCCGAGCGTGCGTTCTATCGATTCCGATTATCAACTTAACAATTTAGTAATCCCGATCTGTCCTCTTGGCACGTTCGCGCACTGCGGCGGGCCTTTGAAAGGGATTTTTCGAGATTCGTTTCCCAAGGGAGCCGTTCCCGAGATATTCAAGACTAATCGAGTGTCGTAGACGAACGGAGATGAAATCTCGCACGGAGACAAAATATTCGGAGGCGTCTGCTCGCGACGTGCACGGCCTCGGCAGGAAACGCGTTAACGTTTGCGACGTTTCGCGAGACCCAGCGAAATGCAACATGGCCTAGATTTCTGGGTGAAGTCGACGGTAGCAGCTGCCCGAACGACGAAGCCCGAAAAGAGGAGGCATTCCTCGTGAGAAACGCAGGGATTCGGCAGAAACTGCATTCTTCCGCCGATCGTATATTTCGCTAGTGTCTACATCTCCGAAACCGGCTTATCCGCTCGCCGGTAATGTAAGGCATTAAAAAAGTCCCGGCGATCGAAGAAGAAGCATAAAGATGAGTCGTTGACGGCGGCAGCGGCGTCGCGGTCAACGCGAGCGAGCCGATCGCTGGGTTCGGTGTATATACGAGCCGTTTAGCCGAGAAATCGTCATTTAGATACTTGCTAAAAGCGATTCGCCATAAAACTGGGACCACGGGGTCCGATAGGAAGTCCAATGCGGCCCCGTGAGGCCAACTCGCAGGACCCCGGCAAATTATTTTACCGCGTTTATGCAAAATCCTCGTGTGCGTCGGTCATAATCCACTCTCGCGATCACTTTCTCCACTCTCGCCGACGAAATCGACCACGAACATCGACCAGGGCTCCACGGTGCTCGAGACGCGACCCTATCTCCGGAAACGTCTCGTAACAAGGACCCAGTCGATGACATCGCGCTTTATAGATTCGTCTCGACCGTGGCGGACGATCTCGAATTCCCGCGACACGGTTACCCTCTTCGCATAAGCTCGTCCCGGAGATAACGTAATCTGTGTCGCGACTCAGCCTTGCCAAATCTGATCCATTCTGCGCCAGCCACGATTCTTATTGTTCGGTAACCGGGGAACAAAAGCTCCGTTGCTGAAAAATAACGCTGCATAATTTACTGGGAATCCACGTTGCTCGACCTCGGACCTTGCAAGCTCATCTTCTGCTTTCGCTCCTCTTCGTTCTCCTGCAGCTATATTCTCTAAAGCATTTTAAATTATTTCAACGTGTAAAATAAATGTTCTAGAATACATGAGGCAATATATTGTTTTGGATTATTATGCCTGTCATTAACGCAGCTGTTATGTTTATACATAATTATATGTCATCGGTAATGATTACCAATAGTAATTATTATCATGCATTATAATTATAACAATTTAAGAGTTTTTCGTATGCACACGTGCCAACATTGAATGCTAGCGTTTCGCTGATTACAACGACCTCACTTTTAAATAAACTTAGTCGATGTATGTGTAGTGCAGTCGTATGCACTCGTATGGCGACTTTGCTGCGTCATTGAAGATTAACACAATTCTAAACAATATTTACTTCAACAAATTATTTACATCATCGGCATAGAAACAAAAACATCTGTATGCAATAAAAATGTTGTACAAAATGGTTGGGCTCTGGAGATAAAACAGGCTCTTTAAGTTTATACTCATTGTATGTGTACGTTCATTACAATCGTCAAACATCAATAACGACATAAACAATATGAGATTAATTTTATAATGTTAACAAAGCCTTATTATCATATAAATACATTAATAAAAAATGTAAGCGATTAATTATTATTATTATATGGTATAATTGCAGTAAATTATTTTGGGCATTACTACATTTCCTTATATGGCGACAGGGTTGAGGGTTGAAACGAGCAAGGAGCTCATATTTAGTAGATGACGTCTGAAGTTCTCGTAACGTGTCCGACACGATATTACAGTGCAAGATGTTGATAACAAAAAACGTACGAAGCACCCTGAACTTTCTTGGTTAGCTGACAAATCGATGGGTAAAATGGGTCGATCATGTTGGAGCGCAGTTCGCATAAGAACATGCAGAAGCGTAAATTGATTTCGGTACAGCGACTCGGAACAAGTGAGCAGATCGGAACTTGCCCGGGCGTAGGAAAAATGATCAGAACGTACCAGCGAAACCAATAAAACCCGTCAACAATTACCGAAACAATTCGGCAAATTCCACGGTGTTCCGAAAACAATTTCCAAACAATCGATAGGCTCGAGCCTGAAATTCCAGTAGCGTCTGGAACAAGGTTGCAGCGGGATCGGTTGCACGAGGACACGTATCGCGTCCGTGGGTACCGTCCGACATTCCAGGACCATGAGGACGAGCGGCGGCCGCGCTCGCTTGCTCGCGCGGGCGAGCGCGTGCACGCACGTACGCGCGTAGCAACGCGTAAAATCCTCTCACCGGCCCGTTCCATCAGTGCTTTACGAGTGTATACACGTAGACACGGGGTACACGTCGGTACACACGGTGCGGCGTGGCGCGGCGCGAAGCAGAGTGCATCGGAGAGGACGCGAATCGGCGCGGCGCGGCGCGGCGCAGCGCGGAGCGGAGCGGTGCAGTGCGGAGCGGCTCGGCGGCCGTATACCTGTAATTTCGATGTCGCCATTGTTCGTCCGTTGCGACGATTAACGTCCCTTTAATAGCTTCGCCGACGATACCAGCGGAGAGGCCCGATCAGGAACGCGATGATCCCTCCTCTACCCCTTTGCCCGGCTCGCTGTAATTCGCCGCGGCGCGGCGCCGCGAGAAGCGATTCTGAGGACCACTGTAATGGATTTGCTCGGAAAGAACGGTGCGCCGGGACGTGAGATCATAATTGCGATCGAGGAGATGGATAACTCTTCATTTCTCCGAGTCGTGCGAGCCGCTCTTTCAGAAACCCTCCCGCGAAATCCTCTCGCACACAAATTCGGGAACGGAAACGAAACGCTAGGAACAGATCGACTTCATTCCGCGACGAATCGTTTCTTAGGATAAATATCAGGTGTTCAAAGTCTAGTATCATTGAGTAATTGAACAATTAAGGGCGTCTTCCGTTCTATAGGGCTATTATCTTTACTTTCTTACGGAATTTTTTTCATTAAATCAGTATATCGTATCGTTCTATAATTGAATCACAGAATTTAGATAATTTATTGTATGTAATTCGTTTTTCGTTATTTTGATATTGTCAATCTTGTGTGGTATTTAAAAAAGCACTGAGTTTTGCTAATTCGTCGATTAAAAATCGAAAGTATTTTACTTCAAATGATTTGGTGTTTAACTTGTTTTAAACAAGACTGCAAGCTACGCTGTTAATTTTAATAACGTACACGCCATTCCAGTGATGCAATAAATTCCCTTTACCAGAGGAAAGTTGTGTAGTCCGCAACAAAAACTGGATCATGTCATTGGAGGAATTATTAACCCTCAAGCAGCTTTACTATTTACACTGTTTCGGCTTTAC
Organism: Augochlorella aurata; assembly: GCA_028455555.1. Taxonomy (NCBI): domain Eukaryota; kingdom Metazoa; phylum Arthropoda; class Insecta; order Hymenoptera; family Halictidae; genus Augochlorella; species Augochlorella aurata. The sequence continues at coordinate 3,226,952 of CM052160.1, forward strand.
ATGAAGAAATAACTATTTTAGGAAAAATGGAAGACTGATATATCTCAGAATACAATAAAATATTACTGACATTACATGATACTCCGAATAGTGTCGGAGTTACAAATACAATTATTACGCATAGGGTAGGAATTCACATACCCCGATAATACTCGAGGGTTTAAAACAAAGAAATGCTAATCAACGTAACTGTGAAAGGAATTGTAGTGCAAGGAGTTAGATAGAAAGCCTTTAGAGCGAAATTTAAAGAATTAATTGCCGAAAATTGACTGCAGATTTATGTAAATTCGGTCGAAGTAAAAATAAGAGAAACGAAAAGTATAGCCAATTTCCCTGAAAATAGTAGCGTTGAAGGAAGAACAGCTTCATGCGAAACGTCAATAGAATACCGTTAAACAATCGTAATTTTTCGTCGATTTGAATGAAGCTGAACATTAAAGTGCGGGCCGTTTGAAAAGATAATAATCCTTTGATCCAGTGGGCAATCAATGGGATTTTTCTGAATTCCTTTCGACCAGCCATAATACGACAATGTTCGGGTACTTCCAATCGATCCCGCGCAGAATTGAAATGTTCTGCTGCGGTCGGAATCGTCCGTGCAAATCTTGCGTCGGCATTCGTCGGCCGTTATTTAAAGTTCTCCCGTGGCCGCGGTACGGGCAATTCAATGAAACATATTGAAGCGTACCGCGGCCATTCATTCTTTTCGCGCGCGCATCGGATTCGAGGCGAAACGCGATTAACATGTCGTCCAATTTGCCAATGATTTACGATCGTTTCGTCTGTTGGAACGTCGGCAGGGGGTGCCCCCCGGTTATTACGCAGCTTTTAATAATAGAGACGACGCCCGTGTACGTACGCCTTCCGCGCATAAATCTTACGGCGCGCGATTTCGCGCCAGCGATTAGCGTCCGAGCGTACCCCTCGATGGAAATAACGTTTCCTTTTTTTCAACCGGCCTGCCCTCCCATTTTTTGCTTTTACTTTCCTGCATCGCATCTCCGTCTTGCATCTCGACCTTTTCCCGAGCCATCGGGAAAACGATCGCCGGTAATTAGGTTAGAAAATTAGTATCGCCGCGAGGAATCTTGCTACACGAAGCATAGGCTCGTCACCGACGCGTGGATTACCGGTGCAGCCTAAGCATCCCTTGCTTACAACCTCCCTCTGCCGTTCACGCAATATCGTATTGTTCCTAAAATTTCGCGCGGTAAATGTCCCGGTGGATTATTGTTCCGGAGTTAATTACCGGGTTAATACAGCCGAATAATTAAGCGTATTGAGTAATGGAGATAGTTCGCGAATTAGGTCGACCCACGCCGCGCTACTTTTCAACCCGCACCCGCTCGCAAACTGTCTACGTTGGCCAATTTTCGAGCTAAGGCATTGTCTCGCAGCAAACACGTAAATAATTGCTCGTCTTCGTCACTCCTGCAACTCCGAACACTTTGTCTTATGGCGTCGCGAGAGACCTGTCGCACGCTATAAGGGCACAAGGAACACAAGTATTATATGCCGTGGTTTATTTGTCATAGACGTATTTCTATGGGTTTAGTCACAGTTATTTTCAGTATTGGCTCCGGACGCGGATGTGAATACATGCATACGGCTCCGTGCTATTCTCAGTGTCTTAATTTGAACGATATCGGGCACCCTTGGTCAATGTTTCGGAAGGAAAGAGTTAGTTCGTCCGAAAATCGAAAATAGGGTGTAGAATTTTTGTTTAAATATTATTTCGTATTTAGCACACAAAGTTAATCGAATTGGAGCTTTAAAGCAGAATAATTTTTATGAAATTTTTACAACTATATCGTCACGGTATGTAATGAAAATTTAAGAAATATCTCTTATTTTCATTGAAGTCGACAAAAATGAAAAGCGCAACTCTTCACAATTCTAAAAAAAATTGACATCTTTCAGTGACAAAATATTGACAAATTTACAAAATGTGTTTTAAAAATTGTCATTAGAGACTCGTGTAAGAAGAAATTATAGCAGGTTCTTCACTTTTACAACAAAACAACAACCTTATACAACATGAAACAATCGAGTACTATTCGACATCTTCTGACATCTCCAGAAAATTCAGATCGTTTGATGCAGCTCTCAAATGCTTATCTTGTTATAAATGTGAATGGAGATCTCTTTTACAACTGAAGATACGTCGTTTGCATCGAAAAACTAATATGAAACGAGGCGCATTCAACGTATCTGTGTCTAAAGAGCTATTTACGTCGAGTCGCGAATCCCAGAAGCCATTAAGTCGCATTGTCGCATATTTACTGCGGCCGAAGTGACCTGCGTATACACGCGTGTCCATGGGTTACACGACCGTGTTTGTATCGTCAACATTTGCTCGGTCTGGTATCGTATTAATGGCATTTGGATGGTCGCGGGGTCGAGACGACGGTCGCGGGCTGTTTGGCGGGTCGCGCGACCCTTTCGCCGGTCGGCGGGCCCTCGGCAGGAAACTTGAAGCAAGCCTGAGCCCAGGGCTTGTTTGCCGAAATGCTTGGGCCGCGAAATCGGAGGGTGGAGCGAGCACTCCGCGGCTGGTCGCGATGTTTTCGGTGTTCCGGGGAGGAATTAATTCGCGACGTCGCGTTGTACAAAGCCGTCGCGACCGCAGGAAGGGCTCGGTCCAGCGATACAAAGGGAGGAAATTGAATCAAGGAATGAAAATGAAATTAGGATTAATTAAGTGCCGGTAGTGGTCGAACAAGGAATTAATTCGTCGCTGGTTCGGCCACGTGAATCATCGGAGGGTGCGCTGGCCCGTGCTCGTGTTTTCAGCTCGTATCCGCCGCCTCGAGAAAATAGAAAAACCACGGAAGGGAAACTGAGTGAGAGGGAGACAGTACATAGTGGGGCATTTACCCCGAAATTGTGCTATAAATCATTCTCTGTCTGAAGTCATGTATTTGTATCTAACGTTTTGATATTTTACGATAAGACATTATATTCGTGTGTTTATGAACGGTGCACAAGTTACAGAACTTATTTTTTAACAAAATTTATAAATAAAAATATAATTGTAAAATACATATATTGAATATCCAAGTGTTACCAATTAACAACTCATGAACAACGAATTTGCAACTAATGCATAGGAAATTATTAAAAAAATCTCATTTCGTGAAGAAAGTAATTTCCAGCAACTACTATATCAATGTTATTTCCCTCGAATTACGTCAATATTATCCAGTAGCAGCCAATTTTTTTCTAAACGAAATGTAAGAAAGACGCTACTTTTTAGAATATAACCAAAACGAACAGTATACCTCGCTGCACTTCATTATGGAGACATTATTAAAAAATGACATTTTCCGCGTTTGCGGGGTAAATGCTCCACTGTGCGGTGTGAAAAAGGGCTCGGGGAGCAGGGCAAAGGACGTTCCTCCCAGCGGCGGGTGTAATTCGAATGGCCGGCCGCGCGCGCATACATATATATGTCCGATCTGATTGCATGCCGCAACGATATTAATCATACTAGGCTGACGTACCCTCGCCCCTTCGCTTCGCGTTATTTACCTCCTTTCAGCCCCCTACCAACCCCTCCGGGCCGACTAGAGAGCGCACCTAGAGCCCCCCGCAACCCCGGCCAAGGGGGTCCTTCTTCGTACTTTGCACGCACACAAACGCACACCTCTCTATGAATTTTTCCCCGACCGAGGCGCACGCACACGCGAAAAGTCTGGCCACACGAGCAGTGGCACGATCGCGTCGCGGAATTCTCATAAAAAATACTCGGGGATTAATTAAAAAATACCACGTCCCGGCGAAAACGAGGAAGGGAGGATTTCTGTGCTCGCGCCGAAGGCCTGCCGTCCTTCGAGGCTGGATTAAAGTAAGACTACCTATTATGGAACGCTTTTCAGGGGTATAAGATTATCATCGATTTTGATACAAATTAAAAATTTTATTGTTAAATATTAATATTGCTGTTCGACGGATTGATGTTTCTAGATAACGTAAGGAACTTTGAAATATTTATTTAATATGGATAAAAAATAGTAACGAATAAAATAGAAAAACAGTATGAAACATATATATCAACGTTTCATAAATGGGGATAATGAAAAACTTGAAGTGCGCAATATAGAACAGTATATTCTTGCTTAGGGACACTCATATTTGAAAAAAGACATTTCTTTTTACAGCTGGTCGTTACATCATAGTATTTGCGTGAGTGATTTTATAAAGAACAATGTTAAAAAATATGGGTAGAATTTTTACATTCATTTTCATATGCTCTATATATTTTTTATTGTATTATTTGCGTTGCTGTTTCAATATGAGAGCACAATTGAGCCCTGTTTCATAATAGGTACTTCTCCCTTACAATTAAGTTCTCCTTCCCGCAGCCGCTAATCGATCCCACGATTCTTGTCTCCTCGAGAAACGAGTCCAGCCGAATCTTCTCGTCAGTTTCCGAGATCCAACTACTTGCTATCTATCCGCGCCCTTCCGTCTCGTCGCCATCAGCCCGCAGCCGTCTCGAGCTTCGGCTCGGTTCATTTGCGGCTTAGGCTCCTTCGATTAAATCGCCCTCGCTAACCTCACCTCCTCACTCCCCCCTTTATCTCCTCGCGCTCCGGATGCCTCGATCGAACGGCTTCATTACGATTCCATGTTTTCGCGGCGGAGATCACGGAGAGCTAGGTCGCGAGTCGAGAAAACGAGCCGGAGAAGATCGTCATATTCGACAACAGCAAGAATTGATTCGTTACGGCCGGAATTCCAGGATAAGCAATGTCGGGGAGGGACGGAGACTGAGGAGGATAATTCGTGCTGTGGGGATCGGTAAATCACGTATCGGACTGCTTCACGGAGAATGGACCCTTAACAAAGTAGAAACGATATCTTGGATTAGTCTCGCTCGGGTAACCTCCACCGGAGGGAAATGTCCCTGCTGGCTGAGCGGAGAGTCCGAGGTTCCTGCGGCGACGCTTGAAAAATATATACCCTATCTTATAGCGTTTCAACGTCGAGCTTCGTTTGTGTCTCTATTTCTATTGCGTTATTGTTACCTACCAGCTTTTTGTACAGTTCTAATTAGGTATAATCCTGTATATATTATAGTAGACTTACATTGACTGATACGAATTTAAGAGTTTTATTGATCAAGCTACTTTTTCTTTAACAGTAAACCTACCGAACTCTTTCATAGAAAACGATTGAATAAATTGTGTAGTCCGTTATAACAAAAATGACGGACGATCTAAATAAATACAGTCTTTTCATCATTACGAAATAAATAAGTTAGTTAGCTCTAAGGCTCGGTAGGTTTCGAGTTAATTCCTTGTAAGTAAGGGTTCAGTGATGCTCATATGAATTACTTGTATGAACACAAATAATCTGATTAATGATTAACAGTTATAACGCGTTAGTTATATAACCCAGAATGTAAATATTGTTATACAACTACATAGTTCCTGACAATTAATTTTCATCTCAGATATTTTAATCTGGCAAGATTTCCGTTTGATTTCGCGAGAAGGGAAAGAAGTAACCCTCGGATGCGTCGTCGTCGGATTTTCCCGTATTTTGGCGGAATGGTCCCGCGCGCACTCGACTCGAATAACTGGCAGAGAACCGGACACGAACGTCGGAGGGGTCGAATGAAGTGGATCGAGTCGATAAATCAGGGATCGCTTCGGTCCACTGGAAACGACCCTTAATGAAGTACGAACGATATCATGGATTAGAGCCGGCTCGGTTCCCTTCGACGGGGAGGAAGAAATGTCTTTCGTCGGCCGAGGGGTCGAACGATCGTCGAAGCTTGTCTCTTTTCTCGACGATCGTCTATTAAACGTCGTGGAGTCGATCGCACATATGTGTTCGAATGGTTCCTCATGGAGAGGAGATTCCACGGGACGCGGTGGCCGGATTGAAACACCAGCGGCGCCAAAAGACCGCGTCGGTGGTGCGGCAGAGTGCGGGAGGGTGGGAAAAAATGGAAACAGTAGCCCGGGAAGGGTAAGAACAAAGGGGCAACCGTGAATGAATGGAAATGTTTTCGAGGCTTTGAGCGTGTACAAGCTCGTATATTAAAAACTTTATTCGAAAGCCCCCGGAGATCGCGCAGCCGGAATTATTTCGACGTTTATTTTTGTTCCTTTGAGCTTCACACGTCGAAAAACTTTGCCCGGGCTTTCAAACAAGTTCGAAGATTTACGGACGAAAGCGGAATACCGGACGGAGACGGCGATTACGATCGAATGGAGTCGAGAACTGAACTCCATTCGTGGGAAGTCTCATTTTCCCGCGGCGAGACGGAAAATCGGGGCGAGTTACAATCTAAACGCTAGGAGTCAACTGGAAGTTAACTAGACTAGGCGTTGAGGAACTCCGGTTTCTAAGCACGGAGGTTTTTCAGCTCGTAAATCTTGCCTATCGAGGGCGAAAGACAAAAAGAGAGCGGGGGCAGGGGGAAGTTAAGGAAGAAACGTTGGTAGCGTCACGAATTTCCAGCCGGGGAAAAAACACGGTTCACCACTCTTTCGTTTCTATTCTGGCTCGCGATACTCGATCTTTGAGGGTTCCCTACAAATTCGTTTTTCGAGTGCTGCCGCAGCCCTTTCAGGGCTACACGAAAGATTTTAATGGCCTTTAAATAACGGGCCTGCTCTCGCCATCGGCGTCTTCTTTTTCGTATTTTGCCTCGCCATGCTGGCCTCCCGTCATCCGACTCTTTCTCTTCCCCCCGTTCTGTCTCGGTCGTCTTAACAACCGACCATCCTTCCAGCGAAATGTCAGCCGGCGGATCCTCGCAGGAAAAAGCGAGCCGTCGTTTACGCCAATTCGATGCTCGTCTCTATGTGGGTGGCACTGACACGCATCTGAGCACTGTTGCCGACCGCACCGCGCGATCCCCCCAACGATTTAATTTTCCGTGTAATTATTTCGATCATGCCCGCGCACATCGCCGATGCGGAACCACCACAGGAGAAACAATAACGTCCGGGTATCGTTATCGTGCCGCTATAATTGATAATTAAACACAATGCGCTGCGTGCTGCCCGGTTTCGGTAGCCGATGCCGCGCCGCGCCACGCCACCCCCACCGAATATTATTTCTAGTCCAATTAGTATTATTCTGTCGTTGTAAAATTAATTGGGAGCGCCATCCGACCGGCGGCACCCAAAACTACGCCGAACTACAATGAAGGCTTAGTGTTCGGGAAACTCCGAATACAAACTCGCCGGCCATTATAACGCTGACAAATCACGCAGGATTCCGTTCTCTTGACTGTTATAAATAACGCGCCGCGGCCAAACTCTATTTCTACCGGTAACTATTAACATTGACCCTTCGCGGCCGCGCTCGATACCAATTCCGCCATATTTCGTGGCCGCTGAGACAGGTTCGGCCAACAGTGCCGTGCACAGGTACCCGAGGGCACGCTGACAATTGTTCGTGCTGCTCCAACAATCCTTTTTATCGTGTCAGCACCAAGCAATTTCCTGGCTCTTTCGAAAAACAATATTGACGAAGTTGTACACAGCTACTTGAGGAAGAAGTTGACACGGTTTCCACCATTCCTGCTCGCAGGAAATAGTTAAAAATTTTCATACGATATTTAAAAAGCACAGGGTCGGTCTCGACTAAGATAAACTCTGAGAAATGGTTGAAAGCTACATCAGCCGCAAAATAATTACTGAACATTTTAACAACTCTATTAACAACTCTATTCACGAAACTGGTGTTCCAACGGAAGTTAGAAACAGTTAAAAATTCCTTTTCGTGCGTAATGCAAAGAGCGCAACGTCGGTCTGAATTAGGACAAACTCATGGGGACGGCGAAAACCTGCTCGAAACAGAAGATAATACGCTAAAAGTGTTTTGCAAACTTAATTGTGGAACTGTACGGGCACAGAGTAACGTTACAGATAATGACATAATTATTAAACCTTTTCTAACTACTCCATTCATACTAACACAGAAACGTTTCAGAATAATTTAACAATTAATAGAAATATTTCTGCGATAATGTGTGAAGAGTTCAACGTTAGTCTGAAAAGATGGAAGCTTATTCGAATTAAAAGATAATAAAACATTGGACATTATTCAATAAACTCTTTTAAGGAATTGTGCGGAAATTTCAGGGAAAATTTGCAGTGGCTAAAAATTCTTTTCACGCGACGTTTAAAAAGCTATTTCCTGCTGCGACAAGCTCATTAAGGTATGAAAAGCCTGCTGGAAGCACAAAATGATTTCTGAAGATTTTCAAACGAAAGCATAAACCGAGTTTCGTAAAATCTTCGGGGTCTTTTACCGATGCAAATGTCCGCGGCTCGAGGACGATACACGATCGGTCTCACAGCAAAAATGTTAAAACGGAGCGCCGCTCCGTGCTGCCGGTAATGACGGCTAAATGCACAAGGATCAGGCTCGAAGAAAGAAGAATAAAGGGAGAAAATTACTGGTCGATCAGCGTATCAGGATCGCAGGTAGTCTCGGATCGCGTGAATACCAAAACGAATAGTCGCCGGCCACGAAACCGGCGTTGCTCCGCGATTCCCATGATGAGAAGAAAATGCCGGCGGCGGTCTGGCGCGTTTCTTTAAAGGGAAGCGAAACTAATTTGTCGCGAAGGTCGACTACTCCCGGGTTCGTCGTTCGTCTGGATTCGTGACGTTTCCCGACCACCTCCACCAGGGGGTCTCTTCCATTTTTCAACTGTCGGCGAATCGTTGTCGAATCGTCGCGAAGACTCGCGCTTTTCCGCGACTCTTCCGCGAACTCTCGAGACAATTCGTTCCCGTTCACTTCGAGGGAAACCTCGCCGACGATGATTAATATATTTCATTTGTTCCGCTCGGTTTCTCCTACAGATCCGTTCTTCGAATCACCGGTAATTGTCGAATCGATCACGATCGCTGGCCGGCTAGTTGCTGCTTTCCGCCTCGGCGGTCGCCATATTTCACGGTATCGAGCTCTGTCAGCGGTCGTCTTTTCCCGCGGGTGGAGACGCGCTCGCAACTAATTTCCACGAATAATAGACTCTGTTTAGCGGTAATGCGAATCGTCGACGGTGGACAGAGATCGGTTAGCATCCGGTCAAGGGCCGGCGCTGCCCTGTAGGCGCAATAACTTAATTACCGGCCGGCCGGGATCGCCGATCAATCCGGGGCAACTCGATACATTAGCCGCGATCGGTTTCCCTAACGAAGCAATAAACGCCGAGCGGCGGGAGTGACTCGAGGCGATTCGTCACGCCGATTAAGTATACTTGTAACGCGCTCTATTCTAGGATCGCTCAGCTTGCTCATACTTTTAACCCACGAACTTGTTTGTTTGTAAACTCTGTACAAGTATTTAATGTAATAAATTTAATATAATAAATTCACTTCCAGCGCACATTAAAAATGAATACAATCTTGTCATTCTTATAAAGCAACAGATGTTAGTTTAGGGTTCGATAGATTTAGTGTTAAATTTTGAAATCACAAATAACATCGAAGGTAGATACAATACTATCTATCTGTACAATATCACAATTTGAATTTTTGCTTGAATAAATAATAGCACCATTGCACTGAGACTCCTGATGAAGATTTGATACGTGATCTACTAAATATAATCGTTATTAATTTCTTCTGAAATGAACAAAGATCAAATTCTTTTCTGATCAAATTTTATAACTGAAAATAAATAAAGACGTAGAAGAACCACAAGTAAAATCGTAGTGCAAGAAGTTAGGGCTTCAAACAGAATTTTGGTGTACATAATTACGCAGATACAGTTCACAACGATTTAACTACAAAAGAATCGTAGATGTTTTATCTAAGATCATTTGCACTGGATATAATTAAACGTAAGGCAGAAAGCTTTAACTAAAAAATCGTTTAAAATACGAGATTATGAAGAAAGTGAATGTAAAATGGTTTCGAAGGAGTATTAACCGAGAATCTCTTGCACAACTACTTTCGAGAAGCGCATGATTCGACGCTGGTGCTTTTCCGGCAGCGATGAAACGCGTTCGACGAGAGTATGACGGTAGCGAAGAAGAACACGAGGAACAATGAAGCGGACAAAGGGCGGGGCGAGAGGAGGAAGGTGGTGCGAGGTCGACTGGTATAGTCACCGCGGTCGGACTCTAGATGAAATGATTAAGAGTGATTCACAGCCCGCTCGGGACAGATGGCGGTTGCTCTCCTAATGAGTTGTAATTAATGGTTTGGGTATGCGTATATACGCGTCGCTCGGAAGCCCGGCACGCCCGAGTCGCTCGGAAATCTCGCGTGCCTCCTCGGCCAGGATAAGGAGGACGGCTACCAATGAGCACACTTAACTATTAATAATTGGAAGGATCGGTTGTCGCGCTCGGATGTACGTATCGCGACGCCTAACTACCGTGAAGAGCGCTACCTTCGCGGATTAATGGACGCACACGCGTTCAGGCGATCGAGGAAGTCGCGCTCGGATGGTCCTTTTGCAGATGCTCGTCGAACGTCGTTAAGGACGCAAGTTTTTGCAAGACGGCAGGCTTTCCTCGTGCGGGTCTCGTGTTTATGCGACTGCAAAGCCGCGTGGGAGCCGTGGATGTCTTCGGAAGTGGAAAATTATAGAGAACGCGCGACCGTGATCGCGTCCCCTACCTGGAATCGATCGTTTTGTCGCTGCGAAGGAGAACGAACCGCGCTCCCGTTTATTCGTTCGCGAACCTTATGTCCAGCCTTTGCGGAAGCTCGAAATTTTGTAGTATGCGCGAACTAGGTCTGTTCGAGTACTCGCAAAACACGAGTCGGGTACTACTCGGTGCGAATAATTGATCCGAGCCGGGAAGTCAAAAGATCGACCGAGATTCTTAATGCATAACCTTCTCAATAGAGATTATAAAAGTTCTCGACTCTCATTGGTATATATTATATCCTTTCTTTATTAAAAATATACAATAAAATATCAGAAACATATACGATATATTAGGATCGTTCGAGTCACTCGAAACAATTCGAGCTCGGCTTTAGCGAGTACTCGGCTCGGCTCGGTGCGGATTTCGAGCCGCTCGAAGAATCGAGTATTCCTTAGTGCGAGCACCGGCTTCGACGTTCCAAAAAATTGGTTTCAGGTCTGTGTCGAAAGATGCTTCTTTGAAAAAGAAGCGAAAGAATAGGCCCGGCGCGGCAGCGCGGCGTATCTTTTTACTGATCACTCTTTCGATGGTAGCAGGCAATTACACGTGCGATGGTCTTGATAGATGGAACACCTTATATGAGCCTAAGCACGCCTCGTTATGGTCACTTTGATGGCCAGCTGCTCCTCGCGTTTCCGCCTAATCCCGCTACACATCTACATCGCGATATCTAGCTATCTGAAAATAAACAGGATTTTAATTGGAAAGTGCTACGATATTATTGTCTGGTTAGGTTTTATAACAGCAATTACTATAGGCGACGCCCATTTCGGTAGAAGTTATTACCGTTTTCATTACCATTAACCTGTTCCTTGCGTAATTACATTATAGCGCTTCACACGCACGCACTTTTTCGTCGGTTGCCAGTACTCTATACGTCGTATTGGTTGATTTATTGTTTAATTTCTAATTCGTTTTTCTCGTACGCGGGTGTTTCACCTTAATCAAACCTTATTGAACTGCTGGTGGGTTCTTGCAACTTCCGCGCTACCGTAGCTTTGAACGACGAACGAATTGGTATTCGAGCAGACAACGGGAAATCGCGCGAAACGCGCAAAAGCGCAGCGGCAAAGGCGCATTATCTTCCGGGGAGGTATGGGGGCCCGGCGAAAACCGAATGTATAATTAATTCGTAACGCGAGGCGCGGCCGTGCTTAATGAACCCTGAGGTCAATGCGGCGCACTCGCTCGAAAATCAATTTTGACGCATCGTTGCTCCGTCGGTCTGAGCCCACCACGTGCCGCCGCGCTGCGCGGCACTCCGCTCCTCTCCGCGCCGCACCGCACCGCGTCGGGTCCGAGCGAACGGCCGGAGCGACGCCCCGACGGTTTTTCATTTTCGCGTGCGAGCCTCAAACGCGCAGACCAGACCACTCCCCGAAATATTTCCATCGCGGGATATGCTGCTGCGGATGCGCAACGTGCGAGAACGCGCCGCGCTTTGATCTTTCCATCGCAAATTACTTGGTCCCCCAACGCGGTCCTCCGCGCGTCTTCCCTCAAGTCCCTTCAACTTCACTCCGAAACTTGCTTATCCTTCCAGTCTCGTTTTTAGCATTACGCTACGCACCGTGCTAACATTCAACCTCCAAGATGGACTTTGCCAATTTACAGTTGTCGATTGTTCGGGCGAAATAGAAATTTTCTACTTTAATTTCATGCTAGAAGATTTTACAAATTTATTTCCCCTTTTGAATGTGTTATCTGATTTTTCCACCGGCTTTCGTAAATGTTTACATTTTTGGTTCAACTTGTTGTTCACATTTTGTTTTCAAGAATTCATCGTTTGAAAATATTTGAAGATGTTTGACTTTTACAAATATATGTGAAAATTGTAATTCCTTTATGGCGAGTATACTCGTCACGTGTTAAGTAGTCAAAAGTGTTTTCTTTCATTCGTCAGTGTTATTTATTGTATTAATTAAAGTATTTGTGTTTGTAACTTCAGTAACCAGAAATACCAGTTCGAGGAATATCTGAATACTCATTCTCAAAAGATGAATAAATTGAAAATGATAATACAGTAGCTTCCGAATTGTCTGCTAATAGAGTTTCGAACATCTCGTGTTCGTCACAAATGTATAAAATCTGCAACATATGCATCAGTATCCGACTTTCCAGTAAATTAAACGTTCCAGTTTTGTAACGTAAGAAGTACGAAGCGATCGAAGCGACAGAATTTAATAAAATCTGAAATCAGGAATCCGTAGTTCCATCTTTAATTTCAGCCAGCTATATTTGCCAGAAAGCAGTCGGATAATAATAAGGAATGATAATTATTTGAACAATCGAGGGAAACTCGAGGAAGCTCGATAGACTTAAAAGCTGGAACGAAATATTCCTACGTATCAAATATAGTTTGAAATCTGCGAGAGCAGTCTGACTGGATATTAAAAGACGAGGGGTTGATAAAGAACGATTATTATTCAAAGAGGCAAAGGGAACTCGACGCGTGGCCGTCGGTGAGCGCGTTTTCGCTGGCTGGATCAGCCGTTGCCGTCGTCGGTCGCAAAACTCGCGGCCCCTCGAGTGATATAATTGACGTATAAAGTGTCTGGGTCGCGGAGTTTCCAAGAACGCGACGATGAGCGGCGGCGTAGCAGAGAGCAGAGCCAACCAGCCCGGAGGTTGTATAAAAGCGGGACGGGTCTCGACGCGAGGACGAGAGCGAAGAAGCGGCTGCGGCTACGGCGTCGAGAGGAGGAGTAGCCCGGCCTCTAACCATAATCTAGCATTATGTCGAGTGGTCTCTACGGTCGGAAGAAGCGGTTGGAAACGAGTTTGTTCGTTTCGGCGGATTATCCTGCCTGCACGTCTCTCCCGGCCCTCGTACAAAGAGCGCGAGCATATTTTCACGGTTGAAATTCAACGTTCGAATCCGGGGACGACGTTACGCCGGCTTACCGGCGTGTATTCGTTTAATCTATTCAACGACCCGGGCACCGTGAACGACGACGATGCAAATCGATGGAACGACCGGCGAGCAGGATAGAGAACGGAACGGCAGAAAACGCGAGACGACCAAGGACTCGACGAGAACGGGGACGGTCCTCCTTCTCCCGCTTTCTGCGCCTCGTCCTTTCCTCCCCAGGACGCTAGGCGAGCGAGAGAGTTAATGAATTCCCAAACGGGCACCGGTTCGTAAGGTTTCCTCGGCGAGTACGTATACCCACAAGCTGTCAGTCGCAAATAACTGCCGATCCCCTCGGTGTGGCTTCACCGAGCGCGGTCCGTCACGGGCACCTACCCGCCATTTCACGAATATCGAATTCCTTCGGGCAATTTTTGAATGATATTTGATAGTAGGGAATTCGTACGAGTGCGCGCCGGGTATTCCGACAGCCTACCAGCAGCACCCTGCCTCCCGCCGGACCCGGCTTTGTCCAAATAAGTTCTACGAGCCGCGGAATATTACGCTGCCTCCCCCGCTCGCAATAAACGACCCCCCTCCACCTCGCTTCCTCGTCGAACACGCTCAAAAAGTCTGATTGAGTTTCATACGGTAGCCGGTGATCGAGATTGTGTTACAGTCGCGCGTTCCTTCCGTGCATAGTTGCAACCCACCATGTATCGGTACAGGTGCCATTTTATTTCTATTTCGACCATCGATCCTTCAAACCAACAAATTGATTAAACCGAATTAAATTTTTACATCGAATACGATGGACATTCAAAGAATCGTTCGCCAGCCGAAGAAATCGTGCTAGATTTCGTTCTGTGCGCTATCGACTCCAGTGATTGTAATTTTTAATAGAAGCTTAATAATTTTTTTCATAATTTGATACGAATTTCACGACCATTTTTCTTAAAAACTTATCAATATGTGCAGAAAGAATTCGTAGTTTGATAATGTGATCAGTGCAGCCACACCCTGAGTTTATGTTCTCAGAAAACAAATTGTTTTTCTTTTTATTAATTGTTGCCTTCTTGCATCAATTTTATATCTCATCCAAAAAGTTAACAGAGTAATATAAAAATACATATAAAATACAATTTTAGATTTTGTTTTTCGGCCAATAAAGTTCACTCTGTAATCAGTTTTAAACTCTCGCGGTTTGAAAATAACTATAATTTAAGCTTTAAAACCGGATCTCTCGCACACTAACTCCGCCTAAATAGAGTCAGAGTTTTTTTGAAGTTTCTGCCAGGATTCCAGCGTTTTTCCCTAGCGTGCGTCGGTTTGTCGATGGGTTGGCATGCCGACAATAACACGCACGCTCGATTTGAAAATCGCCGGAGAGAGAGACAGAGAGGAGGCGAGCGGGAGCGACGAGTGGTCCTTCACCCCTTTTTTCGCACCTGAATTTTAAACTAAGGCCGGACGCGTAAACGCGAAAGCCGCCTTTGAGCGAGGGTGGCGGGCGAGCGTTTTTCCCCGAGAAAAACGAGCGCGGAAAACGTTTCCCCGGCGAGATCCGTGTCCGGCCGTGCAACCGTTGCATAAATATGAGGGAACTGCGCGAGGAGCGGAGCACGCGGCGACATGAAAATGCGATGAAGGTTTCGCCGATGACAGAGAAGCGGCGGCGAGAGGATCTCGGGGGTGAGAACGCCGGTGAGAACGGGGGTGGCCGGGATACGGCGCTGGCTCGAATTTCTCATCGTGAGACACGGAGCGGGACAGGCGTCGCGAATTTCGGCCACGATGAAAATCGTCTGGTCGGAATTCCGTGTCGCGCGTTTGAAAAATTCAAACCTCCGCCTGCGAGCCTTGTCCCCCTTATCAAGAAATTCCTCCGCGTCCTGCCGGAAATAATTAAAATTCGAATCAGAATCACCTGGGTAAAAGAAATAATTCCTTTCGAAAAGAAAACTGCAAATTGACGAGACGAGATCGATGCAGCCATTTTCATTTCGTCCGAATACTACCTCTGGCAGAAAATATTCGACCCGAATCCGATTATTATATTAAATTTCATACTAAATCTGCCGATATTTACAGAACATATTCATAAAACGACAGATTGTCCTGTCGTTTTATCGAATGTAATGCACTGTGTGCCATTGCGTGAAAAGATCTTTCATTCCGAGCTTCCTAAGGAAATAAAACTAGTCATATTTTAAATAACATAATGAGTTTTATCATAGCATTTTCATTTATCCGGAATACAAACATTTTCCATGTCAAATATATAAATAGTTACAACTAGACTGTAAATTTTTATGGAATGAAAATTTCCCAAATCAACTGTAAGAAACAGGAGTTAATTAAAAATATACTTTTTCAGTAACAGTTACGAAAACTTGGAAATATTGTAACAATGTTGTTAAAATCTTTCGATGTCTTCACTGTTTTCTATTTCACTAGATGCATAATCTAGTATTGTGGCTCAAATCGCATATTAAAGCAAAAGTAGTGGCAATCCAAATTGCAGGAACATTTTTAACAGATTCTAATTGATCGAGTGACCGCGTAGGATCGAAATTAATCTGCGACGATGAACGAGAGCGAAGATTTCGAGAGATGACCGATTTTCGAAGGACGGGAGAATTTCCCACACGTTGGTCCGCGAAACCGTGGAACAATTACGGCGCATAAAATCTGGGACTGTGGTTCACGTCGGGGGCCGTTGCATAAATATGAGGGTGCCGGGCGAGAAACGGAACACCCGAAGACATGAAAATGCAATGAAGTCTGTGTCGGAGTCACGACTTGGGGAAGAAAGAAGGCTCGCCGAGTGAGCCGAGGAGCAGCCTCGAATTCGTCATCCGCGGGAACGAGGACAACGTCACGAATTTCGGTGGGAGGATATCGTGGCGAGGAGGCCACGGTGTTCTCCTCGAGACAAAGCAACGCGGAGTCGCTCTAACGACGAAAGAAAGAAACTGATGATCGAAACGATTCAAAGAGCCGAACAAAGCTGGCCAGATCCCGAAGCGGACGGCGGAATTATTCGAATTTTACTGACTGGCCGTTGAACGGCCATCGCGTAGGAAGCCATTCTTCTCGTAATTGCAGTTTTAATCTGCCCGGCGAGCCGGGAAACCCAGTTTTCCTCGCCGCGGAACTTTGTTCGGTCTTCCTTGGTCCTCCGCGAGGGCTTTTCTTCTTGAGCGGACACTTTTACGCGAAGAAACGCGCGGCGGTATCGCGGAGAATTTTTTCGGGCCGCGTAATCGGCGATCATCGAATAGGAAAATTGTTTCCGGTCCATGGAATCAATTACCGGCCGGTAGTTAGCGGGTTTTCAGACTTGAAAGTCCTCGGAACCCGGGCTCCTTTCGTTCCAGCCTCTTCTGGCCGAAATGGCCGCGTCCATTCCAGCGAATGAAAGTCGTAGGAGAATCGTAGGTGAATCGCGAATTCTTTCGCCGTCGTGTTTCCGCTGTGCAAGACCAGCGCGGGAGCACCGTCGCGTGAAAGAGATTGTGAAAAGAGGGCCGGCAGAGCCGGCTGCGAGCCCCGACCAAAGGGGAGAAAAAAATACTTCCGGACCTGCCGAAAAATACTTGCCCGGCGTCCTCTCTCGCGGACCGTGGAGATCGCAAAATGGGGAAATATCATTTTCTCGCTCAAATGTTTGAGTAGCCCCGGGAATGGGAGTCCCGCCTTTTCGCTACACCGCTTTTCGACCTTCCCGCTCTTTTTTTCGGGGCGGTGCACGCACGTTGCATCAACGAAGATTGTGCGCGGCCGGAGAGGAAAAGCACCGGGCGGAACACCGACCAACAGAGAAACCGGACGGGAAAGAAAGAGAGAAAGAGAGATTGGGCCTGCACTTTAGCCCGATTAAATAGTACGGTCCTGACTGGGTAGCTAGTAATTACGCAAAGTGGTCGGTGGTCCCTGGTTACTTCGCGTTTTCCGGCCTCTGCTTCCACTTTCTATCTCCCTACACCCCTCCCCTCTCCTTCAGCCGCCCTCTTACCACCGCCGCCTGATTCCTCCGCGAGGAAAATCGAAATTTTCAAGTTCCATCGCTGCCCTTCACCACCATTCGCTGTCGCCGATGCGTACTCCTTGGCAGCGGCGAGTTGTTACAAGTTTCTCTACGGCAAACTTCGTCGCCGATACCAACTCTTGCATACTTGTCGCTTGGAAATTCTTCTTTATTTTTCCAAACGGTAAATTGATCCTTTAACCCTTCCGCTGGCGAACTAACGACATGCCAGAGCTCACGAAGTTTTCAATTAGAAAGATTCGAGCTGCCTCGAGCAACGTCTATCGTCACTTCTTTCAATTTAACCAGTTAGCTGTCGCGATGTCTTTGGGAAATTCATAAAACATATAATTTGAAAATAATTTAGTTAATCAAAAACAGCCAATTGGTTAAGAAAACGTTAGCAGTTTTGAAGTTTCGTTTCCTGTCTTTAGTTCATTCCCCGCAGTTTCGGTCTCGTTAAGAGTTTTTTTGATTCTGTGCAACTTATCAGGGTGTTGGCTCGCCAGTCATGTTAACCTAATACGACGAATTAATTTTGTTTGAAATTCGTCGCGTCTTCGTAAGAATTCGAAATTGAAAGATTACCTGGTTAAAGTATACAAATCGAAATAAAGCGGTGTGCGTTGAATCAAAGGGTGAACTATCACCTTAGGGTCCTTTGCGTAGTTTCTAAAGAACATACGTGACATAAACTATGTATAAAAATTCTCGTCGCGAAGAATCTCGCGTCTGCAGGGGCGGCTTCGGTGCATAAGGAAACAGTATTCCTGAGTCTCATTCGCGCAGCAGCCAGGTAAATGACCCGACCATTAGCAGATCATTGGAATGCTTGTTCCACAGTGTATTTTTCCGCGTGGGTTTATGATTCCTGGCCGAACATAAATCTCTATATTTTACGATTTTCTATACATCACCGGCCTGTTTAATTACGAGCATCCTGTCATCGTATCGATGATTATTTATACGGCGTATGGAGGAGGTTTATTGCACGACCGTGTCGTTGGCGGCCTCAAGGGTGCACCCAGTTAATGGTGTGCGATGGTGCTGGGCAAGAAGATATTTTATGATGTACATGTCAATTTCGACGCCATTAAGGCAAGAAACCGGCAACTCATCTGCGAAAATTCGTTGAATATTTATCAAGATATAGCACTCGCTCTTGTTCGTAAAACGTATAACGTAAACGTAACTCGCATCGGATTTAATTATTAATAATCCCCGTCATTCACGTAGATTTCGTAACCGGTTAAACAGTAACCAACAATAACCAACAGTAATCCGATTAATTCGATCAGAGCCCTAAAACCGTCTTGAGATCAAGCATCGACGCATTCGATATTTTCCTATATTTATTTTAAAGATGGTACTCAGAACGTTGAATTATTTTTACTCTCGGACATTAAGATCATTATAGTTACGTATTGATAATCCAATAGATTCCCTGATCATACTCCGAGCAGACTAACACTTTAACTGTGATGTCATCCATATGATTTACTTACGTCCACCAACGTATTATATTTTTCTAAGTAAATCATAACAAAGTAACTCATCTTATACAATATTGAAATTTTACAAAGTTTCTGAAGTTATTGGTGTGGCAGTCTAAGTGTTAAGTGTGTTTATGACATCCGGTTCGTATCGGTGCATAAAATCGTCGGCGATAAGCGAACAGAAGTCTCCATTGTTCTCGATAGGGGCGCCGTTCGAGATGAAAAAAGTGTCGCTCGGGCCGAGAAGGCTCAAGAAATTGATTTGATTACGCGACTTCCTGTTCGTTTTGGAGGACTCTCGGGGACAGAATGCACCGGGGCCCGATTCACGCCGGGTACGAAGACGAATCGGCTGGCCGGGCTCCATTACCCGGCGAAGATGCGTGATTCCATTTGCCTGTTGCGAATCGAAACCGCAGCTGGCCGTGGACCGCAGAGGATCGGCCACGAATCACCGTCGATCGAATCGCTGGAATACGAATCGCATCTCGTGGCGTCAATAATCGCTTCGATAGCTCCCGTCCCTTTCCTCCGCTGCCCCCGGGGTTTCTTTCGAAAGAGGCGAAGTGTGCCCGCGCGGGTCTGCAACAAAAATTCCATTGTCGAACCACAGCGGAGCTTGTCGTCGGCTACATTGTAATCTGGTGTACAGAGATCGCCCCATTAGGGGTAGATCGATGCGAATCGTTTTCTTCGACGTTTCTCAGTATCGATATTTAATGAGACGTTCGCGCCGGGCGCAAATTATTGGACCGATCGCCAGCCAGATCGATCCAGCCACCGAGCAGATCGGCGCGAACAGCAAGAGCATTTTTCCTGCGTGAAGTGAACAATCTTCACGAGTCCTCGGCTCTCTTCCGCCTAGATCTCTCTCTCTCTCTCTCTCTCTCTCTCTCTTTTCGTCGCGGCGCGTGTAATCGGCTCGAGCAAAAGCCCATTACACCAGATGGCTTTGTCACACCACTGACACTGCCCGAGAATTAATAACCCTGCTATGCTCTCGACAGGCACCATACTCTTTCTTTCTCCGTCTACCGTCTCTCCTCCTCCACGCCCTGCTTGTTCCGAGCTCATCCACCCTTCTTCATCTACCGCTCGGCCGCTTTGTAACCGGCCCGAAACAACTTTGCCGAATTATTTGTTCGACACGATTCGATACGCGCGTTTTGGTCGTATCTTATCTCCGATCTAACGCGGCTCCCCCGACGAGGATCGAGGATAAGCTCGGAGGAAACACGGCGGGGTAAGACCGTTTCATTAGGGCGAGGCACCAAGCCCTTTGTTACCACGGTATCCACTCGATATTCGCTGCTGGCCAGGTCTGTTACGCGACACGTACCTGACGACTGTCAAACTGTCTACGAAATTAGCACGTTGTCTATCTTGTTAACACGTTGTCCACGACAGCACCGCTCCTAAAACTTCCTATAAAGTCAAGGTGATTCAATGAACGAGACTGAAAGTTCAAGTTTATGGCAGCGATTGTTCGTCCAACGATTTCATAACCTACAAGTTGTAACAAAATGAGAACTACAGAAATATGGTAAAATTTTCGTAGTTCCATATTTTTTAAATCTTATATAATTTTTCGTTATACTATAACACTTCACGATCACGCTTTCGCATTCAAGGAGTTGATTATTATGATTTCCAGTCTCGTTAACAAATTGTTTCAATAAGGCAAACGATGATCCCTCTTATGACTCGAGATTTTTGTGATCATTTCTAATAATAGTTAGTAGATAATGCATAGCAAACTGCAGAACTCCAACTTATATAACTCAAAGGGTTCTCTTGAGGTTATTGTTTGCAATGATTGAAATTTATTAACGATGCCGACATGTAATGTTTGCTCGCAAAACGGCATAACGTATGACTGCATAGAGCAGAGTGATTTTATTTATGATCTCTGGAACATACTTTCTAATGCCTTTATACAGCGGTTAGGTAAACGAGGCAATTACAGTAGCTAGTTGTACGATGTTCGTGCATCGTCCCTATCTGCGACAGTTACTTATGCCCAACTCTCTGCATATGAATCAATACACAAAGTGTTTCCTGATGGTATTCTATAAAAAGCCACTGTACTGGCACAGTATAAAATCCAGCCTCGCTAATTTTCCCTTCCGATGAAATCATTCTTCGATTTCGTTTTATTCATGAGCAATGAGAAACGTCCGTCTCTTGGAGAACGAGTAACGACATCGCTCACTCGCCTTAATTAAAATCCGATAAGATCCAAAATAAGAGGAGAGGATCGACGCGGGATCCGAAAATCGAGGAAATTTATTTCTAGCTAGGGTTTAATCGAACGGAAACGAGCAAGATGGGGGGAAAGGAAAGCGCGCCGGGGGACGGATCAGTGGGGAAATAAGCTGGCGATTTTCTAGTTCGAAAAGCGAATGGAATGGAAGAATCGTTGGGGGATTAGCGAATCGCCGGTGGCAAAAAAAGGCCCGGTAAAATCGGCTAGCGAGTATTTGCGAGAGCTCGCACGTGTGAGCGGAGTTAATGCAACTGCGGCGCCGCCGTAGCAGCTCGTAATGCAGTTCTGCTTTTCGGAGCTTTCATACGCCCCGCAACTCGTGTGTGTTCACGGAACCGTGCCGTGTACACATTACTGGTTTTCCCTGGTTACCACGTATCGAGTGTATATCGCGTTCTCCTGCATGTAACCGCAATACTGTGGATCATTGTTTTCGAAAATACGGAAGAACAGCGCGGCGGCTGGTTTAGACCCCACAGCTAACATTTGCACGAAACAGTTTGCTGTTCCGCGTAAACTACCGTGTCTGGATTGACAGTGGTTTTTCGGGGCTGGCCCCGACTCTTAGTTGAACGAGACGTTGCTATAGCGAAATCGAAACGAGCACTAATTACCCCCAGCCGCGATACCATCGAATTTTAAACTCTATTTAGCACATACGTTGTAAATAGGGAAAGTTAATTTATGGATAATTCAGGATGAATTAAAAGGTCTGTATACTGCTCGAATGGACGATATTTATTCGTTCTGTTATTCACGGAAAAATCAATAGAGATACAGTTTTATAACTTCTATGTGGAACAAAATAAAAGTGGAGCTTGCTAACGACGGTATTGAATCAACTTAGCAGAAAATTTACTTGCACCACTTTTGCTTTGAACAGCTCATTTGGAAATTAATAGCAGAGAAACGATCGGACCTAATACATTGAAATTTTGCATGTATATACATATTTGAAATGATAACCTGGATATTTGTGAAATATTTCATTACAAATTGTGGGAGACATTGACTCATATCATTACTTCAAATATAGTTTATATAAAGATTCAGTTCACCTAATTCGATCGTTGAAAATGAGTGCCTAGTCTAGACTATCCACTTAAGAGGTCGGTTTTATTTCCCGACATTCTTTCATTCTCCACAATTGCCGTTCTTCCACTTGGCCAATTCTCTCAAGCGCAGTTGACACACCCGTATCGATTACAAACTTCCCAGCTACGTTCGTCAACCTATGAAAAACGTATATACAATTCTTGCGTGCGAATTTACGCTATTCCCTCTGGGTTTACATTACCAAGAGAAGAGACTGGGAGATCGGTTTTCGAGGACCGTCGGAATGAGAATACCAGTGTTCGTTGTCCCGCGTTTCATTTTGTGGGAGTTTCATGGTGTAGTCAGTGGGGGGATGCTGGAATCACTGCCGGATAAGATGAACGAGTCCCTGTCCCTTTACCG
Organism: Augochlorella aurata; assembly: GCA_028455555.1. Classification (NCBI taxonomy): domain Eukaryota; kingdom Metazoa; phylum Arthropoda; class Insecta; order Hymenoptera; family Halictidae; genus Augochlorella; species Augochlorella aurata. Next base: position 3,249,692 of record CM052160.1, read on the forward strand.
AAAATCCGTTTTTAATAAGGAGCCGGTAGAAAATATTTGAGTAAGAGCGGGCCGTTTTGCGAGTAGACTTGGGCCGGGCTCGCGTCGGGGGAGTATAATAAATTCCCTTCTCCGCGCGGGATTAATCGTATCGAATAGTCGGCAAGGTGGATTAAAAGCTTTCCGTATTCTCAGCGATGCCGGCTGCTCCTTGAGAGCGGGGCGAGCCTTTTCTGCCGAATTTAAGCCTGGACCGATCCAGCGCGGCGGCAACGAGCATTTAAATTGATGGCTTCACGGTCCCTTGCATTTCGCGCTGCGTGTACTCGATATCTCTCCCTATCGTCTCTCCGTGCGCCTCTCCCCTTCCGGGAGCCGGTGCTCGGCTCCCTCCGCAGCGGCTCGAGCTTTATCCTATTAATCAATGCGCATAAATTGTTTTAAGGGAATCGTTACTGCCATTCAGACACGCCATATAATGTCGCCGGGGTTAATGTCGCGCGCGGAACAAGGGGGAACCGAACGGAGCTGATCGGGGCCGAGAAGAGAGGCCGCTGCGGATCGGAATCATTAGATGTAACGCGAAATAGACTGTTCCCGAGGATTTATCGCGCGGAAGCCGGGAATTCGGGGCTCCGGCCGTTCTCTCGCCCCGGCTTTCTATTCGTATCGGCGCAACGAGAATCGACTTCGTGCCAGAGGGCTTAATCGAACATCCCGGCCCGCACCCTGCGTCTCGCGCGACTCCTCCCACACCCCGCAGCTGCACCGATACCGAACAGACTGCACCGGCGAGGCTCTGTCCGCGTGAAATTTACGAGTGTCGACGGGAAAAGCCTTAATGCCAATGGCTCCACCGGAACGGCTTTGCTGGAAACAGCGGTAGTTGGCCAAGTTAACGCCTTCGCCACCACCCAGATTTTCTTCGTCGCGACGCGTGTACCGGGTGCAAACCTGCGAATCGATTCACCCTTTCCTCTATACGGTGTTTTACTGCATCGATAACACTGTGTGTAGGCTTATACGTTTAGACATAGAGGGCTGGGTTTCTTTCTCCCGGTCAAAAAGGCGTAAAGTAGGGACCGTCGTCGGTCCGGAAATTGCAGTCGGATAAATCGCATCAGGGAAAATTACATTCACGGTTCCACAATTTCTTACACAGGTATGGTCACCCGGTCCTTTACGCTTTAAACTTGTTTACTACTAAATAGTAACACACTTGGATGCATATATGTTATATACGTTTCACTATTTTTACGTTTTCAGAGAGTATACATATAGTGTACAATATGCATTAATTCTTATCATATACATCCATATGTGACACCCCTTAAGTCGTTGATCAGATATCGGTTGGTCAACACATTCTGAGGAAACTGTTTCCATGAGAAATATATTGCACGCTTACAGCTAGAGTGACAGAACTCTCCTAAAAGCAACAATTATACCGAACATAATTATACCTTATTTTATCAGCCACGGTTTTACATATTTTATTTAGTTATTTGCTTACAGTTTATTTTAACATGGTCGCATTAATTATGGAGTCATTAGCTATCGTTTGTTCACATGCACTTGCTCACAATTGTCAGCGTAGCAGGAAGGGAGATACTATTCCTTGCCGGCAGAATTATGAAGATAAATGAATGAGATTGTCATAATTGTTCGATGTATCTCTGCACTATCCTTGTAGTAATAATTCTATTGTTCTAGAATTGTCGGAAGTGTACGCTATTTTCACCATGGATATAGTCATTAAAAGTAATTGTGTATAATTCTTCAATTTGCTATCATTCTTCGGCTGCAAATTTTATACATTTTTAACATCCACGATGATTATCTTCGTACATGAGAGGGCATTTGATGAGGTGAACTGATTTTTATCCAATGCATTTGATTTTGTATTTTGGGGAATATTTAATAGGTTGAACTATTTTTGTTTAACCCTCATATGTTATTTGAGTGAAAATTCGCTTATCTTCTGTTTCTAGCTAGTAAAATATGAAATTACAAACACAATGATTGATAATTTGCTAAACACTCGGAATGTAGAAACGGAAACAGTCTCGGCAATAATTCAACAGGCGTAAATATTTCTGACAAGTAGCACTAGAGTTCCCACGTAGAGATCAGACCCCAGATTCAACGAATCCACCTATATCGGCAAGAGGAATAAGTCTGCTCTCCGCAGGGGCTATAGATGGCCGCCTAGAGACTCTATGAAATTAACGCACGTGCGTGGGTGATATTTCAAAAGCACTCGACGCCCTTCCTGGTTTTCAGCGGGGATAGTGGCGAGGCTAAACGGAAGGAGACCCGCATAATGTCGCACGTAGGAAGCGAATAAGTAACAGAGCACGCGGCGGGAGACGCGAGTACATTTTTCAAAGGCTGCGGAGGACGAGTAACAGGGGATGGGGTCGAAGGTGGCTCAGCTCGCGTTATTCTCATCGTCACCGGAGCAAACGACTGGCTTCTCGAAGGTCGTTTCTTTTCCTCATCCCAGACACTCGCAGCCCCTTTTTTCCGCGGCGGATCCGCAGGCCTTCTTCCGGTGGCTGGCGTCCCGACGGAAATCTTGCGGCCGGGTGACTGGATGGTGGCCGACGATAGAAACGAGAGAAAACGGAGAATCTGCCGACACGAGTGGCGGAGGCTCGTTTTCTCACTCGTATATCCAGCTTTATCCGGTCGGTCGTCCGGCACCCCGAGATTTATCGGTGATAGCGTTTTGCCGGGCGCAAAGCGTCACGCACGCGGTAATAACGAATAATGCCGAGCAGTTAGAGGGCCTGCCCTTCCCGTTCTTAAGTGAAAAGTGAGCCCTCGTTCCATCGAGTAGATCCCTAAGTCGGGCTCGGGCACGCCGAACACGCCGGAGAAGCAGAGCGAGAAGCTCGGGGGTGAGTTTTCTAAAAGGGGTCGAATAATACAATCGTTACGCCGCCTCTTGTCCTTTTCGCGGCGTTTCCTCGCCTCTCCGGCAAAATATTTCACGTAGCCGTGGCGATGCCGCGCTCCGCCCGTCTCGTTTGTATCAATTTATATGCGTTCGTTCTCTCAGCGCACTCGTGGCTCCCCTTTTTCCACCCCGGAACCCTCCGTTCTCTCTCTCCCCCCTCTCTCTCATACTCTTTCTCTCTTTCTCTGTTTCTCGCGCGCAACTCCGTTCCGTTAGCACGTTTCTACTTTTCTTTTTCCTTTTTCTTTTTTAACAATCGCGCTCGGCCACGTTCTTCTCTCTATCATCGATCTCAACTCCTCCGGAAAACGAGCGAGAGCCGGCCTCCGGTTGAAAGGCTATAATAAGAGAAAAGGAGAACTCGGGACAATGGACGCGCCGCGCTCTCGCAACCGGCCGGGTTTAATTATTTTATCTCGCGAGACGGAAACGTCGTGTGTTCTTTTAATTGTTTCTCTGTCCCGCCTTCAGTCTTTCCGCACGGGCTGGCTCGATTCTATTTATTTTCCTGGACGATGCCCGCCGTGCTGTGCGCCACGCTCGACCACTCTGGAACTCCAGGTATTCGCCATCGACGGCGAGAACGATCTTTCGGTACGCTGCACGTTCCTTTCCCTCTAACCTCTTCCTTTTTCCCTTCTTTTTCCTTCCTCTTCGGCGCTCCTCTCTGCCTTTACTCTTCTCCTCCGCCTCTTCGCCTTCTCCGCCGTTCCACCAACTCTTTCGAAATTATCAGCTCCGCGCAGTATTCGCTCCTAAGCATTTTATGTCCTCTCGCCCGAGTCTTCCCGCGACGCGAACAACCCCCGTCCGTTTGTTTGCAGCTCAAACAACGTGGATAACGGGGCCAGACCTCGCGTCCTAGGTTTCTCGCGAATTCACGCCTCGCCTACGCAAATCTCTAACGGGCCGCTAGTTCCGACAGCGGCGCGTCTCGTTAGCTTCGTTATCGGCAGACACGGTAGTTCTATTGTAACGAAAATGTTCGTCGACGCTCGTGAATCGTGTACAATCTTCGCTGCTATTTAAACCTTAACGCTTTAAAACAATAAGAGTGACGTTTCTATACTGAAAGACGTTATGAGATTAAAATCTACGATCTACGGTTGCTACAAATGTTTGAATCGTTTACTAGTTGATGAAAATTGCTATGGACTATTTCTTGATTATTTTTACGGCTCGTACCCTTCTTTCAGACACATTGCTATTATTACGGTTAGGATTCACCTAAACTAATTTTTCTGCCCTTTCTCTTATTCTGTATTTAATTTAAACCATGTAACTCTTTGCGGTCGTGTGTCTACTCTCAGCCACCATAACTATTTTTTTTCTTTTCTTATTTTGACATAAAATGAAAACATATTGTGTTACATATATCTAAACTTTAAAAAAGAATTAATTTTGTTTCCCTTCTTAATCTTGGATATTATGTTTGTTAATCGAAAATTAATTCCGACTAGCATGATACCTATGTATAAACTTAATACGATCGCAAAGAGTTAATATATTTTCTTGTATTATACATATGCTATACCTATTATGTCTACAATTTATCTATCATTTACTATTTATACTGCACTATATTTTAATTTTCCTATTATTTTTATTGCACTCATGTTTTTGTAACAGAGGGTTCCTACAGCTATACACGAATGGATTATTATTCTTATTAATACCATTATTATTAAAATCTTGAACTCTCTGCAACTTGATGTAACTATAAAGTCACACATTCATTCTGTGCTTCTTGCAGTTTTTGTAATTTCAACTCTGCTATTGCGTGTATTTAAAACACGTTGCTCGTTGTACACATTTTGATCTAACATAAGCAGAATTGAGTTTCGCGGATCACAGATTTTTCAAATGAACTGTTGCCGGCAAGTAATTCGTTAGAATTGAACATGTGTAAACTCATTTTTGGTCGAACTCGAATGTAGTTTCGATTCGCGAGAACGTTGAAAAAGCAATAGGTCGAATAAATCTGAGCTTTTCTGTTTCGCTAAGTAAACTGGTTCGATTCCGTGGAATTTGTATGGTTGGGCGGCGAACGTGCCGCCGATACCAAAATCGTCTAAGCGACGTGAAATATTTTTCTAATTCGGCGGGTCAGGTCGATTCCAACCGCGGAGGCGGGCAGCGTTTCGTTTCGAGGAAAAGCCCAGCTGGTCCGGTGTAATAACACATTTCGGGATTGTTCGATGCCCAGGACGGCGAAAGACGATAAAAAAAGGTTAAAACGCGTTCTGTCCAAGCCAGAAACGCTCCACTACGATAATCGAGTGCAGCACTTTGCAGTTTTCATCTGTGCCGCCTGCAATAACATTCGATTTCTGATATGTACGGTCCTGGATTCGGTCGAGTGGTGGCAACGCTGTGCGTCGTTGTCGTTCGACGAATTCTTTCCTTCTCTTGGATCCTGCAATCGTATTTTCAGACTGTCGATTTCCTCTCGGGCTTCTCGATGAAAGGACCGTGCACTCGAGCGAATACTTTCGCGAGCCAGGGCCAAGCGTTTCAGCAAAAGGAGAACAACGTCCAATGGATCGATTAAACCCTTTACTTAAAAACTTGCCGCGTATCAATACTCTATTCGATCAACAAGATTACTACCGTGTTTTTTCCATGCAACTGTGAATCGACGAGCGACTCGATTAATCAGTGTTAAATTATCAGTTGTAATACCTTCGTTGATCAGTTTTACAGACCAGAGTTCTTAACACGTTGAATATGATGCTATTTTTACATCGTTGGTCCTTATAACCAACCAAATAAATTTCTTATTGTGTGTAATTTATTATCATGCAATCATGTGCGACGCATTTATCTTACTTGGCACCTTCACATCATTTTAGTAACGCCGGTGATATTGACAAATTTTAATGCATTGAAATTTACTCGAATTATGCTTCTAGTAATCTTAGATTTGCATTTTTATGCAAAATAAAAATTGTCTCCTTCTAGTTTTTTATTTTACCTACTCCTTTTTGTCTTTAATGCATAAAAATCATCAGTCTAGTAAAATCAAACAAATTTTCATTGGCTCTTTCCCTTCATTTATCTCTCTTAGGTATATTGAGCTCTGGAATATACAACTGATTAACTCTAGTGGTGCTAAACCAGTAGAAATGACTTTCTTTCACAGTTACTGAAATTATAAAAACGTTTTTATGATAAATTGTTTGATAAACTTCCGTATTGAAGCATTTACATAGTACAATAGAATTCGTCTGAAGTTTGAATAAATCCAACTTCGTAACTTCAACATAAAACAACGTACATTGAAGCTTTAAACAGTTTGTAAGACTGCAACAGGGTCCAAGAAAAGCAGACGTTAAATTATCAGCTAGGACGTACTGCAATTTTTAAGGAAAGCGTAAAACTTCAAGGAAGTCCGGGCGAGGCCCCAAGCGTTGTTCCTCTAATTCAAAAATAACGAAGACGACGAAGACTGGACCGAGCCAGTTGGATTCGTGTTTTGCCGAGTTTCGGTTGTTGCTCGTTTGCAACGACCACAATTTCGCATCGAGCGTAATCGAGCAAAACGCCCGAGGCCAAAGTGCTTGTACAAACCAGGAAGCCGTGCGATTAAACTTTATGTTCCACTTAGGTTCTACGTAGCTTCCGCTGGTCGTCGCGGCTCCAAACACGTCATCGCCGTTGCCGGGCACGTCTAGGAATGCGTTGGTCGCGCGTCGATATTATACACGGGCGTGCTTCGATCGCTTCTCCGTGACGAGAGGGTTGAGAGCGAGACGGGGGAGAGAGAGAGCAAACATCAAGAACGCCGCGGGTGAAAATAGAAGGCTGCAACGAAAGCAGCAGCTACGGGGTAGATGTGCACCGGAGCCAGAGAAGCCGGTATATACCGATGCACGCGAAAATGTCAAGCGCAATTTCTGAAATTCCATCGTGTCGCTTCCCCCTGCCACTCAAATGCCGCGCTGCACCCCTCCGCGTCCTCCGCTCACCCCTTGTCCGCCAATCTGTAAGAGAATTTCTCCCCTACTCCGCGGCCTCTTCTTCCTTCAAACTCTGTCTTGCTTCCGCACCCACTCTGGCTTGCTCGAAAGCATATCGAGGGTAAATGTTGCTCGTGGCGCGATTTTCGACGAAGCACAGTGCATGGTGCAATGGACAAAATTCGAAAAATCAGCTTTCTATTTCGAACCAGTTCAATATGATACTCAGTTTAGAGTCACAGATGAAGTTATAAACATCGTTGTAAAATAAAAAAATTTTGCTTACAATTACAATACGTGGTCAAGTGCACGCTCTTTTTTTAATCATGTTTTTATTTTTATATCATTTTTATATCATCTTTAGGACCCCTATTTTTTATGCACTTACGCGAAATTAATGAAAAAATGTTTCGGACGGAAAGCTCTCAGTATTCGGCTAACGATAAATTATGTTAATGAAAATCTGCATAAAAGATTTTATTCTTTAAAAAATAAAGGTGATTTCTTATGAAATCCTATAATTTCTCTATGCAAATCACTGCAGCTTTATCTTCTCTTTGAAAAATTATTAAGACATTAGGTTGAAAAGTGATTAGTTTAAGTTATGATTTCGAAACGGAAACCGACCGCAGCCGAGTTCAAGAACCTCCAGGAGCACCCTGCGTCTAGTTGGCTCTACCTATTTCACGAAAATGTTTAATATTGGTCTTTCTAGTGATAGCCTACCTTTTAGTGTAAAACATGCCCAATACAACCTAGGAAAATGGTATTTTAAAATCTATATGTAGCCGAAAGCTCGAGCACCATTACCACCCTTCGAATTTGAACGACGAGGGTGAACGATAGAGTATATTATACGCAAGTTTCATCAAAATTGAAGAGGGCCACTCAGGAAACGCCCCTTATAGGTTCTCTTCTATGAAATGCACAATCAGGCCTATTGTTTCCTATCAAAGTGCCGTGTCTTTCGCTCAACCCCTTGGCTTCGGATCTTTTTCACTGTTACCCTCGCGAAAACTACCCTGCGTTTCACTAATTTGCTATAGTAATGATAAAAAATTATTAACATTTTATTTCCATTTTCAATCCTCGCTTCAATTATTTATTTATTCACAAAATAGTATGCAACGTTTCAAAGAAAATATAAAATGACCGAACGTTGGAAATAATTCAACCAAATAAAATTTTATAAAAGAGTGTATTACTATAGAATTTATAAGACAAAAATTGTTAAATTGATCACAATATTTTATCGTCCAATCTTTTCCTTGCAAGCAACAAATTTCTTTATTCCAAATTTCTTGATTTGCATATTTTCAATTTCATGGCATGTTGTATATTTTACAAATCGGAGACGACATCCGTGAAAAATCTAGTTTTCAGATTGACAAAATAAATGTTTGCAAAGTGACCAACAAGAACTGCCAGGAAGGAGGTCTGGAAAAGTGTGCAGACAACGATCGCGTCGGATCGTGATTCGTGTAGGTCGCATAAGTCCACGGCGACGGTGAATGCGGAGCGACAGCATCCTCCCTGTGCGAAAATAAAATTTAGTCGCAATACATCTCTGCTCGGAGCTCCTCTTTATTCCGTTCCATCTTGTTCCGTGACGTGACCCCGTTCCCGATTGTCCTCTCGCAGCGTTCCGCCGCGGTGCACGTGCGCGTCTGGCAGCTTGCATTCCGTGACGTGCATATATGCGATGGTGCATCGGAAGGAAGCGACCGCGGCCGAGGGTGGCGCGTCGCGTCGGCCCTCCTCGACGAAGACACGCGTTACATTTGCGAGACTGACAAAATCGTGAATGGAGGCGCGAGAGGAACGTGAAAGAGAGACGGCTCACAATGGCACATTTGCTCGATCCAGCAAAATGATTTCCGTCATTCCATTGGTCCGACGCGTGACTTTCGTAACGAGTACCAGCTTCTAAAAAAACATCAACGAGGTTCTTGATTTTTTCAACCGATTATAAAACTTTTCGTATACGACTTTTGGTAAACATATTTATTAACATTAGAAGTACAAAAATCATTTTCCGCTAACAAAAATAGTAAGAATCACATGAATTATGTGTGGCTGAACAAAAGGATTGTAGAAAAAATGTTTCATTGATTTAAACCAAACAAACACTATGTCACCTCGTTTGGTACGAATTGCTATAGTGTGAATCATCCTGAATCAAAATTTTCAAATTAAACAAATGGCGACACTTTGAAGCTTAAATATTAGTTTTCTCAATTCACGTCTTAAGTGAATATTTCAAAGTGTGATACCATGAGTGGAAAATGGAAAATTTTGTAATGTTTGCAGTAAAAAATTACAGGTTAAATTGACTAGATTATAGGGCGTCGCTCACCTGTGCAATTTTGTCAAGCGGCAGGCAGGTTTTACCTCGAACTGATTCGACAAAGGTTAATTATCGCCGACTTCGTCGGTGTGCGAGGCGACGTTCGAACAGTGTAATTGTAATCCGTGGGCTCTCGTATGCAGCGAACAAAGCTGATGCGTTTTCATGCGAGTGCACGCGCCGCTCCGCGTCCGCACGCACGTTCCTCGCGTTTATCGGAACCCGAAACAATTCATTTGCCGGCCCGCTCAAAGAAAATCGGCGATCGCGGCTAACAATTACGGATCCTTTGTGCATGCCACGGAGACGGTAACTCTTAAGCTTGCCGCGTTATTATACCACGGTTCTTTTTCTCTACGGTGTGGAGCAGGCGAGAAAGAGATAGCAATAGGGAAACAAGCGACCGCGAGTTTGAGCTGCTTTAAGCGATTGTCGGTGGACACGGAATTTGTCAGGCGGTCGATGAAACTGTCAACGGGGCTTATCTGTCGAAGATCCAAGCGATTTCATGCACAGCATAGTATGTACTCCTTCGTTGCTTTTTCCGCTGTCGCATTAGCCGAATAATTCAATAACTATTTCTTAGTCAGTTTAATAATTTCGTAATTTTCGCGAGGAAATCTGTTACTTTAAAATTGGAAATGGACGGTTAGCACAGATTTATAAGCAACTATTTTCGTGTATCTATTTTTCTCGTATATTTCAGAAAAAAACGTATACAAAACTAATACGAATTGTGGAACAGTTAATTGACAACGGTGATACCAATTTTGCTTTGCGATGCGAGTCTCGCCTCCACATCGAACAAGCAGAAGAGCGCTTAAAAAATTTGCCGGAAAATAGGAAAGCGTTGTGGTATGAAATATGTGTTCAGAGGTTCGACTGTATTGGTGATATCGAGCGGCCATGGAATAATGAACTCGCGCAGCTGCGGAGCCAGTATTTTCAGCCATTAAACGGTCAGAAAATCGGCGGGCGTTTTTGTCGCTGAAAACCGCAGTGTCGTACAGGAAATTCCAGGCTAATCCGACCACCGACGAAACAAAACTCGTCATGGGGGCTGGATAGGGGGCCACGGGGGTTGGACGCAGACACCTAAAACAGTGGCGCACGAGGTCGGCCGGGTAACACGCGAATATGCAATTATTTTTAATTGCACGGGGGAGTGATCGCATCCGAGGTTTCCGCGGCCGCATTAAAATGCGTCTGGGTGTAAAATTGAAACCTGTAAATCCGTCGATTCGAACGCAGACCCCTGTTCGCCGATTCGATAATGTGATTTTCAACAAATAATTTCGTGTAGGTCGACCCCTAGCCGGTTTCGTGTCTGGAACACAAGGCTTCCGCACGCCTGACGAGGCTCGCGGAGGGTCCGGCGATCATTAACGCATTTTGTGCTCGGAATGATCGCGAAATCGCGGTGCAACGGATCACGGCGAGCATAAAGGTAATTATTGCTTGATGCTCATTGGTCGAACACGAGCTGAAAGAATCTCCAGCAGCTAATTTACTCGATAAATTAAAATCTCGTTTCTTCGTGATTTTCTCAGTATTTTTTATCCTTAACCTGGCTGCCAATTACAGTCACATAAATAATTTACCGCTGTGGCTCCGCTGATCCTAGAACAATAATTCTTATTTATCGTGCGGTGATTTCATGGGAGAATTTATATAAAATTGTATAAAACTTTATAGTAGACTTTCTAAAGTTTTGTATCATATACATACTATGTGTTGCCATTACACGGGACGTCATCCAATAACGTTACCGTTTCAGCAAATGATTGCGTATTTTCAAATTTGTAAGTGTAAGTTTATTTTGTGTCGAAACATTGCAAACCTGATGAGTAAGTACCGGATTATGTAAAGATTTAAATAATCACGATAATATATATTAATGCGTGACTTGTTTAAGATTGCGTGGCCACCGTAACCTTCTCGTGGGTTAATTCAGAAGTAATTCTCGCTTTTTTACTAAATGATTTATGAAAATGACATAGAGGAAGATAGGATAAAATTAGATGAAGCTAAGTTCCCAGAACTTCCCGTGGGTCGGATTCGTCGCAGCGGATTAGGAATTCCAAGGACGAAACGTCAAACCACTGAACAGGGCTGCGTTTTCCGGAGATCGGTCCGCGAATCGAAACGGAGCAAGACGATCCGGCGAGCAGATAAGCGGGTTCTTAGAATTTCAGCGAGTTGGAAGCCGCGTCGGGAATGCGTTCCCCTCGCGAGCGGACTAGAGAGTCTCGATTACCGATCTTCAAAAATCCGCAAGCTAGTCGGGACCGCGGCGGTGGTTTCCAAGGAATCGTATTCAACGCCGGAAAAATCGGTCGGCGGAGATTACGCCTAGCTCTTTCTCTCTCTCTCTCTTTTGCTTCTCTCTCTGTCTCTCTCTCTCTCTCTCTCTCTCTCTCTCTCTCGCTCTCGCTCCGCGCGACCATCCAATTGTATCGGATGCGAGGAACGCTTAGGCTCCACTTACCTTCGAGAGGCTGTTTCGCCACGCGATGCACTTCCGAGATGGGAATCGCGTTGTCATCGGGTTTATCGCAATTATCGTGGCGTTTGTGCAAATACGCGCGAGCGTACGCGCCCGTGGGAATGTAATTAGCTCTGGACTGCCATGCGGTGGCAAACAATAACCACCGCGAACGGAGAAAAGTGTTGGGTACGGGCGAATTGAGATTTTTCCAGATATCCTCGATAACAATGCGCCTACCTGGTGCACGTCGTTTCGCTTTTACTAAACGGACGTCAACGAGTTTTATTTCAATTATTCCGGCCGGGTAACGGGCTTTTTACCACCTGGGCACCTCATTGCGTTCGTTCGCGCGACTGATCAGGATACTCATGAAAAAGCCTCTAGCAAGTAGAGCTGCCACTTCAGAGTTTCAACGAAATGATCCATTCTCTAAAATTTCAAACTGATGACTGCTTGTTAATATTTTTTAGTCGATTGTCTCATGTACAGTGAAACAACCAGATTTTAGTTTTACGATACGTGTTTACTGTAGCAGGGTTACTTATACATTCGAACACTGCTTAATTACTATGATGATTAAAAATTCAATTTCTTACCGAAATTAGTTCTTTAAATGAAATGCTTGCTTTCTGTTCACGTTATTAGACGTATATTTTCAAAATGTGGAATTATAATTAACCCTCTGAAGGCGAATGTCGACATATTCGAGGCAGAACTTTATACCTTAAATTGCAAGTATGTAATTTTATTATGTGCATAACAAACTATCAGAATATATTGTTCACTTTCCTCCTCTGTTTAAGTATTTGTTTTTTAACGAAAATATTCTTAGAGCTTTTAAACATTCTCCTATCTGAAGAGTATCTCACAGACTGCTATAACAGGAGACGTATATGGGATAAATATATTACCAATACCTAAAGCAGAGAATCAGGTGTCTTTGAAACGAGACTAAAAAGCAGGCGAAAGTGATAGCCAAGATAGTTTTCGAAGTTACTCGAGCAATCAGTGAAGCGAAAACCGCAAGTACACTTTTAGCGGCTAGCGTGGCCAGGTTTGGACAGAAGTGGATAGGGGTGAGCAGTGGGAAGCTAGATGGGAAGAAGGGAGACGGGTAACGCGGCAACATCGATGAAAGGAGAATCGTGCACGGTCGATTCTATTCACGCGATGATCGCGCGCGGGTACAAGGTTAGAAGAGATAAGCATCGTCGGATTAATTATGCGTAATGCATCGGACGTGGGCCTGCGTACGTGCGTTTGCACCGCGTGCACGAAGACCACGCTCGCTTCGCTGCCGGCTAACGCATTCAATTATCATTGTTGCTCCGAGAGTTTACAGATGTTTCCGCGATAATCACGCTGGCTGCCGATTGCACGTTTATCCTGCCGGCCTGTATTAACCGCCATTGAATGGGAACGGTAACGAGAGAGGACCCGGTGCACGCCACTCGGGCTAATGCGATGCCGACGCCGACGCCGACGCTGATGTCGCGATCGAAACAACTGGCTGAACACGCTGAACCCAGTCGATGACTAGCTACGCGACTTAATTAAGCTCGCTGGAAAAATTCGCTGGAATCTGCTGGTGCTGTTGCCGATCCAGAATTCTTGCTTTGCAGTCACTCTAAAACCATGCTAGTTCCAACTATGGTACATCTTTAGACTGTCGCGAGAAGCGTTGTATAGTTCTTTGCTCTACAACACAATCCTTGTGTGGAAGTGTGCTGTCTCCTAGTCAACTAAATGACCGAGAGCCACAATTGAAAGAAAGTACAAGTTGAATTGGACGGAACGTGTAGGGTCTTAGTTTATTCTCCTTGTACAATGGTTTCGTAACGAAGTATCGCAGTGCATTGGACACTCCGGATGGTCTTTTTTGGTCGCAATCTACGACACACCAGGAGGTGTCTGCAGTCGCTGACTCAGTCGAGTTGGCAATGCTGTGAAATTGATGCGATCAATGGTTGAGGGGTTGGGGAACTGCACTACCAAAAATTGTCAGTCCCCTTAGCCTATCGGGGTGACGAATCTCTTTAAAAGTTCAGAGGTGTTTCCTAGGATTTGTTTCTCGTAGGACCTGAGGGACGTCGTAGGTTCTTAGTGAATGCTAGTGGACGCCCTTACGTCTCCCTTTCCTACTTTCCTACTCCCTTTCAAGGTCTTCTCATTTCATAGTCTCTTTCATAGTCCGTTTCTTAATCTTTTTCTGACCTTTTCCTAGTCCCTTTTCCAAATTCCCCACTTCTCACTTATAATTTCCTTCTCAGTCCTTTCCTCAGATCCTCTCTTTATATATCCTATAACAGTCCCTTCCGCATAGCTTCATCTTTTCCATAACCTGTTCTTTCATAGATCCCCCTTCTGTTTCTTAGATCTACATCAGTGAAACCTTCTCCAATTATTGCGCGTCGCGAAATATGTTTCAGATGAAATTAAATGAGGGATACATGCTGATGATACTAGTTTTCTTGTAGGTGAACGCGTACAAGACGTACAAACACCTTAATGACATTCATATGTCCTCTACGCGTCTATCTAAAAAAGAAACTAGTATCATTAGGATGTGCCCCGCTCAAAACCATTTAATTTCGTCTTAAACATTTTTTGCTACGCATAATAATAATGACGTAACTCTGCATAGCAACGTGTGGTGACCCACTCTGTATATTGTTCTATTCTCTTCTCTTTTCTAGATCCGTCCATAGAACCATCATTCCAATTCGTTAGTCTCGAGTGCATTCACTGTATAAGGAACGCTTTCGTACTGTGTCAATCGAAAATAATTTGAAAGTAGTCGCGAATCGAGTACGACCCAAATTCATGCGAGGGGATGCCTCGTTCCGAGAACTATCTCTATAAAGGATTGACACCCGTTCTAGTTTCGGAAGTACCGTGAAAGGCGCTGGAAGGCCTTGACGTACAATTTCGACGGCAAGAAACGAATGTATGACTGCGCACCGTGGAACGGAAATAAATAGTTGGGAGTTTCTGCTAGGATTCCGGTTGCAGGGAGCGCGGAGGGAAACATGGTATTGGCGTTGCCGCGCTCTATTTCCGTCCCTCTGTTTTTAGGAGCCCTTTTTCTCTTTGCTGGCGCTTCGTTTCGCTTTCTATGCTCCTTCTCCGTCGCTCCAGTCATCGGTCCGAATGTTTCCATTCGACGGCACCCCATTGTGCGGCGCCCGGTAAATGCCGAAACGCTGATGCGAAAACTGTTTTCCTTTTTTGCCTTCGTTAACCCACATTCACGGTTCGGTTCGGTTTCGTTTGGTTTGGTTCGGTTCGGTTCGACCCCGTGTCGTCTCTGGAACCCGGCCGTGGGTGCAGAGTGCAGGCACGCACACAGGCACCTGCGTGCACGTCCTCGCGCGAGCCCTTTCGCATTCGTTTACTTTGTTCGGCCTGTGAGCCGATTTGTTGTGTTTACCGACAATAGCACACAATTACCCCCTTCACGTGCGGTGGGGCCTGCTGCTGCGTCGCCGCTTCCGGAAAATCAAAAACTGGAAAGAAGGGGCGGCCGCTGCACTCGCCGAATCAAATTCGTCGAGCCCGGCGTGTTTCGTCGCGGTCGCCTTCTCGCAAAAATCCAGGACGAGACGCCGTCATCGCTGCGCCGAGAGCAGGTGCGCCAGTTGGATTAGGCGTGAAATCGCGCGGATAACATGTTTTCCTTCGGTAATACCGCCAGACAAAGGGATTTCGCGAGGACGCGACTGACATCGAGTTTAAATCTCCCGGAAAAAGCGTGCACGGTGTCGGACGCGCGTAAACATGGCCCGAGCAGGCTGACAGCGTGATGATCCGCTGGATCGGTCGAATTTAGGAACGATTTTGCCGGGCAACGAATTTTTTCGCTGCTACATTCTGCCGGGAAATTTCAAACAAATGAAACGCATTGCATGCATGTACCTTGCAAAGGCAGGATGCTCGAGCGAGTACACGAGCCAGGTTTAGCATGTATTTATACTTGTACTTGATAACACGTATCTAGTTACATAGCACAAAGAAACCTGCAGAGATTGTATAATACCGATTAAGCGTCCTCATTTTGTCTAGAATATTTGCGGTCTTTAACCCCGAACAGCGGTCTGTGAACCATCTGTTTCCAATTAATTGATTATTCAGAATTTTTTGAAATCCCATTGTCTGTATCTTTCGATGAAAATTCGGATATGTATCGGGGTTAGGTTCCAAGTTATACAAGTTATATATGTAATATTAGTATGCATACTAATGTGCATGCTTCCTAATATTTCCAATATGGGTTTCATAGCTTATTAAAAAAGAAAAAAACCCGAGTTGTGGATCAAGCGACTGGTCTTCAAAAAGTCATACATTTTATGATATATGCATAGCAAAATACACTATTTAGTACAATTTGGTGTATTATTAAAACAATTTTGTCCAAATAACAATTCGAATTTGCTTATTTATATATACTTTCTGACAGTTCGTATGCACTAGATCCCGAACGCTGCTCAGCTATATTATTATTCACTCTTCCAAACAATTTGAAACATTTTAACTTTCTCGACATTCTTGATAACGTTGCCTCACGATGAGATAGCGTAAATGTGTAAAAAATGTTGCCAGGAGGTTTAACACTAAATCTATCGATGAATTTACTTAGATAACCAAAAGAATTTAGTCAATCGCTTTCGAAGATAAAATCCTGTTATTTTGACCTGCTCGGCAGATTTAGTATTAAAAAGCCTCATTTTACCCATCGTGATAAGTTCAGGGTTTAAATTGACTAGTCGAAATCGCCGGTAACGAATGTACGAGAACTGGGAATAGAAATAAGAATGAAGATTTTCTTTGGAGTCCGTAATTCAGTAGGAGCATTCGTTATGGCAGCGGGACCGGGATCAAGATATCGCGGCTGGCATTCGTTAACCGGAACGAATCAAGGGAGGCGCATACCGGCGTGCGAAAATATTCGCGCGGCAATCACAGAACACGATCAAAAAATTCTTAGGCCATTCCTCGGGTCGCGTCGCGTCGCGTCGCGTCGACTCGCGTCGGTCGCGGTAGTAATTACTCTGACCCCCTAACGATGCGGTTATTTTGTTTTCCAGGCGTAGTCGGAGCTCGGAACTTCACGATGGAGTGCCGCAAGGGTCGACGGAAAGGTCTACTCAGTGGCCTGGTGTTTGCGTGGCTCCTAACCAGCGGTTGTACCGTCGCGGCGCGAAATATAGGTAAGTGCGAAAGTATTTACGATAGCAGCAGAGTGCGCCGATTCCTCCTTTGCAACCTGTCCGCGGGCCCTCGGCTCTGTCCTTGTGCCAATTAAGCCTCCGTGCAACACCGTGCGCGCAAGGACTACGCGCCAATATTTACGTGGTGCACGAGGCGAGCGTGTTCGGGCTCGATGCAAAAATTATTCCTTGGCCGAGGTTGGACGCGTACTCGCACTACGCGGCGCAACCGAAGGCATTTTGGACGGAGTCGAGGGTGCTCGTGTTCGCTGCTTCTACTTTGTATACCTTCTTTTGGCCGGCGATGGTAATTGGTAACGAGGTCGGCGAGAGATGGAAATTCGTTTCTTGTCGATTTCGGAATGCGAAGTGCTCTTTTACCGCTTCTGTGTACCGAGAACTAGACTAGGCCGGAACTTTCTTCGTGCCTTTGACGGTAAGAACGTCTCAGACGACTTGGACTTCATGCGCTCCAACGGCAGAGAGTGCAAGACCTCCTTGGCAAATGAGGTTCAGCCCAAGCTTAAGAACCGTCGACCTCATCGATAGCAGCATAATGTCAATACTTTATTACTTATCTGCCAGGCTTGCCTACTTTAAAACATTTATTTCCCTCGCTACTTAAATGATCCCTTTTAACTCGTCATTCAAAGATCTTTCATAAACTTCCGCAGTTCTACAAGCGTTTCCTTTCATCTGTCGTTCATTCGGAGACTTTCAGGAAAAAGCAAATTTTACTTTTATTCTTACTTTGTATAACTGTATTTTATCCTTTTTCCTTGCTTGCGATAGGATCATTCGTCATCTATGAAATAATTAATCTTTAGCCCCAAGCTGCAGATCTTAACATTTCACTTAGGGGAACCGTGTGAATAGGCTTTTCGATGACCGAACTCCGAAAGAAGCTCGATAATTCTCGTTCAAATAATAATTTCAAAAGAACTTTTCACATTACTAATTTCATGGATTATGAATTTCAAAGAAATACCCTGCTAAACCTACTGTTTTCGATTATGAAAAAGCTATTAGAAAACTTTCGGAAAAAAGTGCTAAAAAACCAGAAATTAAAATATTTGGGACTAACACTCTCCATCTTGGATTAGTTAATTCGCACATGGTAGTCGTTCGCCCACTTTTTACTCGATACAGAATAATTGTTAGCTGCACTCTTTTTACGGAATCATAGTCCAATTGAGTAACAGTCCAAAATCGATTTCGACGAGCCCCACCGTACGTTGCCAATTGCAATTAGCGCATGTGCCGGGAAATGAGCGCGAAAAGTGGACTATTTAGAGAGGGCGCTCTCTGTCAGATCGTTTCGACACAATGGTATTTGACATCCCGATTCGCGGACAACGCGAGCCATTGCGGGGGCGGGTGTGCGTCAAGTTTCCGAATGGCGGTTTGGCCGGTAGCAAAGGGCAGAGGACGCGGATCGACGCGTTGCATATCCGGTCGGGACGAAACCACAGTTCGACCGCCGCGTTCACGGTCCACCGTTGGAACATTTATCGAGAAGCAAACACACGGTGGGTTTAATAAAGAGGATGGAAGTAGCCGAACGTGTGTACACTGCCGCTGGATTCTGCTATCGCGGTGAAGATCGTCCTTCGAACCCCTCGAGAGACTCTCGCGACGAGCGGAGGACCGGCGCGGAGCGGCGCGGCCTACGAGCTTAGAGATGGTCGATTGTGTGCGCAGGGCTAGGCTGAGAATTAACTCATTCTCCACGCTAATTGATTTAGGCGAAGCCGCGTGTGAAGTGATATTGTTGCGGGAAGAATCGACGCCCGGCTGTTCTTCGGGCCACGATGTAATTAAAGGCCAAACAGCCATCGCTGGGGTCTTTGGTCAAATATTTGGAAATGTTTTGTGGCAGATGCAGGCCCTCGAGTAGCTTGTTTAGTCGCTACGCTTAGGTCGAGGGTACCAAATGTTTGCTCGACGAGGGTGATTTCACGGAGCTGCATCCCTACCATTGAAAAACTTAACGGAAGTACCTGCTACGTGTCTAACAATGTCCGGAACAATATCCAACCTAAGCAGAAATTCGTGAGTACTCGCTCTCACGAGTATCGGCCAGCCGAAAAGGTGCTGCTTCTAGATTTTAAACTGTACATCGCGAACGACCTTTGATGATCGAAGTGAACTTATATTTTTTGACGATGAGCATAATCATTTTTAAAGACGAGATATCGAAAGGGCTTTGAAACATGCTTGTGATACTAATTCTTAGGAGCAATGGATAGATTTCTTATAACATTTAAGTTCGTAACATAAGTACGAACTTTATAGAATATTGAATGTAAGAAATTGACTTCTATTTAATTTCGGCCACTAAAAATTAGCTAGCAAAGATTAAAACTACTGATTAGGATAGCGGATCCGGTTACTGCGAGGCCTCCAAATGCTGTGACTTTGGTTTGTTTTCGGTTATAATTAACTTTATCGAGTATCATTTCCAAAAATGTTATCGAGACATTTTCAAAAATAAACAATATTAAATAATGAAACATTGAAATACAACTTATTTGATAAATATGTTGTTAATAAACTAAAGGCACAACAATTGACAACACCGAAGCTAAAAGATAGCGAACAATACAGCGATATTACACAGGGTGGAAAATGGATAGTTAGCATGGGATCGAGTTAAAGACGACAAACGATCTTGGAAGGCATTTTCCTTGAGGCTGTACCGAAGTGGTGCGCTGGAACAATACTTAGGGGGTGGTATTCCACGCATGAACACACAAAACGGTCCAGCAAAAAGGGTGGAGATTCGGCTGGCTGCGCAACCGAGCCGAAGTTCAGGAACGCGTGTTACATACACGCCGGAGCGGAACCGAGCATTAACGAGCGGCAGTCTCAAGAGCGATTGCGAGTTGTGAAGGGTCGCGGAAGGAGACCGGGGCCAAGGGGCCAAGGGGTGAGAAGAGTTCCTCTATTCCTTGGCGATTATCGCACACTTCGGTGCGCCTAATCCGCGCAGCCAGGTCCCTCCTCGCGTTTCCATCGTTCCGAGCCCTTCACCGAGACCCGGTTCGACTCCAGTATCGCTCCCCTTCGCGCGAGTCGGACATGTTTGCCAGGAAAACCGCGGGAACTCGTGCCAGATAGATAAATCAAAATCGGCCGGCATTGTGTGGCTTGCGATCGGCGGCTCAGACGGCTTTGGCCGCGTCTTTGATTTCGCCCCGGCCAGAGAAAAATGCCAGAAACTAGATAAAAGGCAGAGAACGATCGTGACGTGACTGTTCCGGGCAGCCAGCGGCTCTCTTCTTTATTTACCTTCCCCGCGATGTTGTTCGAGTGACTCGGAAAAATTCCAAGCGAAAATCCAACAGGATTTCCGGTTCTCCTCGAGCGGAATACTTGTAATAAATGGTACTCATTAGCGGTGTCGCAAATGCGCGCTGAGTATTCATGGGAGCAATCGCGACAATGGAAAATTCATAAGAATAATCAGGATACGTCGGTCCGCGGTATCGCGCACATAAATTTAAATAGCATTACCAACAACTTCTGTCTCCGCAGCGAGAAACGATTACAAATAATCGGTCGATGCATTATTACAGGTCGAATCGATACGGTACTCGGATGGTAAACGAATAATCCGCTCGATCAAGACCTCCGAACGAATTTTAAGCAGCGGCAGATACCACATCGGGCAAGACATTTATTCCCGACAGGTCGTGGCGTACGTCTTACTCGAGTAGAAATACTCTTTGCAGCTGTGGACCACCTGGGACACCGATCACGGAGCATCCTCCGTTGCTCCTCCTCCGCCTTTCTCTTTCTCTCTTTCTCGCTTCTCTTCGTATCGACGAAGATTTATATACGCACGGCGCGGCGGCGGAACGGGGAACGGGGGCGGCGGCGAGCAATTTACAGCCGGCACTTAGGTCGCGGCGGCGCGTTCTGCGCAATTAATATTTATGTAGGATAGATCGGTAATCCTATTATACACTCGGCACAATATCGGGATAATAAGCATCGTGGACAGTACGTGATTATAGGGTGTGCGACGTCGTCCCCGAGGCGAACTGCCTGGCGAGCTGGCGAGTATGCGAGCGACGGCGCCGGTGTCCTTCGAAGGATAAAGATTGCCAAGCGAAAAATTTCTCACGGTTGCGTGCGGAATGAAAAATCTCGCGAGTACCATTCCGACTCCCCTTATTTACTCGCGGCCGTAATCCGCCTTTAATTATTTCTCGAAGCGCATCGGGGGGGCTACCTTCTTCCTCCTCGTCGTTAGATCCACAGATAATAATAAATGAATTACGCAGTCGGCCCCGGGTCGGGCCTCTCCCTTGACCGGTTAAAAATCGTCGATCGTCCGATGAAAAATACGTCGACCGGAGATAAGTCGGGTTTGAATTCGCGCGGATGCAGCCCCCTCAACCCCTGCGATCCCCCCGGTGCCCCCTTTTCGAATACGCGCGTCGAGCCGATAAGACATATAACTCCGAGCATAAGTCGCATAGTAGAACTTCTACCCCGGAAGCGCGGTAAAAAACACTTTCTGAATGAAATCGTAGATTTCTGTCCAATTTTTTGATATTTTACAAGACATTATACATGTGTACTTATCAACATTGAGTAAGTTGCAGAATCTAGCTTACAACAACATTTATAAACAAATATATAATCATAAAATGCAGCAAATTATTAAAAAATTATAAAAGATTTCCAACAATATTCCAATTTTCTTTTGAACACGAAGGTAAGACGCAGCATTTGTGCAAGTGACCAAAACGAGCGCTCATAATTGAAAAATAAGATAAAAATTGAACATATTTAATTAGACATAACACTAAAAATATGATTAACAGAGAAGGGTGCGGTGGCATAATTTAAGTATATACTAAATGCATCAAATTCTACCATTCGTCGCTTAATTAAAATAAATAAAACAATTGCAAATAATACGCACAGTTTCGGGTGATTTGGAGATAGGCCACTTCGAAGATGTGCACAAATGGTACCAAAGATCATAGTATGCCCAAACGTCGTAATATTTAACTATTACTGAACAGATTTTCATTGCGGGGATATTTTTGCAAAACGACATTTTTTCGAGGTAAATGCTCCACTGTGCGTCGCCGGCAAGAAACGTTTCGCAGCTGGTAACGGAACTGCGCCCGCTCAACGTCGTTCGCCAACGACCGGACAAACAACCTAGTACCTCTAAACCTATGACCTTCTCCTATACACCGACACCCGGCTAACCCAGCGACCGTAACTCGCCGCGGAACTCGGCGTGTCTAAGATTTGTGGTACATCGGCAACACACGGTGGCCTCAATTTACGGAGCATTACGCGCCGCTTTTCTCGGTTGTTTCTCGGCCAATCCCGCACCTCGGGTCCCACCCGGTCCCTCGTCCTTTTGCCCTTCATTGCCCTGAAACCACCTTCGCTGCTATTTTACTACGCTCTTACGATCGTTTTCTCGCTGAACTCTTCTTACCACGTCACGCGTCTACTTCGTTTTGTGCTCGAGCACGTCTTTGTATATTCGGTACTTACTTGTGTAAGAGGCTCGTAAGTGTCCGGACACCTAGGACGACCGGACGAATGGCATATTAATCTTCTCAATGTTTCGATTCACCTATCTTTAATGACTAATTCAGTGTACGGTCCTTCTTCTTTAACCTTTTGCGTTAGGATGGCCAACTACACGCATTACCTTTAGTCAGGAAAGTTAATTAATAACGAAGATCTTTAGCCCACTGATAGTCTTTTTCTATTTATTAATTGTTTAGCATATGGGTTGTACCTATTAGAGTATATAATTACATTGTGTGAACTCAGAGGGAACCAAGGGATTATTTGCACAATTTGATCGTAAAGAGAACACAACGAATATGTAAATTGATGGTAACGGTTGATACTCAAGTAATGTTCTAAATAATTCTTAGATTCTTAATGCCTGATTAATTCTTAATCTTGTAAATAAGTGCTTTAGAAGGGTTTGTTACTTCAAGGGTTTTCATTCATCAATTATTATCGTCATTGTTCTTTTTCTATTTTATTTATTACCTCTATGCATTGCACCAATCTTATTTCCCTTATCTTTCACAATACTGATTGTACCTGTGAGTCACAATATATAATGAACGTGACTGGGACATATAGAGTTTTCTGTGACACCTTCAGATGAATCTAAATTGTGCCCTGGTATAGGTGAAAAGTTGTGTGACCGGATGTAGCAATATTTCTTGAAAAGCGTTAAATGGATCGAGAATGAAGTCTAACCGCAATATTATCATTCACGCCCTGCCTCGAAGGATTCAGAGCAAACACATGTACCCGCCAAGAGCACCGGCTGCTGCAACACCGTTTCATGGTTCATATTTTAACCACGTAACAAAGCGGTTAATGATACCCGAGCATTGGTGTCGACGATCGCCCTCCCGCATTAATCCTTGTTCAAAACCGCTACAACGTGACTAATCTAATTTCCAATCGTGCACGAGCGGTCGCTACGAGCCCAGATCCTGTCCGCGCCCGGTCAACGACGCGTTTTCGTCGAGTCCACAGAGTTCTTCGTTGCTAACGACCTGTCTGATGTCGAAATTATCGAGAATTACCGATGGTTATCGTTCTATCGACAATATCGTCCACATCGAACCACTCGAATACAGTTTGCCTGCATACCGTGACACTTCTTTGATTTCAGATTTATCTTTTTAAGCGAAGACTCGTTAACAATTACGTTTTGATTAACATCGTTAAACTGCGGATCCAACTTATATTAACCCTCTTTTTTCATCGTCCTATCTCTTGCCTTACTTTTTTCATTTGTACTCTACTTTCTCTATCCAATAAATTATTTTTTAGAGACCTTCTAATAAGATTGCCGAAATAAGGGAATAATTAATTTAAATTAATTTAAATTTAATCAAATAAATGGCGACACAGTCGTGTCGTACTATAATGTAAAAATTGATATACATCATATTTTATCATGGGGTCACCAATTAGTGTTGCAGGCGCTATTTCGTGAAACTTAGTAGAGTCTTATTACAATAAAAAGAACATTCTCTATGTCAACAGTGTTTCTTACCTCAGTATTACGTAGATTTTAAGATAAGTTAGTTTCTTCTGATGGTTTCTCAATTCTGTATTTTATTTACTCGTTTTCGTTATAAATGCATGAAACATAGCAGTCTAATTGTTCTGTACTTTTTCATATCCCATTTCATATAGAATATATGACGCCAGTGTTGCGAATAGGAATTGGACCTTTAGTTACTTAGAAGAAAGTCTTGAAAGAAGAAGTAAGAGTTCAAGTCATAAAAGTTCGAGTCCATCGAAATAAAATCGAAACGAATTCGAAGTGAAACCGTTATGATTCCTCGTTCTCAACATTAGCCAAATGATTAGTAGCTCAATTATTATCGCCGTTGTGCGCCGGCGTGACACGAAAATTGCGGCAGACCGAAGGGTAGGATGGAGGAGAGGAATCTGTTACACGATGCTCAGCGGTTGATCGTGCCGGGAGACGGGAAATTTCTGTAATGGCCGATACTGCGCGCTTCATATCCGCCGAAAACTATCTGCAAGCCTGATGGGAAACGACCGAGGGAAATCCCGCGGAGAGCAGCGAGCAGCCGCTCCCTGGTCCCCGGCCTCCCTCCGTCGCTTCTTTTCGCCCCGGTTCGCGTGGAACTTCGTTTCCTTGCCGCTCGCGTTTTCCAATTCGCGTCGAATGGATCGGTCGCGCGGAAAATAAGAGATTGCCGCGATCTTCCTGGCGTCCCGTGGTTGCACAACCTCTCTCCATCGTGGGTCGAGAAGCGAGCGAGAGAGCGTGGTGGCTGTCTAAGGAAGAAGAGGCGTGCGGTGACTGGTGGCCGTGGCGGACGGGGCGAAGGGGAGAGGAGAAGCTTCTTCTTTCAGCCGGAATTCCTCGGCGCGGCTGTTCGACGCCGAGCAGAAAGAGAACTTTTAATTCTCGTGACGTTTACTTCCGGCGTACGTGACCCAGTTCGAGCGAGCTTCTCAAAAATTGCTTCCAACGCTCGCCCCCGCCCCTATTTCAACCTGTTTTCTATTCGCGCAGGATCAGCCCCGAGTTTTTTACCGTAATTGAAAATCTTCCACCCTTCGCCTTCGCTTCCTCTGTTCTCTCTTGTCCCCTCTCCTCGAGTCGCGCTCGCTCGGCGCCGGCATTTGCATAGAGCAATCGTCGAAGCGTTCTCTGCTCGGATTATCATTTCCTTTTTATCGGGGTCGTGGCACAGTTTGCGCGCGTTAAATTGCTCAGTCCGAGGTACGATTTCCTGCCGCGACGAGGCCGCGGCGGTGCATCCCGATGAAGATGATCGGGACTGCTTACTCCGGCTCCGTTCGGCTGGTCTTTCCCTCTGGGTCGTCGGCTCGTTCGAGCCAGCCGAGTAAAGGATTGATCGTTCAGGGACCTTTGCTCGGCGAACACTCGTCGGTTACTTCAGAAAATCGTCCTTCCCGTGGCGGCTTGCTTTTAATTCGACGGGGGTAGGTGGAGTGGCTGTCGACGGTCGCGTGACACGACGCACGGCTGGAAGATCGATCTCACGTTCCGCGAGACCGTGGCTACCGGTGTCTTTCGAGTGGAGCAGCCATCAGTTTCTCTGCTCGCGCCGCGCCGGGCGCCGCCCCTCCCCGGATTTCCGAACCTAATCGATTTCCGATTTCTTAGTGGTGGCAATTTTTCAACGCTCCGTGAAAAATAACTCCGGAATAAGCCGTGCTTTCCGCCGCGAGACACCGCGTCGCCCCTCGACGTCCCTCGTTCCAACCCTCGGGGCCGGGCGCCTTATGAAAAGCTATCCGGATGCGCGCGGCTTTTGTTTCCGGAAGAATCCACCCCGTGGCTCGCCGTTTAACCTAACTGTCTCGGCTGAATGCATTCCGGTTTCCCATGGAATCGAAGACGAGCCGCAGACGTAGGGGTCGGAAGGGTTGGCCTTATCTATTTTATAGATTACGTTCAGCTTTACTTTTTGGCCCATGTTAACTGCTTCCGACGGCCAGCCGGCGTGGCTACGATAAAAAGAGGATAATAGGCGGCTTACGGGGCGGCGGGTGGAGAGGAGGGCGCAGGCACGCAGTAGGGTGGTAACCAAGCTGCTTTTCAGCAAAAAGCCGTGACTAAAGAGGAGGAGACGGAGGATGGGAGAAACGGAGCTTTATTAAGACGCACAAAATGCGGAGGTGGAGCTGTTCACGATAATAAAACGATCTCTCCGGTGGAACTCGCGCGATCGCTCCATTGTTCCTCGCTAATGCACACCCCCGTACGTTCGATTCCCTTTCCCCCTTTGTCATCGCGTTGTCTCTCTCTCCGCTTCTTTCTCGCCGTTTTTCTCCGCTTCTCTCGTTTTCCTTCCGCCCGCACTTGACCCGCTTCCTGGTTCTCGCCGACGATGGAAAACAGTCAACACACTCGAAATCGTTTCCCATTTCGTTCTACCTCCGGGGCGACTCCCTCCATTTCGCCCTCTCGTTTCGCCATTCGCCCACGCAAGCGGCCCCCGTTTCTTCTCCGCTACGTCTCCCTCCTCTTTCTCGATCACGCTCTCGTTAACATTCATACAAGTGAGCCCGGAACCTTTCTGCTAAGTCGACTCACCCCTGAAATAGGGAAAAGAGGCTCTTCGGTCTCTGGGGTAACAGCCGCGCCGGCATTCTCCCCGCGGGATCGGCTCCGTGTACGGGCACAATCGCACCTCCACCCGCTGCCGGATTTTTTTTTCGGGGTTTAAATTCGCGTGAAAGCCGCTCGAGGGCTCGGATTCCCTTTGAACGTGGGTCCTCGCTAATAAGCGTTCGAGTGTTATGGCCGGCGATCGGGAAAATCGGTATGGAAACATTTTTTGAATACACGGCCGCTTTATCAACCGGTTTCGATGGCTTCGTCGACCGGCTAAACCACGCCGGAAATAATGGTGAAAAAGTAACGCCTCCATTATACGGGCTCCAATATACTGTCAACCGGAATACACTCTCAACGACAGAATGAACTTTAATTGATTCTCCTGTAGCGTTTCCCACGGTTCCAATATTCTCGTCTGTAACGATAGCGAATTGATGTTTTCCTAGAAATGTGAGCGGTTTCAGTTAATTAAAAGGCAAATGAAATAAGTAATAAATGTGAAATGAAGCTGTAACAGTAATCACACAAAGCGTTTGACTGCCGGTGAATCAAGAAAGACGAGCTACCGTATCTTCTATCTCTTTTCAGTCACTGTTAATCGCTTCTTTATTGAACGAATAATTTATTCGCTTCGTTGTATCGCAAAGTGGGTGTTGGTGTAAGTCATAATCGACTTACGTGGGTTGTGACGAAATTATTGTTACGTTAATTTTATTTCTCTCATGATCCGTTTTTGTAATTTTTCATTACTGATATCACCCGATATTAACAGAGCAAACAGTGATGTTGCGAGCCAATTTAGAACGAAGTAAATGAATAACAATTCTGATACTACAGCATCAAGCCAGAAAACTGAACTGTAATTGTTACTCCCCTTTTTCATGGTTCCGACATTACAAAGTGTCCCAAGAGTCACTCCCAATCGGGAATAGAAGGGTTCCTAAGGTCGTTTCAAGTAACATTTTTCTTAGCGCAAATTCAATCCACGGTTTCGTTTACGAGTTATTCACGAAAAACAGTGACCAATGAGAGGCGAGATAAACTGGCGCGAGGCAGCCGAACTAATCAGCGGAACTGGGCTTGGTCCACTCGTTGCCTTAGCCACTTCGTGCTAGCCGAGTTCGCTACTCATTGGTCATTGTTTTTCGTTAATAACTCGTAAGCGAAGCCACGGATTGAATTTTCGCTAAGGAAAAAGTTACTTCAAATGACCTCAGTAACCAGTCATTTTTCAATTGCGATTGATTTTTTATATACCCTGTATGTATTACTCAATTTAACATTTCTAAAATGTTATTCAGCTGAAAATATCTAAACGATCTACGAGTCAGTATTTTTAAATAATTGTCCGGAGGCGGGTGCCGCACGCATCCAAGTGCATAAAGTTCTGCGGTTATTCCGCAGCGACGAGGCTGTGCCAATGCAGTAGGTGGCGAGTAAAAGGAAACATCGCAGAAAGAATCGTCGCGGTGCGTTATTAAAGGAAGCACGGTGCAAGATAATGAAACGGAGTTTCGAGCGAGAGAAGCGGCAATAATGTCCACGGTTTTTTTCGCCGTGAAATTGAACAAAGCGGCACGAGGCCGATGTTAATTTCACGCGAACAAAGAAGCCACGGTTAACCGGCGCGCGGATAACCCAGTCTTTTTTAAGGCGAGCGCGAGCTATTCATCGCACGGACCGTTCCGCATCCATGATAAACAGACGAATCTTCGGTAAAGAGGGAGATTCTCTACGAAACTCGGGGGGTAATCGGTATCAGCCTCGGTCTCGATCCATCGATACAAAGGCCGCAGCATCCGTGCGCCGCGCGATATTTTGCCGGGCCCGTTTTACACTTCCACGGGCAAGCAGCCGGCCAGACAGGAATTTACAAAGCGGTTTAACGAAGTTTCAGCGAAAGAAGAAATTTCGGTTTAATTTGGCGCGCATTAATGCGCCTGAGAAACTTCGACGGAAAGTTCGAACCTGTTACCTAGCCATGCTAACATTCTCTCTCTTTCCTTTCCTCTTTCTCTCTCTCGTCCGTTCTCTCTATCCATCCATCTCGCTCGCCGTTTCTTCTTTTTGTCCATTCTTCTGCGTCTTTTTTTTATCTCGCCGATCGTCCGGGAAGAGAGATTTATTAAAAAATCAATAGAAGCGCAGAAGAATGGACCCGTTTCGCCAGCAAACTTCCGTTAATGGTGTTATATTCTCTCGAATTTCAAAGCTGATATCGATATCCACCCTTCCCACGCTTCACACCGCTCGAATTCTTCTGCTACGCGATACGCTTCATCCCTTATTTACGATTTCCCTTGAAAGCCACTATTCGCGTTTGGTAACGCTGCCCCGTTAATCAACTTCTTCTCTTCAGGAGCCTTTCATCTTCCATCGATCGAGGAGCCTATGCATCGCGTTCAGCGATCAATTTAGCCGTGGTCAGCATCGGAACGAGTTAATCGTGGCATTTTCAGTAAAGAGCAGAGCTCTAAATTGATTAAACGGATGCAATTCGAGCTTCAGGGATAAAGTCTTCTTATAAAAAGTTCATAGATTTTTTCCTGAAAATGTGGACTCGGTTAGTTGGTCGAGTAATCTATAAGTATATTCGATATTTTCTTTGCGTGTCTTCGTATCATGTGAACGGAACAAAATGATCATTCGGTAATATACACTTTCTTTAACCTGGAACGTGAAACACTAGACGAAGCGATCAAGTGAATAGATTGCTTTATTTGAAATTGATTAAGGATAAGATAAAATATAATTTCTATGACACATGGAGCGATAAATTTAAATGTTCAGCTACAAAAATGCAGATTGAAATATAACTCTATTGTGTTAACAAAATGAACTTATGGCGAACTCGGTAAAATGGTAGTATCCAGTATTAAGAATTGTTCATCATTAGACAAAATCCCCTAAACGATCTTGACTGGAATCGATACACCGCTTCCGCCTAGCAGAGAGCCGCGTGCCAAGGTTCATTCCTCGAGAATGCAAGCCGACAGCAGACGATAAAAAAATGGAGGAAGGTGTTCGCGTCTAAAGGCGGCCCCGTGGAGGCAGGAAGCGCACACGAGCTCCTTGTAATCCACGCATACCAACCGGGTCGGCCGCGAGAATGAATGTAGAAACAGAGTGCCGTGCGAGAGTCGCAGCCCGGCTCCGTTCAGCTCGGCGCGGCACGGTGCGCTAAATTAATGTAACGCGCGAGCGCAATGGGCTTATAATCTGATCCCTGACTCCGCCGGTAGCCGCGTCCCGAGCCTTTTTTACACGTATTCTGAGCTCGACTGATAAGGATTATTTGTTGAATCGCGCCTCCGCTTATAGGGCCGCGTGCGAGCCTCGTATTTCCCCCAGGGCGACGCGTTTCCGCTTAATTACCGCTCGCCGATCCAGGATATGATTCGTTCGTCGAGGATTTTTCGTGACGCCTCCGATCCGTCTGGCGTTAATTAAGGCTTAATGCGAGGAATCCGAGGCCAGGCTGCCAAGCAGACGCCTCGCGTATTAACGAAGGTGAGAAAGATGGAGTCGTTGCACCTCTGATTGCTCCGGCCTCGTTAGTCGCCGCGTGGTCATCCCCACCGCTTCCGGAACCGTTCGCGTTCTCCGATCGATTTTGCCCTCCGTTTCCGAATAGAACCGAGCGTAGCGACGATGTTTGGATCAATTTCCCAGACGCGAGGCAACGCGCCTTAAAGAACTCTTAGGGCCGGTGATCAACGGAATATACTGTCCCCCGTGCAATAAAATTGCACCGTTTCGCGTCACGCGCGCACGATAAACCGTGCAGCTATGGAAGAATCGTTCCGGCAATGGACACGCGACGGCCATTTCATATTTCTCACTCAGCGAAAACCCAGCGAACTGTTAACGTCGGAATGCTCGATTCCGTGTCCCGTTCGGTAGCATCAAAGAGCTCGGCGAAGTCACGATCCGGCCGGCGGGTTTACGAGGGCCTCGTTTCGCGTCTCATTTACACCATCTGCCCGGAATCTCATTGCGCGATCGGTAACGATCGCAGTCTCGCGTTCTCGCAGCGCAACACGATACATCCGAGCTAACGATTGCTCGCGTACGCGGATTCCTCGAGCCGGCTGTTTTCAACGACGCAACAGCCGGGATTGATTCGCGGGACAAGTTTTCACCCGGCGACTTCGCGACGCCGAACGCGCGCTTCCGATCGTAAAACACTCGCGAACACGGTGTCGTCCCCGGAACTCTCGTAAACAGCCGGAAGGATCGTTATCGGAGACAGTATATTGCTTCTCGATTTCGAGGTGAACTCCGAAATCGGGCGCTTGCCACTCGAACTCCTCGTAAACCTCGCAATCGTTTCTGAAGAGTTTTTCAGTTTTCAACCGGCAACTCCGCCGGTGGAAGCGTCGAAATGTCAAATTTTAGATACATTTTCCGATTATGTATCCTTTGACGTGCATCTGCAAGCAGTTAGAAATAAATTTATTTACTCTTGCACAGGTCAGGATCGTATTTTCATCGTAAAATGCATCTTAAAATATTTTCTAGGTTACCGGTGGTTTACGCTTACATATTTATTTATTTATTCATTTACTTACGGGTGAAATGTCCTTTGGTTTATGCAAATAGATTAACGTAAGTAGTATTTTGTACATAAAGTAATAAATATAGGATGGCATAGTGGAGGGGAGCGTATGTCTGAAGACGCATTGCCAGTGATTGTATTTTTGCAAGCTCCCAGAAGAGGGTTGGCGGCGAGACGAAGCTTCTTTAAGCTTATGTTCATAGATAAGGCTTGCACTTGTTCTATGTAACTGCGGTGGCGGGACGGTTCGCCTCACGCAAGCACTAACTGGTGGTGGGTGCGAATTATATCTCTCTGTTCGTACTGCATGCCGCTCTAACAACGGCATGTCTAACTGTCGAACCGAGAGAATTTCCTTTCTCGAAGGGGACATTGTTTTTGAAACAACCGCTATCCGTCTTCTTTGGAAGGGAGACGCGCTTCACGCAGGCACGCATTGCCAGTAGAAGAAATTAACAGTTTTGTAACGGTAACTAGCAGTTATAAGATTGCAGTTTTTTTTTCTACCAAAAGAATGAGGCATTAAAAAAAAACAGAATAGAACAAAGCAAGTACGTTTGTTTAATCATCGCGTATGCAATAATTAATAATTTTATATAATGTATCAATACTTAGTGAAAATGGTCTGAATAAAATGCCGAACGAAAACGGCTCGGCACGGAATGTGTTAAATTCCCAAAGGCGAGATCTGGATATGCTGATTTGAGAATCAACGAGAGGTGGGAACAAAGAGGACGCATACTACGATGTTACGGTTACAAAGATCGAGCTCCCGAATCTCGCGCGATGTCTGCAAATACGCAAACAATTTCGAGAGACTTTACCGTTCTTTCTCGGGTTTATAAATTCTCGTTGTTCCGCGAGACAGAGAGTGTCTACGAGCGAAAACTGTCGCGAAGGTGTTCGAGAACAGTTTCCTTTATCGCGGGAAAGCTCTCCTAAAAATGTAATGGTACGCGTTCCCGGTTCTCGGGCGAGCGGCGGCGCGGCCCCGATAAAATCGAAATCGTAAAACTGCGAAACTTCTTCTCGCGGAATGAACGTTCGTAACGCGGCGCCTAGCCTCCTGCGCGGCCCGGCGAAATTATCTTTTAAACTGTGCCCCACGCGAAGCATGCCGGGAACCCGTACCCGGCCCGGCCCGGCCCGTAATTCCCAGTTAAACTGTTTCGATTGCGCCCCCGCTGCTTTCTCGCGTTCGCAATCGGCTCGCTCACGACCCCGACGCATCGTTAAACCGGCTCGGCTGATTTTTATTCGACTCGGTTATCGGAATCGCTATCGGAACGCGTTAAAAAGTTTGTCCTGGCCGCCATTGTCGCACTACGTGGCGCGCGTTCGAATCGTTGCGCTGGCTCCGTTAATAACCACGTTACTTCCACCCTCGTTCATCGAGAATTAAATCGCTCAAAAATCGCCGGCCTCAGATACCGCGAAACTTTTCTAGATTTCCACAATTTTCTATCAGCTTTCCAGGTTTCTTTATTCTATGACGAAGTATTGAAACAGCGCATTGAAATGTTCAAAATATGTTTGAATAAGTTGATACCATTTATCATTGTCTCAAGGAATATTTGAGAAGTTGTTGCACTGGTGTTAAATTTTTTGTTTAACGTTAACTTTATTGACTTGTTGCTTAGTAACCCTGATAAGTCTGATTGTATTTAGACTTTTAAAAGCGTCTTTATAATTTCAACAACTGTAAAATAAGGAATATGAAACCGGTCATTTGAACCAGTTCGGTAAGTTTAATGCTATTTTTAAATTCGTGCAGAGGGAGCACTCAATATTACTTTTACATTCACGATCTACCCATCGTACTCATTTTAGTCAACTCTAAGCTTTATGTTTATTTATATGCAACAAGACTGATTTTATTTTTGATCGTACGATCGAGCGAGGGAGCTCGCAATTTTATGGAATCCAGCTTTCCGTATGCACGAACCTAGCAATTATAATAAAACTGCACTGTTTTAATTGTGTAACATCGATAAAAGATGAGACCAGGATGGCGCCAGGTGCCGTTTCCGTTCGTTCCGCGGCCAATTTCCATAAACTCGAAGCATAAATCGCGGGATTAAAATTCCTTTTATGGCCCCGTCTCGGTGCGTGTGTCTTCCAGAAAGCTGCCAATCAGCTCGCGGATAAGAGACACCTGGCGCGAAGCGAACGGAACCGAGTGGCTCAGGGGACAGCTAGTAAAATCGAGGGGACAACGTATGCCCGATTCGTTACACTGAAAACGCGCATGTACATTCTTTACGGCGAACGGGCCAGGATTTTAGAGGCTTTTACGGCGAGAGCTTCTTGCCGGTCGGAGTCGTTAACCGGCGCGCGATTTCGGCCGTTTTTATTATCGAGCATCGGCGCGGAGAGCCAACGAGAGACAGACCACGAGAGAAAGTTAGAGAGAGACGGGGCCAGGGGTCCATTCTGAAAAAGATCACAAATTCAAACGAAGCGACGCGATAACTTTTCCGCCCGACGTTTATTACGCAGTCGTAACATGCGCCGACTAACGGGCCTACCTGCCCGCACGCCGACTTAATTGCACGGAAACATCGGGATCGCATAATGAAGAGGTCTCCCGAAAAGGTATCGAAGCTTCGAGCGATTTGGTTGCACCCGGTATCGCGCGTCGCACCATCCAAATGTCCCCCCCGTGTTCCCGTGCTCTCGCCACCCGATTATCATTTCGAACAATTTATTTTCTCACAGTTGCTAAATTAAGTTCAATCGTCATTCGACAATTACTGTAAAACGACAAGTCTTTCCGTTCGAACTGCAAAACACGTGATTTACCGTAGAGATTCATGGTGCGGTATTTGAGCTCTTGCCGCTCGTATACGTCTAACGTGTCATGAGAACTTTAAAACTATAAAACTTTCCTTAACTTTGAAGAATGGGGTCAGCCACGCGGCAAGTGACCTAGTGCTCGAAGTTTTGAAAAATTATGGATAACTAGGATTAATTCTTGTTTTCTTATACTATTAATTATACCGTGCCGTATTTTATGTTTTTTAATTCTTGAGATCATGAAGGCTATCTTGAATTGAATCGAATTGAATTGACTCTAGCTTAAAACATTCGCAACGGACTATCTTATTTTTAAGTTAGCGTAAAAACGAGAATTTCCCTTTCCCGATGCGAAATATTAAAATATCGAAAAGTCTAAATAAATTCGGTCTTGTCATTCGTGTAAAGCAACACACTGTAATAGTCTTTTTCGAACTCGTAGGAGGGTGTCTCAAGACACCCCATCCCCTCTGAAAGTTCCTTCTCTACAATACTTCCCCCACTTCTACCCAAATCTAGCAACATTTTCGCAACCCTACTCGTAGATCTAGTGTGAATTACAACATATATATTGTTAATAATTGCACGTTTTGTGGCAATCGATTATTATAGTAATTGAAGTAGTAATCTACAGTGCATACAAGTAAAAAACTAAACTCCGATAGAAAAATAATTGAAATTGCTACATGCTTTCGTGACAGTAATGTAACCAGTCCCAAAAGAGTAGAGTCAAGGTTATTTAACTGTCGATTTTCCGATGGATAGAAGAGCCAGAGATTTGATGAACCTACCTCGGAAGCCACCTGCGCAGCAGATCTTTAAGACGGAACAGCTGATGTTGATGTCTGCGACGAAGAACCCATTGGAGCGACTTCGAGAAGGGAGCTCGCTCGCTCGCAACACGGTCCATTAAATTTGTTCGCTTTAAGCGAGCATTGTTGCGTGTCGTTCGCCTCAAAGACCTCGTAACCGGTTTTAATTAACATAACAGACATCGCGGTACGTGGTAGGGGCACCGGTCGGTCCCGGCGGCGGGCGGGGACGAGTGGGGAGAGTAGGCAGAAGGTATCGGTCGGACGCGCGGTCCGAAAAATCCGGACCAATTAAAATCGCAAACGGTCGCGCGCCGTTATTGCTCGCCAGTCGATGTAGCTAATTTGAATCGTTCTAATGAAGAGGTCTTTCGCGACGAGGCGCGCAATTTAATCGGACACGGTGTGTGGTCCTGGCTGAGGGGGCGGCCGAGACGCGTGTCCGCGAAATCCCCGAAACCCGTGGCCGGCTAAATGGCGAACGTTTAATTGCAATTTATTACGCGCCTTCTCTCCGGACGCGAGCGCAGACCCCGGGCGATTGAAGGCGCAGCCGATTCCGCTTCGAACCTCCTTCCCCACGCGAACACACTTTGATACCTTCATTCCGCCCGGTATTAATATCTCTATCGGAATCCAAGCGGGTTTTCCAATAGCTCAGGGATTGTTCCCTTTTTCTTTGCCAAACGACCAAGCCAGAAATATTTCTACAAAACTCTCCAGCAGCCGATTTGTCACGCAGATTGCTCTTATTAAATTCCTAACGCACGAATATTGTCATCTATACGAGTCGTAAATCAATTTTTCAAGTACTTTTCACTATCAGAAGAAAATTGTCGTCATCCGATTCCTCCGTATATAGGAACAAGAAATTAAGGATGGTATGGAATTCAATGCTAGAACTATCAAGCTTTGAACGTAACAAATGTATATTAATTAATTTATTTAATTACAAGTTCGTTTATTTTAGCGTGGTCGAATTAATTGCGTGGTCATTAGCAACTACACGGCGTACAATAAATTATACATGAAATTCATTTAGTTCTAAACTTGTCATGAAATATCTTTTTATATTATGTCATAAAATATCGTCTTCTTTTAAAGACGAAGAAGTACTGATCAACGTTACTTCGAAAGAAATCGCAGTCCAAGGGTTTAAGAGTTTAATACACAATTTTGAAGATTGATTTATTACCTCCGATATTCGCATAATTGAGACCCTAATATTATTTACAGAAATCATTCCGTATGAAATTCACAATATTTCATTCACAATAGCGAATTAATCGTCCAATTGAGGGAACACCACACCTCGAATACCGTAACCCGCAGTGGTCTAGGTATGTTAATCGCTAAACTGCAGGAATGGTAGCATCTCGGAAACAATAGCGCGCACGTTCCTGCGAGTAATTTTCCTACATTTTTGTAGTGAAAGATGAACTTCCGATTAAGAACTTCTCGGGAATACGATCACCAGCTCGAAGTCTAGAGGCAATGAAAGATTCCGCATGATAGGCAGCCCCTTTCCTCGCGAGAAGAAACGCCTCGGCGAAACGCGAGGTCTTCCTGTGTTCGCCACGCGGCTTAGCCTTCCCGGGAACAATGTAACCGACTTTAATTGCGCCAGCCGTCTTTCGACCCGTTCCCGACTCCCAGGAATCCGCGCGAGCCGTGAACTCGCCCGGCCGATGCTCGCCTCTATCTCACGATAGAATTACCGAAGAATGATAACCGCCGACAGTAATTTAATTACCGCGTTCGTTTTAGATCCGAGAATGTCGATAGCGAGGATATTGCTGCCGCGGTTTTTCCCTCGGTGATAGATGGGACTGCGATCGCATACACACCAGGGACTATTGGTGAACGGGACCCCTTCTATCTTCTACCGCAGGTTATTACGGACTACAGTCGACGCACCACGTGCAAAACGTTTGACTATGTCCAATGCGTCGAGAATAGTAGCGACACGTACGTGGTTAGGTAGGATGAAGATGGTTTATTTTTTCTACGGAACACAATAAATTTTCTCCAATTATCCCTCAGCTTCTAAACAAAAATGAACAATTTTGGAAGAGGTGATACGATTATTCAAGGTTATGTCAAGGTTTTTATAGTTACTGACAATTGGCAACTATAAAAACGAGCCGCGAGGCTCGAATAATCGTATCCCCTCTTCCCAAATTGTCCAATTTTAGAAGCTGAAGGGCAATTAAAGAGAATTTGCTGTAATTCCTAGCATGAGCAACGATATCTCTGACGATCGGTACGATTTCTGAGACTTGATTTTTTAAGAAGATAATATGTTGATCGTATAGTCGTCGAAATCGAAGTGATAATTGATGAAGGTTACATTAGCTTAATATTTAGAGAAATAATTAGAGAAAGTGTCATCGATTAGGCGATCGGCAATACCGGACATTTAGGAATACCATGTTGTATTCATTGAAACTGATCTGTAGCCTATTTTAGCCACAAATGGTCACAACAGCTGTTTATACTGTTCCATAATGGATACAACGTGCCAGCTTATTCTCTCGAAAAATTAGGGCACATTTCGCCGACTAAGAGGACTAACCCAGATCATCTAAAAGAGAATTTATAGTCTGTTCTGGCCCCGAATGATCGCAACAGCTGTTTGCACTGCACCAAGCTCGCGATACGATCATTATAGGTCTATGGTAGACAAGGTTATGTCATTGAGCGTGCCTCAGGCTTCTTTCATAGGAGAGCAGAAACTGCAGTGTCCCGATGACTGACCAGTAGGAACCATCGATTACCTCGGTATCGAATACTACGATCATCGAGCGACTTCTCGCCGGTCGTGGAAATATTTCTTCCCATCGTCAATTGTAGGCCGGGGGAGGGGTCGTGGGCTGTGTGCGTGGCCACGGAACCGAGACAATCGCTGGAATGAGGGGAAGAGAAAAGACGAGCGACGAGTGCATTCCGAGACCCGCGAGAATGAGGCGCGAGCATCGAGCAGGTGGTAAAGGGGAGGCAAAGGACGAGCGTAAACCGGTGGATAGAAGCTGGACGAGGAGGGAAGGTCGGCAACCCGGCGTTACCGCTTCACAAAGACAAGAGAAGAGATCGGAGGAAGATGGATAAAAGAGGGAAGCAGAAGATGGAGGTGGAATGCCGAGGGAGGCGCACTCGGCCCTACTTCGTGTGTAGTGTTTTGCGCTTTTGAAGCCGGGCTCGCGTCAACCTGTTTCTCCTCCACTCCTCGCCCTCGCCAGCCCTTCCTCTCCCTCTTTCTCTTCAGCGCGCGAGCACGTTCCTTTTTCATTTTGAATTGAATTGAATTTTTTTATTAGATTGTTTACACGTTTAATTCCCTTGTATACAATTAATACGAAATATATATCTGCACATAAATATAAAAAATATAAAATATATTCGTAAAAACTAGAAAGGTTCGTAGAGAAGTAAACTCCGAGATCGCGTACATTATCCACAGGTAATGGTAGAGAGTTGCCAAGGTAATACTCGGAGACAGCAATTTCGACAAATTTACAAATAATCTATTACGGCTGCACCAGTCATACAGGAGACTTTTCGTCGCTTAAGCAACCCTTAGTCTCGGAAAAATAACCATTGCCGATAAGAAATATTTTTTTTAGCCTACAAAACTGACAGCCGCTGCTTCCGCAACGCTTCGGGAGGTGCGAGAAAGCGGTATCTCCTTGGAAACCGCGGACGCTGTTTTTTCTTTTACGCCTTATTCTCTAAGCTAATTCGTTTCCGTCGTAAAATCGGGATCAGAAACGGTCCGGCCGCGTTTGCGGTCAGCCTGCGAGGAGGGCAAAAGAATGTTCGGAATATTTTCGGCTGGATGGAAGCGAAGGGAGTGCGCTTTGCGCGGTCCCGTTTTTCTTTTGCGCTCGTTTGTGTGCTCGGCGCTCGGCCCGTGTCGGCCCTGCTCCTCCTGGCCCGTCGTTTTATCGTCGTTCGACGGAACACGCGAAATCTCGTTTTAATCGAGTTCAAACAACCCCGGCCGCGGAGGAATCTCCGTCGGTGCAACAGAATTTTAACGAGCGGACGCTTCCGATAGGCCCCTCGCGGTAATTTGAAAGCGTCGGAAGAAGGCACGAACCGCGATCGATTCCCGTCGCAACGAACCGCGCCGCGTCGGCGGAGGCAGCCGGGAAAACTGTGTCAGTTTAGAGCTCGTTCGCGGAAAATTCCGGCCTCGCGGAGCTTCGTGCCCGTACGCGGACGTCTAAAATGGACAATTAATTAGCGAGCTGGAGTTTGCGCGAACTTTCGGACCACCGACGTTATTAACCCGCCTATTACACCCGAATCACGTGGGAGTAAATGTTCCTCGACGATTTATAATATGAACACGGCCCGGTTACGATACCACGTGGCCTCTAACCCTTCCTAATGAAATTACTACCTTCCTTCGAGGTTTTTAGCCCCTTGATCAATTTGCAAACACTGCTGATTACAGATGGCGATGTTGTGTCCATTCGTGCCGTTTATTAATTCTTTGCGACATATTTTTAATACCAAATCTGATCTTTCTTTGTAATCAATATTATTATAAAAATATTTTTATCACAGAAATTTAGATAAAGCAATATACACTAACCAGGTTTGGGACATGGCGGTTTTACTGTTGAAGCTATTATACAATACATAGTCGAATAACAAATTTAGTAACGCAAATAGTTAAAGCAAAATTCATAGTTAATAGTATTAAAAATAAGAGATTTTTAGTTCTAATGATGTATAGGGGTTCAAATTAGGCTGTTCATTATATTCAACTCTTAATTGGTACCGTTGACGGTCTACCACAGCTTTCTTGATTTTTTTGATTACCAGATAATTTTATAATCCCAGATTTCCCGCACTTTTCAACGCAAGATGCAGCTTCATGGGCTGCATTCGAAGGCTGCGTTCTGTTTCAAATCTTGAGCGTTAATTAGATCGCTATCACGCTTGGGACATATTTGTAACGTGACGAAAATGACGCCGTACCAACTAATTAAAACATTATTGTATGCGGAACACGTACTAATACGTTGAATTCGGAATGTTGTCGGTTAAAATGCAAATTCGTGTACCCGCACACTTGCAAGAAATCATGTTTTAGAAAATAATATCTTTCGATCGGCATATATTATCGAGGCTTGTCAAGACACTAAAGAGCCCACACATAATGTGTCAAATTACTAGACTGTGAAAATTCTAATGTATTTTCATGCAAAAGTAACGAGGAAAAAAGCATTAAATTTTTTAATAATTTTGATAAATTAAGGTCAATGTAACATTGTTCTGAAATTCATTGTCATTACTAGTTATGAAAAAAATGAATACATGAAACATAGAACAATGGAAACAATTGAAGATTATAAGAACACTGTTATATTATTTTCCGTTTATTGCAATCGAGGTTAGCAATTTTTATTTTGCGTAAAGATCCACCGTCTAGTCGTTTCAAATGCATGAAATCCACAGTATAACGACAGAAATTACGCGAACGGGAAGGTTACATTAATCGTTAGAAGCTCGGTAGCGCGGATTTATAGTAATTAGAAAGGTAGACGAGCCGGTATTACGATTAAAGTACGTATAAAAGCGGTGTTTCTTGGAACGGTCTCTCTGAAACTTTATAGAAGAGAGGAGACTGCGAGGATCAATCGACGAGAAGTGGAAGGTGCAGATAAATATTGGTGCGATTGATATCGTGTAATTAACAAACACTTATCCGATGAAAACAGAGCGCCGGGCACTCATTTACGAACGGAAGTAATTACTTCGTCAGCGGGTAAATGATCATCGTGGTTACTCTCGCACCCTTTCATCCGTGCACCCCTGAGTTTGGGGCGCGTGCGCGATTTGGGCTCGTAGGAAATATGCGACAAGAAATCACAGTCGGAACAGAGGGGTTGCTGGCCGGCGCAGTGTGGGTCGCTTCGGCTCGGCGTGGCTCAGCGTGACTCGGCGCGGCCCCGTGCGGCGCGGCGCGGCGTGGTGCGCATGTAATCGGAAAAGAGGGGAGGAGGCGATCGCGGCCGAAAACACGGAAACCGGCTTCAAACGAGCGTCATTTAACAAGCGTCGCTCGGGCGCGCGCAAACCGAAGCCCTGATTTTTCCGGATCTCATTAGCCGCGCGAGTGCACGCACTGCCATTATAATCCCCCGTCGGCGCGCAGGCCAACGTTGACTGCACTAATTGCGTTTGAAGTACAAAGAAGAAGGAGGACAAATAAAAACCGGGAGGGTTAAAAAAAGGGGTACCGCGCTGGTTTCGCTCGCGCCTCGTTTGCCGCGCTCTGCTTACCGACCGAGAGCGCACAAAGCTGATTGGCGAAAATTCGAGCCGCATTATCGTGTCCGTCCCCGCCCGGTCCCCCGACCCCCACCGGTAGCGCGACCACATCCTCCTCATCGAAGTCCGTAAATTCGGAAATGTATATATTTGAACTTTCGTCGCGACTTCGAGTGTCTTCCACCTCTATTTTTCTCCGTTGAATTGTTCTCCCTCGGAGGGCGCGCAGCGTATGTAGCAGACTAAACTTTCCATTCGTTGGCTTCATTGCCGTGTAGCTCATCAAACATGGGAGTGCACTCCTGGCAATTAAGCGTCCGTCATTATAACAAGACTGTGGATT
This sequence comes from Augochlorella aurata, assembly GCA_028455555.1. NCBI lineage: Eukaryota > Metazoa > Arthropoda > Insecta > Hymenoptera > Halictidae > Augochlorella > Augochlorella aurata. The sequence goes on from CM052160.1 coordinate 3,291,071, forward strand.
TTATGCATTTATCAAAAAAAATGAGTCGGTAAAATACGAGACGGTAGAACCAGAAAGAACGAAATGTTTTTGCCGCTTCTGTCTTTTTAATTCGCGCAAACAGGATAGAGATCGGCAATTTAATTATGACTATTTACATACACGTTTGACAAGGTTATATTTTCGCTAACGATGGAAGCAGATGATACGAAACATTTGCATAATATATTAATATAAAATGGAATGTGCCTGCTTTTTTATAAAGGGTTTGATTATTTCCGAGCGTCGGGGAAATATTTTGTTGCGTTGCTCGAATTTTTTAATTATTTTTATACGAAAGTGGTCAATGAACTGCATTATTTTTGCATTAACGATTTTTGGTTGAATATTCTCTGTCGGAGATATATGCTGTCCCATAATTGACTCCAATACATAAAGAACTCCAATACATCATACATTCAAACATATATATTCTCGTTTCACAAATAATTTCCCATATAATATAACCTTACCACAGTTTTCGTATGCTTTAGATGAAAAAAAGAGATTTATCTAAAGCAATAAAAATATTTTATAAAACAGAATTGTTTTAACAACTCCAAAAACTTCGTAAACTTAAAGTACTTTATTCAATAAAATTGAAATTAGAACATCACGTTTTATTATTTTACTGCCTTCGTTTTTCCGATTCTAATCAAACCAGGAAAATATAATAGACGATGGTCAAAACCAATTATCAAATCTGAGTAAATAATGGAGAAAGGCTTTGGATACGCAAGCAGCCCATCGTTTCGGAAAAGAGTGGCCCACCGCGTTCCAGCAAAAGTTCCGGCAAAACCGATTCGTTTCTTGGATCGCAGCCGCATTTGTGCAACCCTTTAGAATGCATCATTTAGCGATGGCCGGTCGGTCGCAGCGTGAACGCGCATCTGCATACGGCCCGGGGGTGTACGCGCAGTTAAATGAGCAGGTCGCACCGCAGGCTGCGGCTTCCGTGTTGGCGTGGCGACGACGCCGAGCGACGCCAGGCGTCGCGCGAATAGGGCGTTTAGCGGGGCTGAGCGGTGATCCGCGGCCGCGAGAACTGCCGCGTCGAAAAGCTGTTTGCAGAAGCTGGGACCCCGGATAAAGGATGAATCCGCGCGACTAATCGGTCCTCCGCGGGTCCTTTGTTATCCCCGGCTTTCTTTCCGCTTCGTCCGCGACTCGTGAATTCCCGCGTTTCCAGAGACACGCGCGCGACATATTAATTTTCCGTGCTGTTCCCCTTTCGGAATTTCGCCGGGGGCTCTGATACATTTAAAAACCCGCGGCTCAAACAAAGCCGGTGGACGAGGACCTTGCCGGAACAACGGAGAGCAGTGCCGCGCGGTTGATTAGCATTTCCCGTTGGAAGGAATCTCTTTTTCGACGGAATCTATGCGCTCCCGGCGAAGAAGAATAAGCACCAGGGTCGAACGATCGGGAACAGAATGTTCGTGTATAATTGAACCGGCGGGGAGGGGGAAACCTCGGGGAGGTTCAGGAACGAGGTGGCTTTTACTAACGAACGCCATTTGGTCCTCGAGTGTGCACTCGCCGCGCACTCGGTTATTTGTTCGAGGGACGAGAACGAAAAACAATCGGCAAACCTCGACTGAATCGACCGAATTTACTCTAGTATTTCTCTGCAGTAGCACCGTGTACAGAGGGTGTGCATGCTCCTGTATACGTACGTGCGTTTCTGTCGGATGCGGAGAGAGAGAAATAAATAGTTCATTTGATCTCACGGACAATGAAACATAAATTCGTAATTCTGATGAGAAGGCAAAGGGGCTGGCTAGATAGTTCGACGGCGCATAATGGTTTATCGTTTAGGAGCTATGAATAAAGACGCGCCCGAAGGAACAATGGGCGTATGCCAAAATATCCACGAAATTCGAAAGCTCCATTCATTCCCACTTTGCCGTATTTAATGCGTTCATCGTTAGCGAATCGCAAACGCGATGTAAGAGCGGTATTTCCAAAAGGTGTGCTGTAGTTAAAAAGTGAAGATTAACGTGCTCATTTTATGGTAAAAAGACAGAGTTCGAATAGAAATTATTTCGCTCCACTGATTGCTCCACCGATTTCGAAAGCAAAGGAAGATCGTACTCGTTCTTTCGTGTGTCATGAATTCGTAGACGCTGCAAAAGCGTAAAAATAAATGCTCGCGATTTAAGCCAAGCACGAGCTGAAATGCTCGAACAAGCTTATGTACGCAGCTATCTTCATAATGAACACGTAAAATGCTTTGAGAAGCCATATTACACTCGTCGGTGAAAATTGGGTTCTCGAGTCGAGATTCACGCACCTACGAAGCAGAGTTTGACGTTGTGTGGAATAAATATTTATCTGAAATGATTATTCGAAGGAATTATTTTATAGTTTAACATGTGATTCAAATGACAATTTATTCGAATAATTCTTCATTCTTTATTCAAATAAATTATTGGGGTAAAGATTGTAAAATGATTCGAGTAATAATGCGAATGATTTATTCGAATAATTCTTCATTCTTTATTCGAATAAATTGTTCGAATAAAGATTGTAAAATTATTCGAGTAATAACTCGAATGATTGTTGATCGTTCCTTTTTATGTAATTTATAAGCATTACGTGTTGAAATATGGATCCTGGGATGTACGATGATTTCCTTTACAACCGACGGAAGATTATTTAGTAATTTAGCAGTTGAAAAATTGTTAATTGATAATAATAATAATTAACATGGAAGAAATTAATCGATAAATTATAGAAAATCACTATATTCTATAATTTCTATTCAAATCGATTATTTTCCGATTTAGCTCCAGCACAAATAAATTCCTATTCAATTAAGAGCTGACTTTTTATTCGGATGAATTTTTATTCGATAAAGTTGAATAAAATGTTATTTGTTAATCTTCTTCATTCATCCGCAATCCGAATAAAATGTTGTGCATATCTTATTCAGAGCATAGGATACTTCTGTGGCGGGAAGGAGCTGGAGAAGGAAGGAAGGGGCGCGGAAAGAGGTATTAAGTAAATAGAACAAAGGCGTGTCGTGTTTGCAGGGATGAAAGGAGGAAAGAATTTACCTCTGGCGGTGGGGCGAAAACGGACTGGGGTGGTGTTAAAAGGAATAAACCGGCGAATCAAAATAAATTCGCGGATTCGTGACCAGGGATTTCGGGATGAGGACAGTGGCGAGGGGCTCCCTGTTTCAATGGGGACACGGGTATGAAAGGGTGGCGGAGGGTAGAAAAAAAAACGAGAGACCGGTGAATCGTCTATTCACGCAGGTGCGCGTAGAACGACGGGAAGATCCGTCGACACTTCGCACTCTCTCTCTCTCTCTCTCTCTCTCTCTCTCTCTCTCTCTCTCTCTCTTTCACACCTCTCTGTCTTTCTCTCTCTCTCTCTCTCTCTTTCTCCCCTCTCTCTTTCTCGTTCTCTCGGCTTTCGTGATTTTTAACGCCGAAGAAAACGAGGGCGGCCGCTGCTCTGCTGCTGTAACACTATTAATAATACCGATGAATTGAATCTTTTTTAATTAGGGCGCCAGTCCGCGCGGACATAGTCGCATGCGCTCTCGCGCGTTTGTTCGCCGTGGCGACTTCCGCTTCTAGCCGGTGGGAGATCCCTTTAATTAAAAGGTGCGCCGCAACGCTAGCAAATTAATTGTGCGCGCGTATTGTTTACTATTCGTTCCCGGCAAAAGAGGGATTAATAATTTGCGCGGTGCGGCGGCGTGTCGCGATGAGGAATCTCGTGGAGGAATCAATCGCGAGAATTCAGTGTCCCGGTTTCGAAACCCCAATTACCGTGGACGTTCGGATGTTCAATGCAGAGGGTGTGCGGACACATGAAAAAATAAAACTCGAGTCGAGAAAACGGAACGAGAGGTATACTCAATTAAACCGAATACTCGAATATACCGAATACTTGACAGAAATCGTGTCGCTCGGATGGAGCTTGGAGTTTCTATTGATCGAAGTTTCACATATTATACTATATTATTGATATCGTTATCAGCATTGCACGTATATTATACATACTTGCGTTTGATCAAGTTTATCTATAAAAAAACTGATTGCATTATCTTATGTCCTATTTCATACTGAACAATTTTTATTCAGACATTTTATTAGTATCTTTTACCGTTTTTCGGTCATTGACATTAAACATCTATTCACAGTATTTCAACAATCTGTTTTCAAATTATTCACTTTTAAATCTTCAGGTTATATACATGTACAATGCGTACATATATCGTGCACGACATATAATTCATACGGAACATTCGCAGATTTCGATCATTACGAGCTCCTTGAAGTATTCAGTTTCTTTCCAACCAGTCGAATCATTCGAACTACTTGGTTTCTTTAAAGCACTGTAAAACCTCGATTATCCGATCCTAGTATATCAGAAGCATCTGTTATGCAATTACTTTTTACATGTAATCAGCTTAATCTAAGACAACCTAAATTCAAAACGAGGTACCGCATAAATTAATAAAGATAAATTCCAGCGCTGTAAGTAACAGTAAGTAACTGTAAGTAACTGTTTTGTTTAACCCTGATAATCGAATATTGTATTCAGATTCGTTTGAGCAACTCGGTTTCTTTCGAGTATTCGGATTAGTTGAATGTTCAGATCGGATCGTCCATCGAGTATACGATCCGCATTGAATCGTGATTACTTGAAAATTCAAACATCGGATCATACTTAGGTTCAAAGCAACGCGTTTCTCGAAATTTCAATAAACCCCAAGCCGCAGCGGTGTATCAATAATTTGTGATTAGAGCGCTCCGACAAGAGCGAGAGAGAGAGAGAGAGAGAGAGAGAGAGAGAGAGAAATAGAGAGATTCGAGCGTACAGCGAGCAAAAACTCGCGGCCCGATCCCCAGCTACTTTTCGAACAATTGACCTCGTTTAAGGGCGCTCGTCGCGCGACAAAGGGCGCTCGATGCTTAAGAAAGGGCGCGCAAAAGCTCCTCGCGGAGGGCTGTACAGGTCAAATTGAAGTGGCGGCTGTTCCGTTGCAAAAAAGGCGTCGCATAGAGCGTCGTTTTATTTTGCTCCGTCGTTTCTCACCACCCCCGCCACCGCCCCCTCGTCATCTTCAACCGAAGCAAGGCGACAAACGGTTCGCCGCTCCTCGTCTTCGAGCTCGTGTTCCCGGCGTCTTTCTTCGTTCTTCGCGTTCCCGGGCGAAGGTCTCTCGAGATGCGTCGCATTGTGCCGCAAAATGGCAGACCCCTGGGCGATGGAATAACGGCGAACAGCCGAACGTTGCTCGCCTGCCAGGACGCAATTAATGCGGGATGAGATGGGGGCTTAATCCATGGAACTCCTCGAGCGTCACGCTCCCGAGCGAGTGCTCACCGATCGCGGAGAGGAAAATCGCGGCTTCGAATCCGCGCCACTGCGTCGATTCCCGCGAATTTTCCTGAGCCGCGATGAAAATCGGTGGCCCGAATTACCACGGCATTCTTCCCGCCTCACGGCTCGTCAGCCAATGATTTATGAAAGATCCTATTCAGTGCCCATGCTGATTAATTCACCGGCGACGAGGGTCGATCGATTTCCAATTCATCATAGGAACGTCGCCTTCTCGGCATGCCGAGAGGACGACGCTCCCGAAATCAGGGGATTTACCATTTAATGGTTAATCAGACTCGCGTGTCAGCCTGCCAGATTTTTCAACGATGAGTATCGAAGGTGTCCACCGTCTACGAGGTCTGTCCGGAAAATATCCTTCTTTGTGGTAGATCGAGCGAAAGGATTAATCTTCCTCAATATTAACTGAGTCCCTTTCAATATACTCTTCCTGACATATCACAACCTTCTTCCAGTGCACCTTGCATTTACGGAAGCATTTTCTTTTTACTTATTTTTTATCTTGGGGTCATAGCGATAGCTCCTTGTTTCATCATCTTTAATCCTCCAGTGCAGTTTGATAGTTTCAATACCTTCTTAGCAACATTCTGTCACTTATTTGCGTACGTTTAAAAGTAACTGTATTTAATTTATAAAAATATAAACTAGATCCCTGGGAACCTAATCTTGTAATAGAGGGAATACTTTTCACCCGCGCACTGGAGGGTTAATTTCCTTTTTCCATATATCAGGATTGTTTCTGAAAAACTTCAAATTGTTTTGAGCCACTTCCATTCGATAATTCTTGTCGTGTGCGTAAGATGTGGAATTTCTCTCAACTCAGCATGCATTGTTTTATTAACATTTTCTCGAAACTTTGACTTGCGCACGTGAAGTTCCTGTGACGCAAATGTAATTTTACATTTTTATTCTCTGTGTGAAACGAACGTTTTCTCAATTAAGAAATTAAATAAAAATATCTATCAAATATTTCATCCATTCTGACAATTACTACGACGGTATATGTACACTAGACGAGTTTCAACTCCTTGCAATACGATTTCACAAAAATTAATGCCGACGTAGGACAGATCATGTTTATATTTAACGTCTTTATTGCAATGTTTAGGTATTGAAGATGGAAAGGTAGAATCTTATTTCGACTTAAAAGACGTAACACGAAGCCATATTTATTATAAAAAGAAGTAATACGTATTATAAAAAGAAGTAGTACATTTTGATTGGGAAACTATTGATTCCATACTCCGCGAGAAAATTATAAGTGGCCAAATGCTTTCCGAAGGGCGTCAGCTCTCGGAGGGTTGAAATATAGCCGCGTATTTTTTATTCCCATCGACGTTTAATTAAAAGTTGACCGTAACGAATGCGCGAAAGCGAGGGAGACAGGCAGGGCGACATCGTGCGAGGGAAAAAGAGTCGAGGATTACGCATCGGTCGCACCTCGCCGCAATTTTCATCTCCGCACCCTTTTCGCTTTTTCCCGTGTTTCTTTTTTCCTTTGCCGCGGAGGTATGAAAAAATCCTTCGACCGGAATATTTCTGGTACGGGTGGGCCGGCGGGCTTCGGTGCGCGAGTCCGAGGACGAGACAGGACCCTCCCTTATCGGTCTCTTCCGCCCAATTAAAAACGAGTTCTTCCGGGAGCCGAGCAGACGACTCAGTCGATGGACTGGAAAGCGATCTCGGACGCTCCTGACGAGGATGTTTCGGATGTCGTTTAATTCGAGTGCCTTCTCTCGAGGAGACGGCTCCGCTGCTCGGCCCGCAACTCTCGATAGGGGATCGTTATCGCGGATTCGTTTGGAGCTCGTGGTACATGTCGCAGAACGAAACCCAGTCGGAAAAGGAGGAAAGTTTCGCTGTTCTAGGGTGGCATGTGGCCGTGAGGAGTTTTACGTTTCTCGTAGCTGGGCTCGCGAGACGCTAGTGGCTGCCTTGGTGTGTTATTTCATACCGACGGCAGATCTTTAGGCAATTTTCGTTACAGCATAGGTTTCGTCGGCAATCTTCGACGGCTTCTCCCGGGGTTATTTTACCTCGATTATATCTGCCAGGTAGGTAGGAAAGCTGTGGAACGCGGGTCTCGAACAACGAGACCGTTTCGTTTCTGTTCTTCGGTTTTTCCGTGCCGAAGCCAGCCTTCCCGCAGTGTTTCGTAAAATCAGACCGCGGTTCCCAGACCGAGGGCGAGGCACGCAGAAAGGAGGACAGAATCCGGTAACCTAATCTGATAGGAGCATCCTCGGAACCGATCCGGGGGCGAGGGATCCTCTCTTTTGTCCCGACGCCGTAAATCCATCCTACTGGTTTCATCAGGCTGATCCCCGCGTTCGGAATGATTAACTCCCGCCGCGGGTAAACCGTGACAAAGCGCGCGCTACCGCTGATTATAATTCAGTTCAGACGTCGACGAAATTCATGAAAACAGAGGAGAGAGCGCCGCGGAGTCGAGCAATTTCGACTCTCCAGGTCGGGAAACGGTCTCGCGAGGCCTCTCGACCTCTCATTCTCCTCCGCTTTCCGCGCTCTTATTCTCGGCGCACTTGATGGAGGGTGACAAAGGAGAAGTCGGCCTTCTCCAGGCGAGCTTTTATAGCGACGGTGTCATCGCTGTCGGCCCCGTAGGCCCCGCCGGCTCTGACGGCCCTATCGCGTCGCGTCGCGTCGCTCCGGGGCGAGCCACGCCGTTAGGGCGAGCGACGATGGACCCGGCCTCGGCCAGTTTATTACGAGGTTACAAGGGGTTTGCGTCGGATCTGCTGACTCGTGGCTCGAGCAAGATGAATAAGGGAGAAACAGGCAAGAGGGTGGACGTCCGGTGTTTTCGATAGACCTTGAAAGCCCGGCCACTTAGCAGGCGCGCTTCGTAGCGTTCCAAAGCGCCAACACTTTTTTCCGACCATGGAACAGGAGAAATCTCTCCGAGTTCCTCTTCTTCCACCGCGTGTTCTCCGTTCGTCTTCTCTGAGAGGGCACGCCTTACCTGTACTCTCGGATCCAGCCACCCTTCAGCTATCTGTCTGCATACAGGGTGGTTCGCGAAACATCGTTCCTTATCTCTTAAACTGTACCACACACTTTCTTTATCACGTTCTTAAGCTATAAAAAAACGTTCCTTCGAAGTTGCAGTTGAACGTTTAATTCGAATTGTTCGCTATTATAATCGTATTCTCGTTTTTAATTATCATCGACATCTTTGTTCAACATTATCAAGAAACTTGAAATGAAAAATGTACGTATTATAGTCAGCATATAACACATTGTTTCTAATGAAATTAACATTAACATACCATATAAATGCTTACCTTATGTTAAGAAGGTTTACTCCACTTGAGGATATGCATCTGGGTAACATATTCATTAACTATTTTCCGTAAGTCTATTGTATATCGTTAACAAAAGGATCTGTTTTCCTTTGAGGACGTAACATTCAAATAGGAATGATGTGAACACGATACAATTTATGGTATACAAAGAAGTGAAATTCGAATACACAATTTAATAATTATATCAAATGCGAAATATAAGCTATATGGTAATCTAATAAAAACGAACGTTATTCATTTGTAATCCGCTTTTTGTATTCGCTTGTATTTATTTATGTTTTATTTGTTATTCAATTTTCACACAAATGGTCTTCTCTCAGGGAAATTATTCAGGACGAAGTGTCAATCAATATATTTATGAAAAACTATTGACGCAAAAATGCGAATTGATTCATGTTACGTATGAAATAATATTTTTCTTAACTTTGTTTAGACACGATAATTCTTCATTTAGTATACATTCATTTCCGTTTCAAACATTTCTTTGTTAAACTAGAACTGAAATATCGTGGAAAGCGATTTTTGGGCCACCCTGTATGTCTACGTGTATATATAGGGGTACATATATACGCATCAGCTCTGCCGGCTGTGCCTTATAGAAAAGGGTAATCCCGCCATCCACTTTTCGTCCCTCCAGGGATTTCGAGAACGCTTTTCCGCCCGGTCGACCGCCACCGCCGACGCCACCGGCGCCCCGTACCACCACGGGTATGAATAAATATTAGAATTTTGCGGATAAGCCCCGTTTTACGAGGCGATACTTGTTTCCTCGACGGCGACGCCAGTAGATCGATTGAACGATCGGTCTTCCACCATCTCCTTCTTTCCCAAGCTCTGCTCTTTGTGAGACTCGCGCGCGCTGTATTCCCAATATCGACAGGTTATTATTGCGTTCAATCGCTTATAATTACCGGCAAATACCCTGTCATTAACGTATTGGGGATTTTCAAATGGCCTGTAGTTTGCTGTCGCGTGGAAAAGTCTAAAATAACATATCGTAAGTATAGGTCGAGAACCGAGTATAATTTTCTGTTATTAAAGCGGAGAAACATATTTGTCTAATGATGTCACGGTTTTAGAATGGCAATCACGAGACCAGTTTTATTTTGTTTTTAACGTCTTCTATTTCGAGCTTATTCAAATTAAATATTGACACATTTCAGATTGATATAAAGCACAAATTAATTGAGATTTATCTGATGTCGCTCTTTTAACGTATACTCCATCTCGTAACATTAATTAATGAATGTAATAACATTCAAGTATTTGTTTCCTCTACGATATTTTCATTGTACTAGAGCTTAATATCGCTAATGGAAACCGTGATATTGCATCGCTGCTTCTCGGTCGTCGCTGTACAGGTAAAGCCTTTTTTTCAAAATTCCGATAAAAAAATCTGACAATGTTACAGTACACAACTTGAAATGTCCTCATGTCCCATAATTATTGTCACGAAGTTTATGTTAAAGTGAAGAAACCAGACAAATCTCAAGTAGTTTGTGGTTTACATCAATTCAAAATTTACTTTGACCTTTGTGTCACTCAATTTGAATAATTTCATTATAATAGAAAATATTCTATGTATTAGGCCGTTCGGTAAGTTGTTTTGTTTCTAAAAACATGGATCGTTTTTTAAGAGTATTAAAACAGCACTTGGTTCGGTATTTTGCCAATAAAAATCAGGGGTTTGACGAGAATAAGATTTTTTTATTACTCTGAACACTCAAAAATCGTCTTTTATTTTCTCGTAAGATAGCGAAACAATTTTCTGATCGACTCATAGTATTCAATATAATACACTGTGTGCATAAGAATAGAAAAATAAAAAATATTGAATATTCAAACAAATTCTTTTTGACATAATTGCTAACATGTTGACTTAAGGGATCGACGATCTGTTACGTAAATTGTATTCACTAACGCTGCATACGTTTACTATCGAATTATTCCGTAACTTTCCGAAGAAAAGAAACAAGAAAATCGGCGCAAAGCGACTATAATTACTTACGATACACTTGGCTGCAACCACAGCCGATAGTTTCGCAAACGTGTTTTGCCCGTTAATCGAGCGTGGAAGCGTCGAGTCGTGTCTCCGCGCGTTTCTTCCGCCGCGGGGGTGGTTTCCATTTCCGTAGGGGTGGTTTGCTCGGCGTGCGCGGCGTATTCAGCTTGTTCCATTGTATTATCAAGCGGATCGGCCATATGCGCGAATATTTTCCACCGGACGAGCTGCCAGCCGGCCCTCTCCCTCCTCTGGTCGCGAAACCCGTTAAAGGGGAACAGAGAGGCGAGCGGAAAGGAAAGAAAAAAGCCGATAGAACAAGCGGGAACGACGGAGGGGAAAAAGTCGGTGGATAACCAACGGCCTGGACAGGTGCAGCCCGGGTCAGCGGGAAAAACCGGATAGGGAAAACGGAGAAAAAGACGGCACCGACAGAGCTGCACTTGACGTATGGCGCACGAGATAAGCGTACAGATTGCGCAAGACTCGGGGCTGCGGTTCTGACCGCGGATCGAAGGCGTCCTCTTGCCGAAGAATCGAAAGAGGCGGACACCCTCGAGACACTGTCGGCCCGAGTCACTCGCCGAAGTCCGCTCGAAATCGTATAATAACGTCGCACCCGTTCTAATCTATAACATATCCGTGTCCGGCGAACCGTGTTTAATCGATTCCTCGAGAGGAAGAATTGTTAAGGGCCCGACCGGCGGCGGGAAGTTTGAATAAATGACGCGATTATTCGAGCCCGTCGGAGAATCGTTGGGATTCGCGCGGACGACGAGAGAAATCGGATTAAATTACACGAGCTAGAAAAACGGGGACAGGGAGTCACTTAATCAGCTGAATCTTCTAGTCATCGGGGGTTTCGCAGCGGGGGCGGCAAGAGACAGGTCCTTAGAGGCACAATGAGATAGAGTGAGAAGAGAGAGGGAGATAAAGAGAGAGAGAGAGAGAGAGAGAGAGAGAGAGAGAGAGAGAAGGTGTTGGAGAAGGCAGGAAAAAGGTTCCAAGGGCTTGCGTCCGGGATCGGAGGCGCTCAGCATTGCAAAAGGGGATGTCGGAAAGACTAACACGCACTTCTACACCGAGAAACCGATGCAGAAGCATCGTGTTCACGGCCAGGGACGTAGCTTGCCCGGCAAGGCTCCCAGGTGCGAGCAACGAGAATACATAATTACAATGTCCTCGCGCCTGCTTGGGGAGGTTCTCTCGGGTTAGCTAACTCCACTCGGTAATCTAGATAATGTTACCCCTGGGAACGGCTTCGCGAGCAAACGTATCCGTGGAAAAGCTGAAAGGAGATTGCAAGGTATATACGGCGGCGTTCAACTTCTACTGCGGCCGGCCGGATTTTACCATGCGACGAAGCACCGCAGCCACGCCATGTTTCGATTAAGGTGTTCAGGATCGAACGGCACGCCCCATCGCGGCCCATAAACTTTATGCGGCTCGTTAAAAACGCGAATAGCCTCGATAATCGTTCCCGAGGCTTTGTTTTTTGGCGTTCCGCGAGTACACGGCTCGTTACCGAAAACGTCGATCCGAAGATCTATAGCCAGAGAACGGCAGCAGAATATTTTATATTATCTACCGTGTCGAGGGAGAATCGGCCGCAATGTATGCAGGAACACCCTCGCTCGCAAGTTACCGGACTTTTGTTTGTATCGAGGAAATTGTAAACTATGATGTGCCTCCAATATATTTGATATTTAACTTCTAGTCAACTTATACATAGATGCAGGCTCACACTAAATTCGCAATGTTCAAAAAAAGTGAATTTACTCTATGCGTTGACAGTGCGATTGTTGATCCTCTATGGGCCCCTGTAAGTTTCAGGTCACATGCTATTATATCGACATTTTACCAACTAATTTTAGTTTCTTTGTAGACGTCTTAATTATATAAGGTCTCTGAGATAATCAATAACAATTTTGTTGACGGTTGGCAATACCATTATCCTGAAATATTAAAGTAAATACCTTGCAAGTAATCTAGAGGGTGAAATTGCATTGCATAATCGGTTTGATTGAAAAAATTAAATGCGTTCGTTATAGAAAAATTAAATTAAAAACATTGATAGATCGGTATTCGACTTCGAAGCTACCCGTTGTACATTTACAATACATATACGAAACAGCAACAATCTGGGAAGCTTACAGTGGTACATCGGGCGAATCCACCGCGAGACCATTAAGTTCAAATTGCTCGGATGAACGCGAAGAGAGAGCCGCAATTGCGCCGCAGAAAGCTCCTGTCAGACCGAAAGGGTACGGTTTTATCCGGTGAGCTGGCAGCTTCCTCCCTTTGCAGCGGAAACCCGCCACCGAAAATCGTTCTTATTCTTTCGTAGAGGACGACGCCAATGGACGTCGGAGCCCGCAGGAAGAGAGCACTAGCGGTCTCTCAACCCCCCGAAAGCCGAGTATAAACGACTTACCGAACTCTAACGTACGACTCGTGACCGCCCTCGTGAATAGGCCACCCCCTGCGGACCGGGGCATCGAAAGTACCCCCTGAAAAATTGCAACCTCCTCCGAGCTTCACGAGAAGGTCCACCGGGGCCAACAAACGACCCTCGCGATTTATTTTATCTCCCTGTTCCAGTGTATCGCTCCCTGATAATCACCGGAGGTAGCATCCCGTGTTCAAATTTCGCTGGTGACGCATGGGGTGTCGCCGATAAACACCACGCACGTATTTCGGTTATTCCTCGATCGTCTCGACGACGTTACAAATACATCATAAAACGTTGAACCCAACCCTCCTACACCAAGATGCTGAAATTGCGGCTATCTTTCCGTAACACCGTTTTTGTGTGGCATGGCAAGCTCTTTCGTCCATAAAAATTTACCTGATAGAACGAGACGATGTTTGTTGCGATTTAGACGAAATGAATAATATTCATAACTAGCGGATTATGCATGTAATCTTCATTATGAGTCTTGGCTCGTTGCTATATTGCAAGGGTGTTAATCAGCTTGAACATCTTCCACATAACTACTGACCGATTTTAATGACCTATATTTGGCTTCACATTTTCAGAAAGACATTACGAAGTAATTAGTACACTTTTGTCGAAAGAGAAGCATTTAGATAATTTTGATCTAAAATCAATATTTTACATAAAAACACATCAGTTCACAATGTTCATGGAAGGGAGAGCAACGTTTTGATGCATTGCAAGACGAATGAATTAATACTATGTGAATATTAATTTCACTGTCTCCGTAGCGGAACCTTTAAGTTTGAAAATATATTTTAAATATTTCCGCTGTGGAGCCCTCGAGTGTAAAGGGTAAAATAACGTCTTTACGTTCTACATCGAATCATTAATATTTTTCTGATGACTCGCCAATCGGCTACTCGATTGAAACAGAATCTTCTTGTTCGCCGGAACCAGATGCCTCCAGCAGACACAAGAACATGCAATCGCCGGCAGATCGCAGGCACACGTAGAAACTCATACCAAGGCATAGAATTTCCGCAACCGTAACAAGCAGGCGAGCGAAGTTCTCGGTCCTGACCGAGGAAATTCGAATTCCCGGCGGGACAATTAACAAGCTCGGTAAGGCTCGCGGTAATCATATATTTGCCGTAAGCCCCCGCGTAACTGTGCTAACGTTGCTGCCGGTGCAACTACGTTGCCTATTTGCAGTGGCACCGTGTACGACACATTCAGATCGGGATGTAGCATCGGCAACCTCTAGCGTTCACCGTTTCCGGCGCGTGTAATCGTCTTAGCACATGGCACGCCGAGCGGTTCGCTCGCGCGAGCTCGGCCGCGAGTTTCCGTCGCGTTTGCTCTGTCGGACCTTCGACGTTTAGTGACCCAGGTGGTCACGAGTTCCTCACGCACTGGCCAACACGCTCTGCCCCGCGAGCGGCTCTCTGACAAGTGCAACGAGCGCGCCACCAGCCCTGTGACAACATCCTTAAGTCATGTTACGCGTCACTCAAGATCCACCCTCCTGCTGACCACCGACCCTCGTGCGCTTCCTGTTCGCATACATGCGGTTCCCCAACCACCCACTACGTGTGTATTCGAGCACGAACAAGGGAAAGAGCGGGAGAGAGAGAGAGAGAGAGAGAGAGAGGAGAGAGAGAGAGAGAGAGAGAGGGAGAGGGAGAGGGAGAAAGAGACGCACGCGGGACGAGCTGGTATTAAAGCCCGCCATCTGGCTTTCCCATGACCCGATTCTCGACTTACCGAGTTTTCGTCGTTAAGCCTGGACTAAGCGCGTGACAATCGATACCGCAATGGTCGAGTCCACTCGGAAAAATCAACTGTGGACTTTTGAGGCCGCGCGCGTGTGGCTGTCCGTATCCGGGTGTGCTCGGTGCCCGTTTCTCCCTTTGCTGCCCGCATTCGGCCGGAACCAGCTGGTAATTAAATTTTAAATCGGGATCAGAGTCGTCTCGAAAATTAAATTAAATTAAATCAGGGATTGGACACAATTATGATATCGTTGTCGGTTCTTGGAACGGTTATGGAGAACCAGAAAAGTATCATAATCGTTATAAAGTGTATCAAGTTTGGCTTATATCGATTTCGGTTTTATAACTGTTATTTTTCGGCTTTGAGTTTCGGTTCTATGTGATAGACAAAAACGTTGTGTGACAATACATATTCTTACATCTAGGAATTTATTAATGACAAAGAAGAGTTAATCAACAATGCTGTTGAAGAAATTGTGAGTGCGACGAGTTAAGTACTCCCTGTAGTCGAGTTGAAAAAGGTGTTAATTCGTTTGTATCCTGTTTTGAGGTACAGTTTAGCGAGAAAGGTACAGCCGCCGACTGGAAAATCGAAAATCCCCCTCCGCAGAGATTGCGATCCTCGCGGGGATTCCCGCGATTCGCATGCGAGGGGGGGAACTGTTTCATCCACTTATCGCGGTTGGCAAAGAAAGACTCTTTGTGAAATATTCACGCCGGTTGGCTGGGGGAGAAATTACGCGATCCTATCGAGCCGTCCACATGATATGTAAAAAAGATGGAGTCGGACGTGTCGCGTTCGGAGTCGTAAAAACCACGCGTGTATCCAGATGATGTCGACTGATACTGAAGCCGGCTAGATTCGCTTTGCTGCGAACTCGTCGGATTTTATGAACGGAAGAGTTGACGGCTGTCTCTGCCGGTTGTCAACATGCCGTGACTCGGAGCCGCGCGTCAAAGATATCTAGTCGTGTTCGGTATTCCGTCGGAGACTACTTTGATGAGGCGAATCCTCCTTAATAGGTGACACAGTGAATGTAGAAAAACAGTGAGCCGAGTTCAGGGCCGAGCATAACATATTCTCAATCGATGAACCGCAACGATGACTCGTGTTCCGTCAATCAGTTGCGATGAGCACGCAACTATTACTGCGAGGGTGGATCGTTCATTCCTGCGTCACATTGTAGCGAGTAAACATTCAACTGGTACCGTGGATTGGCATTTTAATCCATCTCAGGCGAGCTTTGTGACTTATTTCTTGTGAAACTAAAAGTGTTTTCGTTATCGGACCCTGCTAGGTATTTTTCTAAATGTACCAATTGCGTCCACGAATGTTTAACACTAAACTGATCCGGTCCAAATGATCCGTTCTACATTTCTTCTTTTGAAGTTGCTGAAATTATGAAGATTCTTTCATAGAAGATGATTGAATGGAAATACTGTTAAAATGGCTCCTACATTTAGGAGCAGCAATATTTAATTATTACCTTCGAAACACCTTATTTTGAAGAATAGAGTTGCTATCTAAACTTTTACATACAGTAACCAATTTCTCATTAATTTACGGTATAGCATCCTCCAAAATGGTTGGAGAGTAAGACGAATACCACCAAACTGATCCAGCGGCGAATAACCAAGAAAAAAAATTTCAGTTCGTCGTGACAGTGCAGGCGATCTAATGAGAGCAGCACGAATTGCTTCGCTAATACTACGCGTTGGATTCGCGTACGATGGTATCCTAGAGGCGGCTGGTATGCGGATGGGCATTGCTCGCGGGTAGCCCGTCGGAATCGTTCGCGCGGGCGTAGGAGAGGCTCGCGGGGCAAATTACCGGGCGCGGGCCGGCGTGACCAGTCCGCGTATGAAACCGCAATAGGCAGATATCCTGGAGTACTCGGAAGCAGCGCGAATTAAATACGTAACGCGGATGGCAGCCCGGTCGTTGTCACACAAGCTTATTTATGGACAGATAACTAGCCACGGGGCCGCGCGCACGTTATTCGGACATGCAAATAAGGCGAACAAGGTCGCGTGTGTGCGTGCGCGTGTACGTGGGAGCACGCGTGCGCGGGCAGGGGAAGGTAGGTGAGCTAAGTACAGAGAACGGGTGCACGGTCGACGCGGTACGCTCGTGAAACACGAACTCGCGATCCCGTATCGCGTGTAACGTCGTAATAAGGGATGTTATTACTTCTATTGCGTTTCCCGCTTCCACAGATAAGTTCTTGCGCGGCGATGGCGTCGGCTGCGAGCGGGGCGAGCGCCGAGGCTCTCGTACTCGTACGTGTGCGGCCGCAGAATGCAGGGTCCCGCGGCCGCGCGCGCGCGAGAAATGGTGTGCGAGCGAGCGCATGTGCATCGCGCACACCAGCTCGTTGCCGGGCTCGTCAGCCTCGCTCGTTACTCCATAACTCACTTTGCTTGCATACACGCCGCGCACCGGCGAGCTGCGACGCCGACTTTGCCTGCGCGAGCCCGCGACCCTACCCCCTGCACACCCTCGCCCAACCCCACGATCTCTTCCCTTGTCTCCGCGTTCGACTGACGTTTCTTTCAGCGACTGCGGACTGTTCCCTGTAATTGGGACACGCTGGCTCCGATTCGCGATATGGCTGCTGTAATTTCGACACTGGAATCTCGTTTTCGAAGATGTTTCGTTTCGGTGCGCGGTGGAGCAATTTCCACTGAACATCTCAGATACTCGAGTCAATAAGATTGCTCGACTGCTATGGTGTCCCTTGGGATACTTGAATATGCGAGATAGTCGGCTGTTTAATATACGATACGATGTGACGCAAACGTTGATAGTCGTTCGGGAATATCAAACAAATAAGTGATGCACTTCGATGCTCGGAATAGCATCCTCTTTGGTAGCATGATATTTAATCATCGTACGTTACTTGGACGATAGTTCAGTCATCTTCTGACTCTACGCATCTTAGCTGTTCCAAATATTAGAGAATGTATGAAACACAAAATATTTATTTCTTATTGTGTTATGTTATCTCCTCTGTCCAATTTTTACTCCGTCAGATGACAATGTTTCTTACTGTATTATTGATTTTTGATAAGTAAACTACGTTCAGTGTTTCTGATAACTTTCATGCATTTGCGGCAAAAGTAAGTAGGTAAAATGCAAAATAGTAGAAACACTTAAAAATATTCAAATACTCTTACATTACTTTCAACTCGTCAAAACGATTACGAAACGAACTACACATCCGTGTAACTCCCGTATACCAGTAATATCAGTGCAGACAATTTCTACTTTGCATAAAAATCAGTCTTCAACATAATACCTGAATACAAACTCTGATGCATTTTTGTTACATCTCCGATGCGGCTATTCAAGTTCGTTGGCACGCTTCTCTCATGCATGTTCCGAGATCAGCAGCTCTAGTGCATAGTGATGCCTCGATTTCTGTCGCAACAGAAATCTGGGACAGGCTAGAGTTTTTCACGCCTTTCAAAGACCTAGGAAGATACAGCGATAGAGACTGAGATAAGGTTCTCGTTCAAGGGCTCAGTTGAGTGCCGGCTGAGCCACCGGCATCGCCGTATTAAAAACCGCGTTGGAATCCATGTTGCAAAGGTATTTTACGGGGGCATTAATGCAGACAGTGTTTGCATTGTGAACATTGGAAGCATCGTTAGGAAATGAAGCAGTTGGCACGAGGATGTCGCCACAAGGATCCGGGGGAAGTCAATTTTCGCTGGTCGCGATCGAGCATCCCCGAAGGACGCGCGCTGCGAGTAACGAGTTCTTGTAAATGCGAACGGAAATCGCAACAAAAGATGGTCACTCGAGCAGCCAAACACAGAATTACTCCCCCGTGCTCGTTTTCCGCGAGCTCGTAAATAGAACGAGCACGGGGGATGCGTTTGACGCGGGTTGAAATATTCGGGGGTGGAATTAGAGTGAAAGCGGAGGAACAATCGCAACAACGTCCGCAGGAATCGTTCTACGAGTCGCATCTCCGGCTTCCGCGGCATGCGCTGTGTGCGGAATCAACGGACACAACACTGGATGAACAAATGCGTGTGCGGTGCGCGATCGGGAGTGGTTTGTTCCAAACCGCGAAATAGATTGAAATAATTTGATTTGTAGTGGAACTTTGGAAATAAATGTAAACGCTTGCGAGCGAATTCGCGTCATTCGGATCTGACCATCCTTTTTGGACGGACATTATCAGGCAACTTCGAATACTGTCACGATGTACAACAAGCGCCACACAATGGAATGAAATGACAGAGTTGTGTCAAAATCAGAGAACTTTTCATGGAAGTCAGATTGTTTACGATGAAGATGAAATGCCAGAGAATAAAATTAAAATGCGCAAAAGGTATGAACATGTTTTAGCCTTGAAAATTCAAAAACATTGCAACAAAATTATTATTTATCCAATACTGTCTACAGTTGGCCTTTTTTTAAATAACATATTATACATAAGATTTCGCAGATTTTGATGAAGATAATTTCAAATCCGACCGCAAAATTTATCCACCACTTTAGAATTTAAAACAAATCAGCGGATTATCAAATCGTTTCAATCTTAACTTCATTAGTTTGTTCACTTAAATCAATATACATATATAAGAAAATCATGAAGTAGTAGATAAACGTTGCGACCGGATTTATGTACATTGAGTGTTCGTCTTGTTATACAAAGTGTCTGTATTTAAACATCCGTCCTTTCTTGCACCGTTAGCAAATTTTGAATCGTTCCATACGATACACGCGTTCTGCCCACGGATTTTGATCCATCCCGCGTTCGGCCGTGGATGCCAGCAAGTAATATATTATAAAGCCGCCAGCAACTATGTATAACTAGATGAGAGAACGTTTATGTGGAATATTTGTTCTGGTGCGTGCGTACCAACCGTGACGTTAGCAATCGCTGCTGAAGAGGGTTGATGAATTTGTCGGGAATGTGGAGAGGAGCCGAGAGAGAAGAAGAGCGAACGGGAGGGTGAGAGAGAGAGAGAGAGAGAGAGAGAGGTGTATGGAAGGGGTAGTTCCGGAGGCGCGTTCTTCCACACCGGGAGGTCGAGATTTCGTTGCCAGGAAAACGAAGGACCCGCCGGTTTGTATATACAGGGCCGTGCACCGCGAGGAAAGGGTGGCTCCGAACCCTTCAAAGGGCTCTCTGACGTTCCTGATAAAATCCACCCTAGCTGGTAGGGTGGCTCCTGGTGGCTTACGCCGCGGAAAATTCTTGCTTGCGCGGGTGCGGCTGAACAACTGTATCGACGCGTGTAATATCACCGGAGGGCACTAATTAGTTGCGTGGGGCGTGGGCCGGTGTTCGAGCAACGAACTCGTCACTTTTCGGGAGATGATTTTTCGTTTTTTTCTTCCACCGCGCGTTAAGTGGTCTAGACCTCTCGTTGCTTCTTCGGGTATTCGGGATATTTTCATTTCCTCGCGTTCCCGTCTCCACCGCCTTGGAAAATCGTCCCTTCTCCGGTTCGCCTCGGTGCGATTCAGGGATTCGCTGGAGTTCCGCCGCGATAATAAATCAGGAGGCAGTTCTTGCGGCTTTAACGCCGCGATACTGAACAGCTAGGAGACCCTGATCGTGGCAGTTTTATTTAGCACAGAAAGGGGCGGCCTTAACGTCCCCATGACGCGTGAAATCAGGCTGAAAGGGCTGGCTGCCGTTCGCCGCGGCGCAGCGCGTCGTAAGCTTCGATCCGCTTCGGACTCAAGAAAAACTACGAGGGGTGCGACCGCGAGACTCCCCCGAAATCGAGGAATCGGAAAACGGTGGTGGGGAGATGAGGGTCGACGATCGTGGAGAAAGAGGGGGAGAGAGGGGGCAGTGGATAAATCAGTCGGAAAGCGCTTCTTTTAGCTGAGATATCGTGGTATCCTCGAGGATCTTGTTGGTGGAAGGGATTCTATTGCGTTCCAACGGCATCGAGCCGAGTAGCGTCAGCAAAGCGCGCTTCGAATCTCGATCTACTTATTCTATCGAGGGGTGGAGGACGTCTCCTCGCCGTGCTTGCCCGTGTCGCGCTGGAATTTAGAAGCAAATTTCTTTTCCGCCTTCTTCGTCTGCCTCCCGATCCCCCCCCTCTCTATCCCGTTCCCTCCGCGCGCTTTTCCCTCTCGGAACGTCTGCGAGGCTCTCGTTCTATCTTAGCCGCGTTTCCCATCGCATTTTATTGCATCGCCGCCTCCCCCGCGATCATCGATATCCGACGCAAACAGCTGTAAACTTCCATGAAGCCAGCCCGCCCTCGTTCGTCGATGCATCCGCGTTCCTTCGTCGTCCAACCCCTCGCTTCTCGTCACACACGCTTCTGAACCGCGTCGCTTCTCGTCTCGTCTGTGCCTCGCGACGAATCCGCTCGATGCCGCGCGACACGGCGCCCGGAATTATTTCGAGCACGCTAGATTAGAGTTATTCGCCAGGAACGATTGGGTGTCGACTCGAGCGGTGATCGATGGAAATGGGACGCCTGATTGCTTCCGAATATTCTTCGAGGCGAGAGTCAAAGCTTCGGAATGAGAAGCCCTCTGCCACCCACGAAATCTCGGCAAAGTAATTTACAGCCTCGAGTGTTGACAATTTCGGGAAATGGAAACTGCTCCGTGGATCGCCGAAGAATGTGTTAAGTGTAAATAAGTCATATTTATGATTGGATATCGCCGCGTAGTCGTTGATTTCTGTCAAGCTCGCGAAATTCTGTTTCGACAATTTCTAGCTGTCTGACGTCCTAACAATGTTGATTCTAAAAATGTTCCTCTGTCCTTGATGTATTTGTTCCATCGACTATAGGCTAGATGTCACAATTATTGTGCCTTTAAGCCAATTTTTGCTTTACCGAAACTCTCATTAAATACTAAAAATTTCATTGAATGCACTGAAACCATATTTCAATTTCTCAGACATTTCTGATTTTAAATATATTTTTTTGCACGATAAAAATTAGTAATTTAATGATGTTAATGAAATAAAAAAAGGTGTTTCTGGCCATGATTTCGTGCCCTTTCAGAAGCTGTGTCCATATGCTTGTGCCTCGTGTTCTCATGTCTGTCCATATTTTCGTATCTTGTACTTCCCTGCATGTACGACCCTCGTTAACGGATCAAACTGCGGCGGAGTAGAATCCATTACTGTATCTAAACGCTATTGCACATAAAAAAACTAAATGAACACTTAAAATTATTCTTATTAGTATCTTATTACATTGTTTCGAATGAAAATGAGGTTAGGTTCGATGACGCGGGCACGAAAATGCGGACATGTCTTGAAGTCTGACCCTATTACCGAATTTATATTAAAAATATAAAAATATGCATGATTAGTGTTTCTTTTTATCGTTGTTAATACTAAGTGAAACCCTCTTACGACAATATTAATTAATAATTAATTTATACGGAAATCTTTAGCAAGTGTTTCTTACAATTTTTGACAAGACATAGGATTTTAATCCCTTAGAACTGCTGTAGCATCGATTGAAAAATGTTCATTACGTTTTAACGTATGAAAAATATGACATCCCTTCATGAATCTTATATGTTAAAAGGTAAACATAATAAAAAAATAGATCTTTAATTTATATATAACACGTTCCTTTTTCTATACGTTTTAAATCCTGAGGCACGACAATTGAAACATCTACCCTATGTTCGCGTATTAGTATTTTTGAACTAGAGAAGTTATTTTTTAAAATTCTAAACATCGTAGCGTGTTTAACCCCCAACTGGATTGGAGACAAATTTTTCCAGAAGAATATATCGCATGCAACACTATCTTATTAACACGTTTCCTAGAATTCAAAAGGAAGTTGAAAACTGGCTCCATAAAATAACGGCTTAAGGAAATAAGCCATGGCGAGGAAAAGGATAAAAAATAGCAATTTATAGTTTCCCTTTTATTAAAGCAAACATTAGCAGCAAAAGCCGTGACAACTTATTTGCGGACCTAATATTAGATATCAGAGTATGTTGCGCATGCAGGAAGCAATCGTTGCGTCGATTTTTACGCAATTTTCCCAGGGGAAAAACAGCAATGACCGTGGAAGGCGACAGGCAATCACGTAATGAAAGAGTGTCTCGGGGGAAACTGTCACTTATACTAAGTTGCGATAGGACACCGATATTCCGGGAGCTTAGAGCACATTATTATTTGAATAATATCAGGCTATCGCGGCGCGGTAATGAGAGGCCTGGCTGCCGAAGGTCGCGGTTTCCAGGAAAGAGGATGGAAAGTGAGCTATTTACCGAGGCCGTCGAGCGGAAGCGAAATAGAACGCTGTCCCATAAAACGCTCGTATTTTCAGTTGAGCCACAATACTCTCCAGACGATGGGATTGCCATTGTCTTGAAGCTGTCCTTCCCGCGAAAATGTATATTAATAATGTCTGTCGCTCGCGGCCGCAGCAGGCTCGAGCAAAGTCCCCTTGGAGATTGTTTTCTGCCAAACGCCTTAAGGAACACGCGTCTAATTAATTGCGCTAGTTGCGAGCCGGCAACAAAGGAGGAACGTCATCGAGCTGACGCGGTCGACGACACCCGCGTTTCATTATTCGAGTCGATGAACTTCTCGAGACGCGTAATTCCACCCGAGAACGGTCGCTGCTTGATAACTCGTAGGAGGCGCCACGTTTTTTGCAGCTGCCCGCCATTTCTGTCTTTTGGCAGAACGCGTTGCCAGGAAAAAGGTGTATTTTTAACGAGAAAGTCGCGCACCACATGCCATGCCTGTGTTCCTCGTCCGCCCCAGCACCGCTCGCCGTAAAACCGCTTAAGAAAATTCACTAAAAGGTGCGACGATATGGACGGTGACAGCGCGTGACAACCTTTTTGCGAAAAAATACATAACTTTTACCTAGCCTGAGGCGGGGAACGCGAAACCATTAAAATTCTTCGGTTGATCCCAAACGGGGAGACGTCACCTGGAATTCATTCAGCAAACAAATTATTATACTACCAAAGTTTACATCGATAACGGTTATTATACTCGTAGTATGACACCTTGATTTTCTTTACAAAAATATAAAATCACGGTCCTCGTGCTTTTCTGCCAGTAGCGAACCTGTTAAAAGACAGTAACGCAAATTGCGCGATTTATTCCAATATTTGCAGAATCGTCTGTAGCCTCCTCTTCGTCTCCGACATTTGAAGCCCGGCCGGAAAAGCACTCGTCCCTGAAGCGCGTTCCTATTGTTAGCTTTGCAACAGGGACTCGAACAGGGTGGTAAACGGGAAGCCAAAGAGTAGGTCGGTAAAGAGACTGTGTTAGCGCAGGGAGGAACAGTTTGAAAATCGTGGTGTGTCCTTCGAGAGCACACAAGCTACGGCCATATATTAGAATTTTCTGGTCTATAACGCGGTCGGGCCGCAAGCTGAATCCTCGAGAGAGTTCGCGAGAAGCAACGAATGGCGAGAGATCCCTTAACGACCTTCCTGCGGCCGAAGCGTTTCGTTCGATCGGGAAATCTTTAAATAAAACACTTTTAGCGAGTCTGCGGTTTGGCGTGGATGGCTCTTCGGTGTGTTTTAAGGCCAGTTTCTCGGCTTCGGAGAGAAACGAGCTCTATAAAGAAGTCTGCCCGCAGCGTTGGGGACGTCCACTGGTTCCGGCGCACCTTAAATCCTCATCTCGGCCGCGTCAGATGGCGGGACCGAGGCGAATCGATTGTTTCTTCTTAATTAATTCGAATCGGTCGCACCTACTACGGACTGCGCGCCTTTTCGCAGTCCTCGGAGATTTACGCGAGGATTAACGGAAGGTAATCTATTAACTGGTCTCGTGTAGCTCCGCGAGAGCTGGGCGACAAGTAGAATGCTGCTTCGCGAACGCGCTGATGTCTTTTGTCACGCGAACGAACGTGCGGGTCGCTCCGCAGGTCGACAGGAATTAACGGATCGCACGATCGCGACGAAGATCGTTTTTTCAAAGCGACGCGACAACGACGATCGCGGTATCGACGACGAAGGAGCAGGCAGAAAGTGTTCCCATTCGAAGATCGGCTCGGATATGGATTGGAGCGCCGTAGGCCGCCCTCCTTGAATCAAATTTCGCGATTCAATCTTCCAAACGGCCCTCCCGCGTGTTCGAGCAATTCCGTGTCCCTAGTTCCCCGGGATCGACGTTCATCGAGTCGACATCTAATATATAAGCAGCGATGCGTAACGAAGTTGGGGCGCGATAATAACCGGCGACGTGGCAATTAAATTCTCTGGAATCGTTTAGTGGCCCATAAATCTTTCTTCCGGAATGGAAGGAGCCAACCGAGACACCGTTGGAAGGGGTTGCTGGAGGAGTCAGAAGCACCGCCTTAAATCCGTTAATGGGTTTACAAACGTGTGAAGTCCGCGGCGCGGCCGCCAGACCGTCGAAACATATTTTCTGGGGCGGTGAATGATTTGTGACGGCGAAAATAGTCGGTCACGGAAAACCAGCCTCGACGCGACCTCCTCTGTCAAAACTATAGCCTCTCGAGCTCTTTAGACGCGCGACGCGCTGAGACATCTGTGTCATAAAAATTTCCGAAAGCAAATAAATTAGCTGAAACTGGAATGAATAAATCGCGTTCGTCTAGGGGATTCGTGGACAACAGGATGCTCGACCTTCGACTCGAAGAGGACCCTCGTCGGAGGTCGGGTCGTTCCTAAGGTTTCCGGAGAGCTCATTGTTGGCCAGACTTTGCGCGGTCGTCTGCGGGGAGTTTATAATTGATAATAAAGCTCGAGTATAATGAAACTGTGTTCCGTGAGCGCGCCCCACTTCCTCACGATGTCAAGGATATCACAGTCGGGAAATGAAACGGCACCTAATTCCGAATGTGGAGAATATTGCCGTTTAGTCGGTCGAGATTACTCGGAGTTCGAGTGATCGATAGATCAAACTAGGCTAATAGTTCCCGCATCGAGCTGAAGAGACCAGGTACTTACGAAGACGAATCCTCGTCTCGCTGGAGCTCTGACCCGATCGTTAGCTGAAAGACTACAGCCGTAGGATAAAGTCGCGAAGATTATTAATCCGAGGGCTCATCGGTGTAGAGAAGGATCGTCGAGTTAATCGATCTAGAGAGCAACTCTATTTCATAAACTCTGCCCACGATACTCGTTTGTTCTTCCCTCAACGAGCACCACTTCTGACAAATCGTTCTGCGATTACCATTAGAGACTGCGACACAACGGTGGCATCGATCGCGAGGAAGCACGATTCCCTGGCTGTCTCGAAATGGAGGGAAATTACAGTTCGAGGGAACCCTACGGCAGAGCCACGAAACTTTTTCCACGTTTTCATCGATCAATGGAGCCTGAGAGTTGTCTGAGGGAGCGGGAAAAGAAACCGACAATTTCAGAATTCCTTTTTTTCCCTTCACAGGAATCCTATTATCTGTAACGACCGAATACGTGGTCGCTCGCATAGGGAAAGCTTGGAGTTGCTTGGAAACGAAATTTTCTTATCAGCGACTGCACTGTGACCGTGTTCGAACCGGAAAGGAGGCCCCGATCTCTGGTCCCGCAAACTAAATAATAATCCGTTGTTCATGCAGCGGAGATTAGGATCGGTGTTACACATGTCTGATTATCGCGGTGTCGATCGCAGGTTCGTGGCTAGCCGCTATCAGTGACGGACGTTCGAATCCTCCATCTTGAACGCGAGGCTCGCGTGTCTACGGGACCTTCTCGGCGATGATCGAAACGAAAATTCCTGGCAGCGGTTCGCGGGCGGTATCGACGCGGACAGGGCGGAGGAAAAACGCTGAATAATCGGCGCACGTGGTAGAATGCATAACCGCGTAACGTGCGCACAGGCAGGGTGGAAAATGGCGGGCGGCGCGCGTTACTTATCAACGCTCGATAAACCCGGCGCGGAAGGAACAAGAGGGAAGGGGAGGAAAAAGAAAGGGTTGGCCGCAGTGACGATAACAACGCACTGTGCGCGATTCCTTGCGAGAAACCGCTCGGATTCTCCCCTGTCGGCTCTCTTTCCGCGCGACGCGGTGCGGCACACCGGCGTCCCGCGCATTGTTGATGTTTCAAGATAAATACCAGATACACACTACAATGCGACCCCCTCTGTACTTTGTAGGTAATTAATTACCGGCCATTGTCCGTCACCGGCAGTAACGTATACGTTATATCAGTGGCCCGTCAACGGTCGTCGCCGGCGCTATCGCGCCACGAGATTCCATTGTCCTTAACTATTATTCCCGCCGGTGGCAATACCGTACATGGACCCGATGATAATACCCGACCGGATCGAAATCACCAGGAGCAACATTCCTGCGTTCCGTCCTCGACTTTCGTCCCGTTCGGACCGCGCGCGACGCCCCCACCCCTTCGTCTCTCTTTCTTTCTCGCTCTCCGCGCTCCCGATAAAATAACTAACGCGACTCGCGAGCCACGCCGATGGATTTCCCATTGTACTAGACAGAAAGAAAAAGAAAAGGAACTGGACGAACGACGGGGGTGCCGTTGGTATTTCACCCGGCGCGAATTCTTCGGGAAATTTACAACTGCCTCGGCCGACCGGACAATGGCGGTGTATTTATCTGTAATTGCACGCGTTCGTTGCAGTCGTCCGGACCTCGCCTCGATAATTGAGCTCTGCGAGAACCGAACCGGTCCACTGTCCAAAATACATACGGTCTCACTTGTTATTCTAGCCGGTTTTATAGTTCCTCGAACAAACACGCTTTAAGGGCTGCAAGGACGGTCGCAGATCCGCTTGTTTTCCGCGAAAATAAAAACTCGATGCGTTTTCGCGGTTACTTACGATTCTCTCGATTGGTAGGGGTGGTAACAAGTAGAATGCGTGATGATATTACACTTGGACCTTTATTTCTACACTTTGTCTAACGGAACTGAGTGTTGGAATTGTCAATGAGAGATGATCTGGCGAGTGGTGTTTGGATAACCCCTGTCCTGCTCCTAGCTCAGAGGTAATTTCGGTGAGGGCGTGAGTTAAGAAATGAGACAAGCGGATTCGTGAATTGTGCATTTTCCGGTTGGAGCGAGGGAACGGTCGTCTTAATTGATTGGTTAAAAATTATGTGGAAAAGGGAAATGACTACCGACACTAGTGGCCCCCCCGCAGGTAAGATTTGTACCCTCGGATGATGCACGCGAGGGATCCGCGTGTCTCAAGACTGGCCGTAGCAGGTAATAAACTTAGAAAAGCGCCTGAGCTTAACAATATGCAAAAATAAAAAAAGAATCTATTAGGGTTTGACGTCTGGTGACCAGCTGTGGGTCGTAATGAAATAAATGTGAATTTCTAAAGAAGATTATGGCTTTTCGGATAACTATCTGCTGCAAAGACCAAATGGGGACGTAAACTAATTCGATTTTATTTTATGATTGACCTTCAGTACGAACACCATTGATGCAACATTTCAATCTGCTGCGACAGTTTTCCTCGAACATGTTGAAACTAAACTTACCGAGCAGTAAATGTAACGGATTCATATTGTTTCACAATGATGACAGAACTGTCTTTCCTTATTGCTATCACAATGTATACTTGCATTAAGATATTGCATCAATCATTTCCTCCGTAAGGGTATTTATACTTCCAACAACTTTGAAAAGAAAAATGTGGAAATGGCCAGTTCACTAGCTTGATAAGTTTAGTGTTAAGAACACTATCAATACATACCAGTACACTTTGCCATTGAAATATTAGTGATTTGTATTATCGCAAAACAGCGAACGTTTCAAGTAGAGACTAACATTAACATTATTGTGAACCTAACTTAACCCTTTGCGGCACTATGTCCATTCAGACTCGACATTAGCTTTTGCCCTAATAGTTACTTATTTCACTAATTTACGCTGTGATCATAAACAATGCCACAATTACATTAAATGTAAAAGCAATTCTAGTATATCGCAGCTATTGAAAATAATTTGTAAAGTGGCATACAAAAAAATTTTGAAATAAATGGGAGGAAATACATCGGACCGCAAAGGGTTAAAACTGAAATTGGATAAACAAAACGTGGAAACACTTCATTTAGATCGGAATTCAGAAATCGTGAATATCGAAAATGCTTTCAGCATTCGCGAAACTAAAAAATGATTCTTTCTCGCAAATAATGCGTGGCAATCCGCGGTAGTCGCTCGAGGTACGTCCACACGGTTTTCGCCGTTCGAGCGAATGACCGTAATACCACGACGCAATCGTTCGCTTATCTCCGATAAGAATGGGCCGGAAGCATTAGCGGGAACGTATTCGGGAGTGTCCCGGAAGTGTTCGGTAAGAGGAACATCTGTAACCGCGGCTGAAGGTCGGAAATTCCAGGCGCATTACCGGCCAATCGTGTGTGCAACCTGGAAACTCGTCGTCTGCTCGCCTAATGTACGGCGCCGAGCGTAATGCAGTCGTGTTTCGTGCGAGGCAAGTGCGGCTGGCACCCTCTGCGCGCCGTCACCTTTTCCGCCTCCTTCGTCTCCTACGACTTCCTCCCCTTCGGCTCCGCTCGGTGCCGCTGCCGCCGCCGCCGCCGCCATCGCAGCCGTTCCAGCCCCATGTTACCGCAAGCTCGAAACACGAATGGTCAGATTGAAATCAGAGTCTCTACAAGCGGCTGAAACGCGGAAGGTGCACGCCGGGAACGAACAGCTCCGACGCTGCTGCGCCGAGGATGCATTTATTGGGGATTCTGTCGGCGAACAAGCTCGTCCCATGCTCCGAAACGTTGTTACCTGGAACGTCGATCACGAAGGGATGATTCTCACGAATCTGGCCGATCCGGAGCGATTGTCCGGCGAGTGAGAGATTTCAGTGGAGAAATGTCGAAGAAGTAGGGTGTTTTTTTTTTATCTCGTTGCAAGCCGAGGACAGTTTCGTGCGATCGATCGAATCCTGTCGTTTTATCGGCGAAAGAGGATTCGACGGACAGTGTGTTCTCGGATCGGCGAAACACAGGCGAGCGGAATAATATTATTCGAAAGGGACGCTCATTAGAGAGAAGGCCTTATCTCCGGAACTTTTAATACTCGACCCGAGTCGGAGAATTAACACGCGGAGGTTGTAAAATTAATTCCGAAAGAAGCGCGAAGCCGGGATACGTGGTTTCACCGGTTTCCGTTTGCTGGCTCTGTGTCCCGGCTTCGTGACTGCTCGACGGCGGTCCGCGGGAACGCCACGAACGCCAGCAAAGGAGTGGAGGAGATGTACGCTACCGGCAGCCCTGTTTTACATGGCCGATTGCATCTCCTTTCTATGCGCCACGGCGACACGCGTTCCCGCTCCTTACGGACAGGACGATTTTCTAGCGGCCGTGGACTTGAAGGGTCGCCGATCGCATCCCCGATCTTCGCGCCGCACAATTAGGATGCCCTTAAACGGAGATCCGCGGAAGAGCTGCGCCGCGTTATACCGGTTTCCGGCAGCGCGCACGGATTACGAATGGAATGCGCTTCGAAAGCTATTCCGTCGCTGGTCTGGTCTGGTCCACTGCTCGGATCGACTGCCCGATTTGGACGATCCTAGACGCGTAATGGTATCTTGACGAGCAATTTCTCCCCGGCTAACATCCAGAATCCATGCGAATTAATGGTTTCGCTACGATCCGGCTTATTTATCGCCCTACGGCTCCTTGCCTGCACTGTCATCTACTGTTACAGGTGTATTGATCAGAGAACATTCCATTCGGACAATGTCAGTGTTAGATTAAAACGTTTCATTGTTTTCAAATCTTTTGACACTCTTGGAAGATTGATATCGCCGCTTGGAAATTTTTGGCATCCTCATCTACACGCATAGTAAGCTTTAGTAAGTTCCTTCGAAACGGAACAAATCATTTTCTTCGAGTTAAAATCGAGACTATTATTAAACATGCATTTCTTATCTCCAGATGCAGATCTTATTTAGGATGATTGTAACATTACTCTCAATCGATTCGAAATTATCAGATGTTCTTCGTGATATAATTAACCTTTTGCATTCGGGTGGTGACTCTGGGACACCACTACAATTGTTATATCACATTACAAGATAATTTTTATATTATCGAAATTTAGATTTAAGAACTCGTTAATAACGTAACTGTTGTACGAGCTACAAGATTCAATTTCATATGCATAAAATGCACTTTTACAGTTAAAATGGTTTTGAGTGCAAAGGGTTAATACAAGTAAAGAACAGAAGCTAAACAAACAGAAACGAATTAAACCATGCGATAGAGTGCAGATCACGTTGGCGATACTTCTGAAAAAGATCCAAGACCTTGTCGAATATACTGTGTTTTGTAGAAGAGCTGTGTATGCTTCGACCATCGTCCACATTTAACATCTCATTTGCGTTATCTCACGAATTGGTCTCCAAAAATAAAGTGCAAATTAGCTTCGAGGGCCACGCATAAATCCGAAGAGTCAATATTTAAAACGACAAGATGGTCGACTTATCGATCGTGAAAGTGTCTCGCAGGGAAGCGCAATCGCATGTCCGTAGCGGGCAGAAGAGCGTGACGATGCCCAAATTGATTCGTCCCTTTCGAGTATTCCGGCACCGTTCTTCGCCGAAGCCCGGGCGCGTTAAAGGGTATCGACCTGGTGGCGCGAACGAGTCCCGACGGAGATTCATTAACGCTTCGTCCGTGTCTCGCTTAAGTACCCCAATCGCGAAGCCACTCAGGAGCGATTCCACGTACGGTGGTGGCGGGCCGAGGGGGATGGGGTTGACAGAGGAAGACGGGCGAACCACTTGGAGACCGGAGGATCGAGTAGTCGAAGTCTGGCTGGAGACTCCACCTCTCGGGACGAGACTATCCCGAACTACCCGACGAGAGGACGAGAGAGCCGGCGAACCGCGTAGCCGAAGAAGCGAGTCGTCGAAGCTCGAGGGTCCTGATAATTGTGACACTCTCGCGCGCGTACCCGATGCGTCTGCGTCCTATTAAGTAGTCTTGTCCGCAGAGCAGCCGAGCATCGATTCCAAGGCAGAAGCTCGGTTCCGTGCGCTTCTTGGAATCGAGAGGAGCCGGCTCGCGCCACAAATCATTTGCTCGGGGCGCGTTCTGGCGGCCACCCACCCCGTTTCGACGTCGACATCGACGAGGATCGTGTATAAAAGGATCCGACGACGCCTTATTCGCCATTCTTCTCCGTCGACCCCTCCGTCTTCCCGCCGGGAACCGTTGACAACGCTGGAGAAAAAGTAGCTTCCAGTGAAATGTTTTGCCCGTGAATCATAATTCCGCGCCGCGCGTCCCGGCCACGTCGTCTGCTCGAGGGGGCAGGGGAAGGTCAGAGGGCGTCGGTGACAGCTGGGGTGGGATCAGTTTCCGAGCCGGTCGCCTGGAAGTTTTGTCGGCTCGACTGTCACTCTGTCGAATAACGTTTAACTCGGTTAAAGAGCGGGGGATCAACCAAGGGAACTGGAGGGAAGCCGAGAACCGCCTTTCACCTCTCGACTCGCTGGCTGTCAAAGCGGCTTCCGCGATCGCGCGCCCGATCGAACGTAGTAACATTCCTATATTCGAGCCCGAACGGCTCCGTTCCATCGTAAGTCCTGTGTTTCCACGAAGTCTCCTTGGCCACGAAAGATCGCCTTGTTCTGGAAATAAGGTCTCCTCCCCCGGCCGGCCGTTCCGTTCGTTTATTCACGAGCGAGGGGCCCGTCGACGCGCGCGAACGACTTTCATCCCTCGGCCACGAGCCATAAATACATGCACGCGCCTCGTGCACACGTTTGTAGCGTTGCCGGCGTGGCATCATGAGAACCAGCCAGTATCCCGTAAATCGACCGTGCGCCGGAGAGAAACAGGAACTATTATAGATCACCGGGGGAAAGAGAAAGAGACCAGAGAGCAGCGGCCGGGTACGTTTCTATATTACATTTGCCTGGTTCCTCGCCCTTCGCCGCACCTCCTCCTTGGCCCGTCCCTGCTCTCCACAGCTCTCATTTTACAATCGGTACCCGCTGCAGGCCGATACTGCATTTTATTCCACGAGGGTGGCCCCGGCCCTGGGGGTGAGCAGGCAATTTTATTGGATGTGACACTAGCGCTCTTTCCCTCCGTGCGAGCCCTCGAACCTTCGTTTGGCCACCTCTTTCTGCTCTCGTCGGCCGCCTCCCTCCCGCCACCCTCTGATTTCCACTCGGCTCCTCTTTCTCGTTTACTCTCATTCGGACGGAAAGGGGCTTCAAATAGCTGCAATATCCGCGTGTATTGACTCCTGGAATTGGGAAGACCTTCTCGTGTCCGGAGCTGTCCAGGCCCTCGGCCCCAGACCCGCCAGCCTAACGCTACCCTCCTCGGTCCCACAGCTAGCCTCGCACGCTGTCAAAAGAATAGATGGTCCGATGCTATCCCCTCTCCTGTGATCTCCATGAGGTAATTCTAGTTTGGCTTTGCTAGTTGCTCCAGTGAAGATAAGGATTCATTGACGAGTGCTTGTATATGTATGCGTGATATCACGTACACACACCACAGAGAAAATACATACATGGAATTCACGAGTATCCACATGATTTCAGCGCAAATGTACCAGTTCGTTAACTTCATATAATTACTTATTAACAATTACTTACTATTAATGTCACAAATAAGATTATTTTCATTTATTGAATACATGTAAACATTCTTCACTCCACATCTATATTTTAACTGTTAGCAATATGAAATCAATCGACTGACATGGACATACTAGGATTTCTTTGTCAGTATGGTGTCACATCGGTATGTTCTGTTGATGTAAGAAGTGGTAAAAAGATACTACACTCATATCTTCACTGGAATTTCTACCGGAAACTCGCTAAAAGTAACTTATTAACGACATAGTAATTTTGTGGGGGAGTACATGAGTCGGACCACTTATTCTTCTTACACTGTGTCACCCTCGCAGCTTTCTCCCCTCGCTCGAACCACCTCCACTTGTCCTGGTTCAGTCGGCTGGCCGTGGATAGTTCGCGCGCGTCATTAGTCCGCGTTTCATAGGATGTTCCTCGTGCCTCACTATCTTCAATCCTCGAACGGATGCTTGAGAAATCTCGCGCGGGCCCGCCGATGACTGTCAACCTGTCGGGAAACCGATCTCCTCTTCCAGGATCGGTCCTCCGAACCGAGTCCGCCACGGAACGCGGAAAGAAATTACGATTCTCCCCTTGTTTGCCTTGGTTCGAGGGGCTTCCGCGCCAAAATAACGTCGTCCCCTTGTCGACGATGTACCCTCCCGAGCGAGATGGATGTCGGGATCGTCCAGAGTGTCGTCGATCACCGTGCTCCAAGAGGAATTACACGTCCGGGATGAAGCCTCGGGAATTAGTTATCTTTAGCGGTGAATCGGAGCTAGTTTTTCCTCGCGCGGAACACGCGGAATTGTTGTTCGAGAGGCCGGCAAGTTTATTTGAAGAGAGGTCCCGACGCGCGGCGTCCGCGGATCCATTTGGCCACGGTGTTTTCGCCCGTTTCACAATGTTCCACCCCGACAGCTTTACGGCGGCCATCTTAGAAAAAAAGATTTCCGCGGGAATTCGGCGCAATTGGACCGCCGCCAAACCGACCGGTATCACGGCGCAGGCAAACCGTGTGATAAATCAAATTGCAAAAGCGTTGACGTTGGTACAGAAATAATTGGATGGATCCCCGCTCGACACGCCGCCGCTCCGCGCCTGCCCGTCGTAAATCACGGATTTTTAGCCCGTTCGACGATTTCCGGCCGAGTGAAAAATTCGCTCGGCACGCGGACGCTTTAATGTCCTGTTCGCGCGCGGTGAAACCGCGTATTAAGGTTTCAGGCTGCAATGGCTGTTCAGGTTTTCGTCGCTTCCGCGGGACACTGTAAAAAATAGTCCTCTTCGTCGCGCGTTGCGTCGATAAAAGGAGGTATCCTAGTGTAATAAACGCCGTTTTTTTTTTAATATAACACCTTCTGCAGTCAAATTTGCAGGGTTTATTTATACATGTTTGAATAATAAAGTTGAAATTTCCGGCATTGACTGCATCGAAAAATATACCAGTTTGAAAGTCATCGTCCCATGGTATCCATAATAGTGGCCATTTTATTTATCTGAAGTAAAATAATGTATATGGTTCTTAATTAGTATGATTTCGTCTATGACAGGTACTAGAACAAAACAAGAAAGTTGAAAATTTAAAAATGACAATGCTTGGGTTCCAGTATACTGAACGCGCATCTAAATTTTGAAGGCAACTGGTTAAGAAGATTTTAAGGTATCGTTTTGAACGGTATACTTTCGAGAAATTCATACATTCATATTATGAATATCAGATTAATATAATATAAGGTTTCGTGAGCGTATTTGTGGAACCGTATTCTTCAAGAAAATATAAGAAAAGAAATCGATTTTTCCAAAGATTCACGCTAGAATATCATTTAAGTCGAAACCCTGGGCCTTGTAATTTATGATGGAAGGGCGGAAAGACGAACCAACGTTGCGCAAGCTTTTCTATATATTAACGAAAGGGGAGACGGGAAGCAATCGTACATGGACGAATATCGGTTGATAATCGTTCGTCAAACATCAGCTCCAATTGCGGCAAACAGATTTGTCCTTCCGTCCTGCGCAAACAGAACGGTAAATCTTTCTAATTTTCCGTGGGACTCGTCTCCCCTCGAGCGAAATCAGATAGCTGCGGGCCGGTGCCACGAAGCGTCGATCCGGAGGCAGTCGAAATCTCGTGCGAGCCCCACGGGAGACGAAAAAAGGCGAGCTGGGTCGTCGAACGCATAACGCGCTCCGGATTCTATCGATACGGCGCGACATTAAGCCGAAGATCGAGACGGCTGTCACGCAGCGCACGGAAGCGTACGTCGGTGTCCCGCGATCGGTTATCAGCCTGGCGTGATTTACAGGCTCCCTTTGCGCGGGAACGACGCGGTTCCCGGTGCTCTCGGGGACGAAAGTCAAAGGAGCACTTAGCCGTCATTGCCGGACGATAAATCAAAGACGAGAGCGACGTTCGTTGGCTCGGACGCGCGCGTGCACGGGCTCGTGTGTGTACAGGACGCTTCACGAGCCGATATCGAAAAACCCATTAATGTTCATCCTCGCGTATAGACCGAAAAAAATCTAGTACCACCATGAGCGTGGAAAACGCTGGCCGGATACAATATTTCGCGGCCCCGCGTCGTGTTTCAGAGCTATAGCTTTTAATGTGCGCAGAATTATCCAATTCCGAGTAGAAGTTGCACAGCTTAACGAGAATTATCTACAATCCCGTGAGATCGAATTAAGGCCATCCTAAGTTTTCAACTTCGTCAATACTTTTAATGGAATTACAAGACATGAGTGAGCTTTAATGAAATGTTTATTAAATGCTAAAGTTATGCGTAGCAAGTACACGACGTTCATGTCACGCATGCGTTTTACTCAACTGGTACGTCTACCTGCTTTCTCATATCAATTTTTTACGTTAAGTCCCAACTTAAACTTCGTTCTCCAATGATTCATATACCTAAATAAACGTATTAGATTGACAAGTGACAATTTGATATAAACAAAATGCTGTGTATAAGGCCAATTGAGTTCGTAATAAAAAGTGAGACAATCAAAGACAATTTTGAATTTATAGCACAGGATTATAGTTAGAAAACTGAATTTTTGCGGTGATACTGGACTGTAAACATACGTATATTAATTGAGAAGAGTGTTAACTAAAAGAAACCAAAAGTAGATACTATCTGTGCGAGGGATACATTAGATTATATCAGATGTCGTGCACTGTTAAATTACTTACAGTATTAGAGATATGAGAGTAATAAAAAATTCATAGCAGGAGTTAGGTCTTGAAAATATGGAAAAGGGAAACAAATTCTGGACAAGAATGTCCACAAAACATTCCACAAAAGATTGGGGAGGAATGGGAGAATTAAGGGTGGTATAGAAAAATTAAAGGAAGGAAGAGACGCAATGAACTTGGCAGCAGAAAGAAGTCTACAACAGAACAATGTCAAAGAGGGACCATTAAAACGCAGCATAAGTACAAAGAACTCTGTACGGGGGTAGGAGCGATAAAGAATTGTAAACCACATTCTTCTTTAGGATGGAGAGGCTGGAAGAATAAATGATTTAAATTGAATTAGTGTTGATACTGTAACGAATGTTGGTGGAACGGCCTGTACGCGGCGAGACAGAATGGAATTAAGGTTGCCGTCCAGTCCGGGACGCGCACCGGGTGGAGGACAAAGGTGGTGGGGGCGAATGTCTTCTTGACAGACTGCGCGGTGCTCTTGGCAAAAATACGAACAAGAACGGTGCCTCGGCAGTCATCGTTTAAAGTATTGCCTGCGATTTATCATTGGTCACATTAATGGCCCCGGAATTCCGTGTATTCCATTTGTATCTGTCCCCCACCCCGTGGACTCGTCCGCCCTCGTGGATGGGGGAGGAGGTTCTCTAACCTCGTGCCAAAAGAAACGGATCTCTTCGATCAGCGTGCTCGTGGCAAAAGCGAGCAAGACGCGGCACCGGGTCGCTCTGGATTATTAATTCGAGGAGGGACGCTCGATGTCGTCCTCGGCCTGTCCTTCGCGGGCCATCGCGCTTACCACCATCGAGATTTGATTTATACCCATTGTTGGAAACTGTGCGAGAAACTCGCGCATCCCCTCGCCACCCTTCCGCGATTCAATACCCGACAGTTTCCCCGCAGAATCTTAACACATTGTACGCCGGCCCCGCGAAAACGCGGGATTCGAAGTCTATCGCTTGAGCGCCGGCCCCGCGAAAACGCGGGATTCGAAGTCTATCGCTTGAGCGCCGGCCCCGCGAAAACGCGAGATTCCGAAGATTATCGCTTCAGCGCTGGATCTGAGATAATGCAGCATTCTTTTGTTTGGCGATTTGTTTGTCTCGTCATAACTACGTTGTCTTGAGCATCGTATACTGTAGCCAGTACATCTTTCATTGCTTTACGCTTTTAGTTGAACAGCATAATAAGCCTTCTTATTCTGTGCATTTTTACCGCTATAATATGGGTGAATTTACTGAGTATATCGCTGATCCTCTATCAGATTATTCAATACAATTCAATACATGTTTTGAAAAATACCATACGTGTCTTAAATATTAATATTTTTCTTTCCGTTTATATTATATATGTATATATGTGTAATAATCAATGATCAAATAAAACAGGTGTATTCTTTTATAATTATAATGAATATGCAAACCAATTTTAGTGTTTTTTAAATATTTTCTTCACCTACTCATTGGTCGTCAACAAGCGAATCATGCCGGCGCCTAGGCTTTACGCGTGCGATACTGTGCCGGCGCTCAGACTTTAAATGTCTCAGATGTCACCGGCGTACAATGTGTTAAACGAAAACGGATACCGTCGATCAGTCGCGAATATTAAATATCTTGTGACCGACTTTCTGCTATCCGCGCGTCATTTCTGGCAGAAAATAGCCGATCGAAATCGTGTATACGATCGTTTAAGCAAAAAAATGTCGTCTCGAAAATGGAGCGTATGCATTCGTCCGCGTGACAAATATAGACAATGAGTTATATTTTCTTTCGTGACTGATGTAACATTTTTCACGTCACTGAACTGTCCCATGCTTCTCGGCAATACGTTCTCGCAAATTCGTATTTAGCACTATACCGGGGATCTTTAACTTCTTTACTTATACAGAGGATCTACCCTCAGTTCTGCAACTGGATGTGTTCTTTAATATCAAATTGACAATTGCGGAGAATTAATAAAATGTAACGACAAATTCCTATTACGACAGCACCGTAAATTCCTCCTTTGGAAATGAAAAGTTTAAATGAGGAAAGACAAGTTTTAAATTGTAAATTGTTTCTTGGCTGTCTGTGAAAACTGTGTCAAGTTGATACAAGGGACAGATGCGTTTGTTGTTCGCCCTTCTAGTAATTTTGATCACATACGCGTAAAGGTCTACTCATCACTTTTATGCAAATACTTAGCAGTCAAAGATTAGACGGTATCTAAGAACTGACGATGAGTGAATTTTCATCGTGATGTACGTACAAGCGAAAGTTAAATTTCCATCTTGTGTGTTCGCAAGTTTACGATTAAAGTTAACGATAGAATAAATATTTTCTTGCACAGGCTTCTCTTCGAGATTTCAGGTTCGCCTATGTTTTTGAAATGTGGTTTTTGTTTTGCTGGCTATTAGCGAGATCGAAAGGCAAATAAAAGGCGGTTCAATGTGTGTTTCTAAAGAGGCCCACGACGATATCTTTTAGTTTTATTCGTTGGATGGTCGGAGAGTGAAAATATGGCGTCGTCGAGGGTGGTAGCGTCTTCGGCGGGCAGCATACGCCATCAAAGTTGCCCTGACAATGTGATTAATTACTCGCGCCGTATGGGTCGGGATTCCTCGGGGTGAGTAGCGCAATGGCGCAACTTTTCCCCGGTCTAAATTGTATTTGGCACCCAACAGGAGCTACTGTCAGATCGAAGCGAACGTAAACCGGCCTCGCCCGGATTTTCCATCGGCCGATTCGTGGCGGAACTCGAATACGGGTCGGGGAAACGAACGTGCAATATACACAACGGGATTCTGATTCTGCTCGAGGTGGAATTGAGCAGCTTCCAGACCATCTGTCCATTTCCTCGGAGAGTGCTCCCGTTCGCCTCGGGGAGCCAGCCAGGCCAGCGTGCCGTGCCTGCTGCCGTTCCAAATCGAAGCCAGGTCAAAGCCGCGATCTCTCTTCCTCTCTATGTATCTCTTTCGCCTTTGTTTTCTTCCTCATTTTTTCATTGGTCGTCCTACTCTTCCCGTGCTCCTGTGGCACTGGGAAAAGGACCCGGCGAGTCCGAAGGGACTACGGCCAGAGAAATTCGGTAATCATTTTGCTCACGGACCACTTCGCCGTTCCGTTTCCGCTGTATCTCCGGCTTTTTCCACCGAACAGGTATTTCGCTACGGGCCTCGTATTTCC
The DNA here is from genome assembly GCA_028455555.1 of Augochlorella aurata. Taxonomy (NCBI): domain Eukaryota; kingdom Metazoa; phylum Arthropoda; class Insecta; order Hymenoptera; family Halictidae; genus Augochlorella; species Augochlorella aurata. The sequence continues at coordinate 3,330,847 of CM052160.1, forward strand.
GGTGTCTCCGGAAAGGTCCCTCCAACCCTCGCCCCGTCGCGCCGTTGCATCTTTGCCAGCGTTCGAAACTTTGGACCGCAGCGTTCCCACCAAATCGCAGCAACCTCCCTCTCTCGCCACCCTCTCGGCACCCTCCCTCTTCGCAATCTCATCAAGGGATGGCGGTGTTTCATGCGGTCGCCGCGGAGCGTCCCGTGAGCGACTCGTGTACAACGGCGTCGAATTGTGGGGGCACGAAACGCACGATCGGAAATGGTTGTCGGGCAACACCGTGAAACGAGAACCGGGCGTAATCGGCGTGTTCAAGGCGAGATTATCGTAAGCCTTCGACGGTCCGATTCCGATCGTTCCGTGGTGCGTCGTCAACTGCTCATTTCACGCGATGGAAGCGCAATTCACCTGGAGGGAATCCGGGCTTGATCGGGTTTCAAAGAGAGCCCGGGACGCCGACGATCGAACGAATTTAAGCGGTGCCGTCCCGTCGAGACTGTGGGCACTCCAATAGAAATCGAAATCGAGTTCCGTCGAAAGAAAATTAACGCCCGTTAAGCGGGCCCAACTGTCCTCGCGTCCGTCACCGTATTCCGACAGCGTTAAGTAATTAATCGCGGTCGACAGCAACGGTTGCTACTACTGCTTGTTTCCCCGAAAAATACTTCGGTCAGAATTGACCGAGGTGGAGACGTTAAGAGACACAGTAATTACAAACTCTGTTAGTTTGTCGAATCAACAAGTGAAAAGAATTCAGCCATTTTCTATTTCAGATACAGTAGGGTAAACCTCGTTCGTTATATATATATAATACAATATAATATAATTGTATATATAATAGGAGAAATTTAATATGAAATAAAAATATAAGAACACACAAATATACGTACTATAAATTGAATTTATTATATTAAAATTTTATACTAAACTATAAAGAAGTGAAAGAAAAGAAGACACTAATTCTACTTTTATTATTTTTCCTCGTATTCCTGATAACATATCCTTTCTTTGCAGAATACCCCAATACACTGTACTATCTGATGTATTTGATTAGGATAGGAGACAGCGTAACACATAATAATTCATGACATTACAGGATAAAAGGAAAATGTATGGAACAGTGACTGAGAATCCATTTTGCAACTATTTTTTAACTGCGCGTAAGAGATTTAATTGACAGGCTTTTGAATTGGACGCTTGCAAAGTTATAATGCAAAACGAATAAAACTATTTCCCTACATCTAAAATATAATATTATTTTCATTAATCAAGAATGAAATGAGAGAATTATTTATCGAATTACAACATTGAAAGCTTGAAGAGAATTTTGGTGAACAGCAATAAATTTTAAACCATGCCTATCTCACTGTTTTTTATTCTCAAATTGTTGAAGTTACGAAAATTCTTTCTTAAGAAGCGTTTGAATAAAATCCTTTAATCAAGCTTACAGTATGATAAAAATGGCGAAATGTCTTCATAACTACAGTCTTGTTATTCTTCTGAAACAACAAACGTTAGTCACTATAAGAGTTCGGTAGGCTTAGTTTTAACGTATCAGAAAATACTACAAGTGAAAGTACCCTAACAACCTTTCCAAAACGAGAAACGTATTCCGCAAAAGAAACCCGCTTATCGTTGCTCCAAAAAAGCCATTGTCTTTCACCGCATTCGAGCATAGAAACGGTGACCGCGTGAACGTTGTAATCATCCGCATAATATAAAAACCAACGAAGCAAACCGGAGCAACGCACGCAGCGGCAGTCACTGCTATTAACGTTTCTAAGCCAGCTCGGCTCCGCAATCAGAGTTAACGAGGAGTATTTAATTGAATAGACTCGCTCGGAATAGTTCATTTATCCTGCGGTTGGATTCCAGCGTCCTGTCTCTTTGCTAATTGAATCGATTCTTTTATTTCCACGCGACTTCAAGGTCATGCCTGTCCGCGATCTCCTTGACCAGCACGGCCGTTGAAAAGGCTAGCCGCTCCGAGCAACCCGTTGGAACAAGGAAGTCGTAACGAAAGGGAGGCGATCGAACCCGCTTGAACGCATAATTGCAAAATGCGCCAGCGGTTTTTGATCTCTTAACGGTTAATCCCTGAACGGTCTCTCCACCAATCGGCGACCGCACTCAGGCTGGTCATCCTCGCGGTTTCCACCGCCCCACGTCCGCTTTTGGCGTGCACTTTATCCCACGGCGTTGCAGCCGACGCTGCTTTACGGCCGAATAAAGTAGAAAGCCGCAAAAAAATGGCGTCGGTCGGCTCTTTTACGCACGATCCTGATGCGATCCTGGCTCCACCCGGCCATTGACGACGACGTCAACGTCGCCGGGCATCAGGTGGCTGACGAGAGTGCGTGTACAGTTTGCAGTTTGCGGTGTACATGCGCGCTCCTCGATCGGTCGCTTAGAGGCGACGTGCTGAGGAGGAGGGTGCGCGTCACCAGCGCTCGACTTTGCCCGTGTTTTTTCGGCGCGAGCTTTAATTTATGTCGCTTAAAAATGCAAATACCGGCGATTTGTCTTCGGCAGCCGTGGCCGAGCGACGTGGCCTGGCTGGAAAAGATTCGTCTCGCGCTGGGAAAGCGTCGACAATGCCCGGGGAATTTCTTTAATTAATCCCCGGCTGCCTGTCGACTTCTTGCCAGCAGGATCTCCCTCGTCGAGTGAGACGCCACGATCAAGCCTCGCCGTCGATCCCCGGCGTCGATCCCCCGCGTGCTCTCGTGTGCGTTTGAGCTCTCGGTCCGCTGCCACCTAGGTGGTCCGGGCGTGTGCAGTCATTTTTTAAAAGAGTTTTCAGTGGAGCGCGCAGGCTTTTATTCTTCATTACGGCCGGCCATTCGTCTTCCAACGCGCTGCTCCTTTTCGCGGGTCCTTTCACGGGCCCCGCCGAGGGAACACGGACTTCGTACGCACCCACGGTACAATGGAATTTCGTTCTCACCGGGGAAACGAACGGCGCAGCGTTTCGATCCGTGTCGCGGGGCCGAGAATGGCCGTGTCCGCGACATCTTAATCCGACCCGGCGATAAACGCGCTCGATAATTAATGGATGGTCCTCTCCTTTCCTCTCTGCGAGGCAGTCAACAGTCTCAGTTTAATTTATTTTTAACGCGTGCAGTCTCTGCTGCGGACCCGTATTCCCCTGAAATAAGAATCAAAGAGGAAACGTAGCGGTGGATTTGGATTAAGATTAAAAATTGAATTCTCGAAAGGCAGACGTTCGTCTGCAAAATCAAGGATTCTTCTAATTGCTGACAAATACAAAGCGATTCGCGGCGAAATTACAGAAAAAGAACCCTGGGGTACAGCTGGCGCGGGATGTAACTCGAAATTAAACCGTGACTTGTGAATTTATGTAACGCGGAAATTATGTGAGCCGCGTGGAGGAACGGTATCGGCGAGACAAGGGATAGGGGCTGACTACAGGGAAGATATTGCCAGGAACAGAATTCCCAGCCCCTCATGGTAACTGTTTAATTATGTAATCGTGAATTTACATAGTTGGCAGCGTCGTGCTCCTCTTTCCTTTTCTTTCTTTTTAACTCCAACGATCTCTTTATTCGAATTTTTCGTCTTCCAACCGTCGTAGAATTTTTCGTGCTTGATCAATGGTTATCGTTTAGCTAGATCAAGGGAGGCGTTTGAACAATGCAGGTCTAACCGCGGTCCTCCATACGTTGAATCGTCGTCCATTTGTCAGGCGGAATTCCGCGGAACGACGGTGTAAATTAGCGAGAGCGAGACAATCCGCGAGAACCGACGCGTCGGCTGCATTGTTATTTTTTGAGACACGGCCGCGGCAAAGTAAACGAAATTACGGACAATTTATAATTGCCGGTGCCCACGAGAACAACGTTGCACGCCGGCCGAGGGTGGAAAACGCGCGAGAGGAAAAGCCCGCGGAAAAAGAGAACGACCAGCGGACGGCAGTTGTTTCCCAACGAGAACGAAATTACAAGTGTTACCCTCGCAATGTGAACTCGACGTCCATCGAAATTATTCCTCGCTCGCGTAGTCGCGCCCCTCGTCTTGCCCTTTTCATTAATTCTCATTGTTCCCTAATACACCCACCCCATCGCATCCAGCGATGCCACTAATTATTAAAAAAGAGGGAGAGGGAGAAACGAGACACAAAAAGAGCCGGTTGAACTTGATGTTGCCTATCAATTCCCAAACGTTTTTGCTGCTTGTCACAAAAGTTCTAGATTTTCTTTCTCGTGGAAATATTTCTCAATTTCCGAAAACGCATCCAAAACATAACCTTGACATGTATTTGATTAACACTAGTCAAAATGACTGGTTTCTGATTTTGTTACAGCTCCTGATATTATAAAAGTATTTCTAGGAGAACTTTTTGGCTACACTTTTTTTTATTGAAGTATTATATATACTACAATTGAAATCATATGAAGTTTAATTAAATCAAATCCTAGCATTGTTATAAAACAATATACATTGGTCGTGTTTAAAACTCAGTAGTTCTAATGTTAAATATTTATGATGAAAGATTTTTATGGTCGATGATTACGAATCTGGACTTGAAAGTCCAAAAAACAGAATAGCGAATTCGGTATGGTAAAAATGAATTATTTAAAGAGAAATATGGCATTCATATGTTATATATTTCTCTGAAACACCTTCTTATGCATCTTATTACGCAAAGTGATGATGCAATTCAAATTTTTATAAACACTGCAAAATAAAAGTATAAACTAAAAGTCTCAGCAAGAGAGTTAATGATTTTGATAGGATATTGAGCTATATAGAAATACACACGTACTAAAAACCATTCTACTTGCGCTACTGAAATAAAATTTATGCAGATTCCCTTTTAATAGCCAGCATCTCTATTTCTAGATATGAGTTATGACTTATTTAAAGTTTCTTTTATGCGTTATATGAAATCGTCGTTCTTGTGGTTGTCTATTAATGACTACATGTGTATTCCAACATACTTCCCAAAACAGCACCCAATTCAGTAAATTAAATAAAATATTTTCTAAAAGAAATTACAGGCTTTACATTCAATAAATGTCGACAACTGCTTAAATGCTATTCGCGCCGTAATTATCGCTGAGGTATAAAAATATGACTATATTAAATGGATCATGTTGAAATGAACCTAAGAGAAAATTCATATTTACGGCTTCTGATCACGTCTTCAGAATTTTCGACGTCCTGTTCTCGAGAGTGTATTGCGTGTCGGTGAATTAACACTCGCTTAACAAGTCCGGCGAGTACTTAAAATGCAGACCATTCGTTATTTCTTTGCGTCAGGGTGATGAGGAAGCCAATGATCACAGAGAAATCCATCCTACCTCTGGCAGAAGTAAAAAGTATAGCTCTCGAACTACCGTATGCTCGAAGTCCAAGCGGATATAGGCGTACACTCGTCCGACAACCGCTAATAGATCGTGTACAGGCTGGAGTATACTTATACAGGCGGTTTATTCGAAGACAGTTATTAAATATTAACCGTTCGATGGCGTAACGAAGGAGGAAACACAGAAGCAGCGCGTTCTAGTAGTCCTGACTTTTGACGGACTCAAATCGAAATTCGAGACGCCATCCGTCAACCTAATAACGAAGAAAAACATCTCCCAAGAGCTCCGCTTTATATTCCAAGACTGGCTTCTCGCGGCGCAAAAACTGGAGCCAAAGATGAGCAGCCACTTGAAAGTACGTGACCAAAGAGATGTCTGTTCATTCATCACGCCGCTCTTGGCTGCCTCCTCGAACCTACCGATCCATCTTCCGGAGGACGAAATTTCGACGAAAATCGTTTACAGGAAGAAACATCTGGTAACGAGAACCTATTGGAGGGAGTCCGGTCCATTTAGAACGGATAGACCTTGACGAAAAATTGCCCCGAAACGACGACCTGCCACGAGTCGAGGCAAGATTCGGAAAACAAGAATCGTCGGAGAGATGCGATTTAAAATACGCGCGACGGTTAAATTCACCGAGAGAACGACGGCTGCGATGGCCGCCGGAAATTGCGGCACTTTATGAGGTGCACGATCTGCCTTTTGCCTGTTTCTTTCGACTTCCCTTTTCGCGTACCATCGGTCCGGCCACCGCCGTTTAAAGAAGCAGGAGAGAAGTGTCGTGCCGACCAGCTTCAGGCGTTTGTATTGCTTTTCAAACGAACGGCAGGACCCGGCCAGAGGTACACATGGCCAAAAGAGGACGACCCCGGGCCATCGATAAAGATTCCATCCCCGATTTCTACGGCTGCTGGTATACAAGCACTCCCGCTACGTTATTGGTCGAATATCTGAAGGGTCCGAGGTTTCTTTAAACTCCCCTCGGTTCGCGCCTTTTGAGGGCCATTACGCGAAACTGCCCGTGTTTCTCGCTCCCGGGCACCGGAGATTCTCCGATCTATGAATCCGTAGGAAGCAAATTGTCGGACGGCGATATTAATGGATTCGTGGCACCACTGGAATGCTACCATCTATGTTATCATTTATTTATCATTATTTCATTATTTATTTATGCATTTATTAACGTGTAGAAACCCTTTGGTACATAAAGTTAGTTATAAAATATAGGTGATATCATGTTTAATGTCAAGCTCAAACTTATGGTTTTAATATTTCAAATAGGGTGACAGGATCTGCTTTCGAAAATTCGTCATGCTGGTTTAGTCCTAGCGCAATCGTTTGGTCGATTCGTGGAGACGGCTTGAGGTTATTCCGCCATTTTCCTGGTGGCCGGTGGCGGGCGCAACCCGTCTCCCTTTCAGGAGTCGAGGCTGGACTCTCGGTGCTGCTCGGAACGAGCCCGGGACTTAATGTCGTAATTAAAATGCACATGGTAAGCTGCCGCCACGCCGTTGTCCCGCGGCAACGGCTAAACGAGACGTCGGTTCCGCGAGCAGGCGCGCAGGAGGAGGACACGCGTTCAGAGGGAGCACCCGGAGACGGGCGGACCCTCCGCGACCCTCTAATACTCCCCTGACGCGGCGCGGAATGGCACGGAATGGCGCTGATGGCGAGGCGGGAGCCGACCCTCGAGAAATATTATAATGCTCGGGATATTTGTCCCGGCGTTCGCGAATGAAAGGGATCAAACGTGTTCGTCTGGCGCGAACCGAGAGCCTGAAAGCTCTCGGAGTCGAACAGAACCACCCTCGCGGGCCTTTCTGCCCTCTTCCCGCTCGTTTCCTCCGGGAAATCGTGCTCGCGTAACATGTAATTAAACGATTTCTGCGACGATTAAAGGAGTCGTCGTCCCCGACGATGGGGAAGGGATTCGTCTTGCACCGCGGGCCTCCGTGACCGTTGTTCCCGCGGTAACGAGGATTTCGCGTGAAATATCGCGACCGCAGAGCCATTTGTTCGTGAGCACGCGCTCGGCCGTTTCGCCGACGACAGGAATTCCTCGGAGATTTCTTTCGTGCCTCTCGCCGCCAGCCACGCCGATTCGCGGGAAACTATTAATTGCGCGTCGCGAGCACATTTTTAATTTCGTGAAAAATCCACTGTCGCGAGCGTTAACCCGCGCACCGGTTCCGCGAACCGCTTTCCGTCCGACGACAACCGCAAACTTCTTGAAAGGCCGCCGCCGATGGCTTCCTTTCGTAGCCGCTGTTTGCTCGAAACCGACGGCTCTGAATTTCCGTGATGGAGAACTTCTAGCCCGCCGTCCGCTCGCGTGACACACTTTTCCACGCTCCTTTGACACTTTGCGCTTCCGTAGATCGCCACGAGCAGATACCGACACTCTCTGCTCTCCCGATCCGCTTTCGCGACCCATTACGCGCACGTGACGCCCCGCGATATACAATAGCCCGGGAAACAGTAATTCGTGGCCAAACGTCGATTATTCAACTTTAGTATTTTAAAAAATTGTGGTTTTTCTTGAGGCGAGAACCTATCGAAGCTTCAAAATCCGCAATATTAGTTCTTTAGATTACTCCGTGAGCCAGTATAACGTTATAAACCTTAACATTGTTAAATCGAAACTGAAATTAATTTTTTTTATTATTGCCTATATTTCGGTTATTTATGCATTTCATAAGAATTGTTTAACTCGCGAAGAGAAAATGTTAGTTTTCAGCAATTTGAAATTTGAGGAAGCTTCTACAAAATTGATTAAAAGTGATAGGTATCGGATTTCATTTATATGAAAGTTTGCGCTGTTGTTAATATGAACGCGCTACGTGGATTTTAACGAGCGGATGTACGCGGTACTAAAACGGCTTCATGCAATTTCGATGGAACTGAAAGTTTCGACTATTTTTTATATATTTCAAATGATCTAGTAACGATATGTTTCCAAGAAAAGTTCATCAGTATTCATTTTTCTAAAAATTTTAATATATACAATCTCAAGAACAAAGATTTTCTTGTCAATAATTAAAGTCATTTCGATTTTCTTAAATGCTAATGCATATTTTCGACTTCATGGCATTGAAGTTGGTGCCAAGATGAATTAACGGTAAACCTTGTAGTAACACTAAAATAATTTTGAACACACATTACCCCTTGCCGGATAAATATGCGGCGATGAGAAACGTGGAAGTACAGTGATCGTGGTCCGATCGATCATCCGCGGAACGGTCGAAGCACGATGCTCACCCTCGCGAGAGAAAGAATTCCCGCGGAAGAGGAAATCGGAATTAAATTCTGCAAACAGTTTCAGCCGCAGCTCGTCCCATTTTTGGCAGAGCATCTAACTAACCGCAGACTAGCCCACTTATTCCTGCATTAGCCCTGGACTCGGCCGCTCCGAGTTGTTTCAACGTTTCCCAGGCATTTTCCTGCAACTCTTTCGATCTCGAATGTTTTATAAACTTTCCCGGCCGGGTTAAAAACGCGACGACATAAAAACCCGGCTCGAATCGAGGACAAAGGACTGCAGTCGCCGGGCCGGTGCGCATCCAACTATTTCAATGAAATGACTGCCGTGCTGGTAACGGAAAAATCGGGGTCAGCGATTCGAATGAAAAAAAATCTCTGAAAAAAAGAGTGCGAGAGGAAACAATAAATGGGAAACGCGTTCCCCGAACAGCGAAAGTAGATAATGTGATTGAGCGATTGTAGTCGATCCGACGAGGAGGCGTCGGATTGATCACAGCGCCCGATAAAAAACGAAAAAATGTTGGAAGGCATTCGTTCGTTCCCTTAACGATCGGTAGCCAGAAAATCGAGATGGCGTCGCTTTGCTCGGGGTCTCTCCCTGTCCGACTCGTTTCCCGTGCGCTGGAACGCGCGCGCGCGCGCGAACACGCGCACCGGCTGGCTGGCTGGTGAAAATTGATACTCAATTTAAACTCCTTATATAACAGGATGCACGTACTCGTAGCTCGACTACCCGGTAGGTACGAGTCACGTACGGATATGAAGGTGAAAGGAGACCATGATAGACGAACAGGAAGGGGGACGGACAAAGACCGACCCGGCCGGACTGGTCAGACGGAGACAGCCGCTGGGGGATGTTGACTCGCGGAGAGGATGAAAACGCAATCGATCTCTCATCTATTGCATTACCCGATCACGTTTTATGCGCGCTCATCTCCATCGATCTCTTATCTCCCTTAACCCGTCGACGTCTCGCTCTCCTCATTTCCTCGGCTACGTGGATAACCATACGCGGAAGGAACCATTGAGAGGGCAGGCGAACTATTCGAAAGACGGACTGAGAGAGAATGAACAGCGTCTTGGTCCACCGCTACGTGACTCGAAGCTCGTCGAACAATTTACGATTACACATTACGTGACAATAAAGGCTGCGAATCCAGGGAACAAGGCCCAGGCGAGGTGACAAGGGCTGATTACGACGGTGTCGCGGTCGTTAGCATCGGAATCGCGGGCAACAGGAGCGGAACGGTCGTTGCTGGCCGCAAAGTGTCGCGCGATCTCGTGCCCGTGGATTCCTTCTCGCCTTTTTCTAGCCGGTGCCTGCGGAAGCGACGAGTAAGCATGTTTCCCGGCGGTTGTTCGGTCGAAAGGGTCCAAAGCTACTGCTGCTGCCGCTGTTACTTGTGCTGCTGCTGCTGCTTTAAACCGCGTCAGTAGCACGAACCCCAGAGCGAGCCAAAGAGAGAGAGAGAGAGAGAGAGAGAGAGAGAGAGAGAGAGAGAGAGAAAGCGAGAGAGGCAATGCGAAGCGAGGCGCGTCGGCCGCTTCGAACGGACTTCCCGTACGTGACTGGAAATCTTGGCCAGTTTACGATTACCCATTACGCGACGGTACCACGAACTACGAGCGTGAAATGCACGTCCGCGGGTTCGATTCGTGGCCAGAGAAGACGACGGGGACAAGAATGGAAGCCCGTTGTTACGGGACGCGGCCCCCCTTCAAGACGAGCGGGCTCTCCCGATCGTTCTGTCCGGCGATTTCGATGCCGGAAGCTCGCCTGTGGCCTTCCGGCCGCGAGCACGCTCAATTCCACGCGACGCGATGACTCTGAATGCTTGAATTTCGACGGAATTGTGGGAACGCCGTGAGGCGCATTAAGCGACAAGCCCCGTATTTATCGTACCCACGGCGACAGTTCCACGGAATTTGATAGTTGGACGGTTTTTACTCGCTCCCAACGGGCACCCCCGCAAGCCACTTTGCCCTGACCCGCGCCACACAAGTATCTTCCCGAGACGGTGGAATCGACGACTCCGTTGCCCGTGAAATTGAATAAACTGCCTGGAAGCGATGCTTCCTCGGGATTCCGCCGGCTTTGATTCCGCCCGACTCGATGGACACCGAGAATCGATCTTCCCCTCGCCCCTGCCTGCCGATTTTTATGGATTCGTCGCGTCTGCACATTTTTTTCCAACTCAAAGGACCTCTTTCGATTCTCGAAACCTCGTATTTATTAGCTCTCGGCAAGGCACTTTCTTTGATGTCTGCTCAATTATTATTCGTCGTGCGTCGATTCTTAATGGAAATCAACCCCTAAAATTCCCACAATCGGAAAGTGTTTTAATTAATGAACCTAAAACCACAAGGTTAAGATTTACGGATGTTACTTCAACTATCTAGCATTCTAAATATCCTAGTAACATGCAGGTTTTTTAAATGTATTAGAATGATAATGAATTTTGAAAACTAGTCACACTTCAACGTGTTAACCGAATAATGTTTTATGCCACCGGAAGCCTCATACAGTCCTCGACAATGTTATTCGAAATGTCCTCCTTTATGCTGTACATCAAGTAATTGTATTTCACGCGTAAATGTTCCAGGCAAATGTACCAAATTGCAACCTAATCGTAAAGGAATTGAAGATTTTTCGGTATCTGAATCAGAATAGCGAACATGTAATGTAAATAAAAATAAAATTCCTATTATCACTATTAAATAGAAGATTGTGAATATCATTACAGTGAAGAAATATTATAATTTGTTACAATTTGATTGAATGTCCAACAGTTCCTGCAAGGAAAAAAGGTAACATCGAAGACACATATCTATGGGTTAACGATTTCTAGGGGTTTCGATGGGTTTGATAATAAAATTGTTAAACAAGGAAATCACTATCTTCTGCAATAAATATTGAGAATTTGAATTTTGCTGAATGTTCCACAGTTTAATCATCCTTTTCTCTTGTTTCAAACGCAAAGAGTTACCTATATCTATAAAGCAAAGTTAATCTCTTTCCGGCAACATTAATAAAACGGGAATCCGCCCGTTTTTAAATGTTAAATGTTCATTCACCGGAATTTGAAAACACCGGGTTACGCTTGCATACTTTGAGGACAGAGCATAATTAAAGGAAAACCCGACGCGAAATCTCGGCTGGAATTCCGCCGGCGCTACAAAATTTTTGAAATATGCTTTTACCGCAGGTGTCCATTCATCCTGTTTTGCCGGGCACATTTTCGGAGGGTCGTGTAATTTAATTTGTTGATAGTCCTCTACGGAGGAATTTTAGTCCACGGGATAGTTAATAAAGTTTGCAGCGTTTTTTCAGGCACCTTGAACAAATTCGAGCAAATTTGGGAGTAGTCAAGTGACTTCTGACTACTCTCGCGTATCGCAAGTGCGATTCGTGAAGCGAGTGACACGTGTCAGGCTAAGGGAAATATAATTTCTAGTTTCCGGTAATTTTTGGTTGTGTTGGATTTTAGCATTGATTAGAGTACAATTTAGACGAGTTTCACGATGGTTCATAGATTACTTTCGTTTGCAAAAACGAAAGGTTTGCTTCTTATTTTCTTCATATTGCGTTCTATTTAGGCAATATTTAGACTACCCAATCGAGCTTTTTGATGAATATGTCAATTTTATTATCGAAATGTCATACATTCTTCCGAATCTCCCACTAAAGGAAGTAAATTCTCTTCAATTGTCTCTCAGCTTGTAAACAAAAATGGACAATTTTGGAAAAGAAGATACGATTAAACGGTCCTCGCGGCTTGTTTCTATAGTTCTTGTCAATCGGCAACTATAAAAACGAGCCGCAAGGCTCGAATAATCGTATCTTCTCTTTCTAAATTGACCATTGTCGTTTACAAGCTGAGGGACAATTGGAGAGAATTTACTGTATTCCTAGTGCAACTCTCGATCACCTTGTGGACTACCTTCCTAGATTTCTATTTAAATTGTCGTGAGACTCTAGGTCGGACGCCTTGAATACTTTTCGACGAGCCAGGCTAGATCGATCAGCCGTTCTCCTTAGTCGCCGAAATTCAGGCGACCGTTGCCGATGGCCGATCGCAGGTCGGCGAATTGTTTTTCGGATTTAGCGGGTCCGATAAATTCGCCGGGCGGTATTGACCGGGTATCGTCGGCAACTGGAGGGTCACGGTTCGCTCGGTTACGCGCGAAACGCAACAAAATCCGATACGCCGTAAAAAGAAGAGTCGGGGAAAAAAGCGTCGCGCGCTTTGACGATGACGCCGAGTTACAGCAAGCGTTCGAATATTTCACAATTCTGCGCTCGGTTTCGGTGTGCCGGCCTATAAATTCGCCAGCGCGCGGTCCAATTTTTTTTTATCTCCATGCCTCCCACGACTTTCTGCCCCCGGCCTGCTGCGCGCTAGGCTCGCTTCCTTTTTCCTCGAGCGCGTTCCACGTAATTCCGCGATCCGCGCGACAACTTTGCGACGAATCGGACGCGGAAGGGTCGCCTTCTGCATCGGAGATGCATCCCTCTTCGTTGCAATTCCAGCTTTGATCCAGCGCCACCGCAAAAGATACACTGTCGCATTGCGTCGCCGTTCGGAAATTTCATCTTTTTTAATGCAACCGGGGCGCGGCTCGCCGCGGTGTATAAACACCGGAACATGATTCGGAGTTTGTAATCGAAACACAGCAACGCCGGGCTCGCTCGGCGTATCTGTATCTCCCAGCCAGTTCAATTTTACTTTTTGCATTTGGGAGCGGACATTCTAACCTGCTAGGAAAGTTCGTTTCATTTCATATTCACACAATTTATCGGCGTGAGTATTTGCGGAATATGTGTGACAATCGTCGATCTCGAATAATGTCTAATTGGACTTGCTATGAAGATTTCATGTGAACTATTGTTAAATATTAATGGGCTTCTCTTCGTTCCAGACGGTGTCAGATTCTATTCTATTCTTATCAATATTTAAGCGTAGAAATAAATATATATAGATCCGTCCTTAAGTTCGTGCAGTCTTGTGACAACTACCTCCGCTACTCGCCAGCAGATGGATTCCTTTCCCGCAAGCTACCTGACCTGTTCCGATTCAGAGCTCGCTAGCTTTACTGACTCTATTCTTTTATCGTCATATAGCCCAAAACATTCATTATCGCCACAGTCTTAACACTTAAATGACCGCATAATATTTCCCATAGGCTCACTCTAAGTCCTGTGATTTTCTCGTTTGCAAATGAAAAACAAATACATATAGGAAATTAAAAATCCACATATTTATTAA
>CM052160.1:3344798-3504847 GCA_028455555.1 Augochlorella aurata
TGAAAAACAAATACATATAGGAAATTAAAAATCCACATATTTATTAACCTTACAACCAATATATTATAAAGGTAATTTTTAAAATAATTTTAATAATTCCGCAGGGTATGATATTTTTGGAAGCAAGGTCCTTTATTTGTTGAAACACGAGAAATCTCTTGTTTCATACTTACGTCTCATACATGATTCTGTGGGACGTTGATTTGGGTGTGAGACGTAAGAGGGAAAGAAGGAAGCGAGAAAAAGGAAAATGGAGCGTTTCGTCCTAGGCCCGCTAGAGGACTCGTCAGCAAGGCTAACTAGCGGGCCCTGCCTCAGACGCGCGGGTGATAGAGGAATGGTTCGTGACGGTATACATCGGAATCGGGACAGGTCAGGTAACTTGCGGAAAAGGGATCCATCCACTGGCAGGTAGCGGAAGTAGTCGCCACAATCCGATAGCTATGTTTTTCTCCTGTTGTGCGACTGTCTTCTTTTTCGTTCCGTGAGAGTGATAAAGTGATTAATTTTTTGAAAGCTATGGAGTATCGAGTTAACAAGAACGAACATCACGGACATGTTACGCTGTGCGATTAAATTCGTAGTAAAGTGATTAATCTTTTGAAAATTATGGCGTGTCAAGTTAACCAGAATGAAGATTTACGATCTAATCGTACAGCGAAACATGCCGGAGATGTTCGTTCTTGTTAACTTGACACTCCATAATTTCCAATAAATTAATCATTTTATTACTCACACGGAACGAATAAGTAAAAAATCGCACAATAGGAGAAAACCATAGTTACCGAATCACGTATGGGATATAACTGTTGGACGAAATCGCATGAACTTCTCAATAATTCGCGCCATCGGAATTATCTTCGACGAAGCAGTGATCGTTAAAGAGAGATTTTTAAAGAAAGAACTAATTCATTGGGAAATCTTTGCTACGTCTAAATTGTTTAGTTATGTGACATAAACGAGCTTTGGAAATTGACTCGATTTTCTATGAGAATAAGCGATTCCCTCGGGTTCTCGATTAACGAATTTCAGGAGCCGAAAGAGGGTTCCTAACGACGCGAGCACGACAGAAAATTAAGATGTCCGGCGCCGGTATTGTGCGACGTGCTTACGCAAACACACGGCAGAAATTATTGAAACGACGGGTGGCGCGATGAAAAGGGCCAGGGCAAACAACGGGGGGGGAGGGGAGCGCCGCGCGAATCGGATTCAAAGGGAAGAAGAGCGGAACGCGTAGCTTTGTCGTGGAACGAGCGCATCGGTCCTCGTATTGTCGGACGTCCATAAATTTCTTCGGCAATGGAAAACGCATTTTTCCTGGTAGCACCGGGCCGACACAGGTAGATTCTTCCCCCGGTAACTGTGTGCGCCGGTCTCTCTCCCCTTTCTACGTACACCTTTTGTATCGCCCCTAACTTTTCGAGTCATCCCGTTGCACGAGGCTTAAATTCCGTTTCCAGGCGTTGGCGCTCGATCCGGATACGTTCCGCGTCACGATAAACCGGTACGAGTCTAATAGATGATTGCGTGTTTTAGCCGCCGAAATACGGATCGAGGAGGGAACACCTGGGGTAATTTGCGCCAGCCCCTAAACAGGCACGGGTTGGCCCATTCGAGGAAAATATTTGACTCTTTTGTCGCTCGTATCGCTCTATTATGGCCGACGAAAGAGCAGAGTCGACTGGGTTTCCTGGGGGAGAGACATCGTACCATAAAATCGGGGAATAAAGACGCCCGGAGCAAACGTTGGGGAACAGTTTGATAATACCAGATCGTTTTTTTTTTAAATTTTGATCCTTGGAAAATTTTCTCTGAACACCTACTGAAAGCTGCAACGGATTCATTGACAAAGTAGTAAGAAACGCTTTAAAGAAAATATAAAATGATAGAACATTGAAAATAATCAGTCTGTTTACATAGAGATAAATGTATTGATGTAGATTGATTGAAACAAAAATTGTTAATTTTGAGAGTAATATAGTTATCAGTAGTTTTGTTATGTCCTCTGGGACATTTCATAATAAATACAAAGGCCAGAAGGACGGAGTTGATGCAACGGACAGACTGTTGCTTAAGTTAATAATATGTAAAATTAATTTTCTCTTTAATTCAATATTTCGTGAATTATTTGTTTACTGCCACCTATTAATTTTAGTTTGTTAAGGGATGACCCTCGCGTAAACGATTTTCGGCCATTTTTTTAGAATATAAAACATTGGCAATACTTGTCATCACTTTTCATGCATATTTTTTGACGTTTCAAGATATTACATAAATATTTTTCTAATTCGTAGCATTTTTTTCCTTCGACCTAAAACAAAATATAAAATATAAAATATAAAACACGTTGTATGAACCTACTTGATTTGTAATATGCATTGTTCAAACTATGTTTAGAGCACAACTGAAATAAAAATTTTATGTAAAAATCACTCGTTCATATGCAAAGTCGCGTATTATATTATTGTTCCTTTCAAATTTCTTTAACAGATTTAGGTTCGTACGACGCGTAGTTCTGTTATGACAAAACTCCATTTTATACTACGAATACAAATGTTACGCGTGTAGTAAAATTTACTCCGCGAAGATCCTTGATGTTTAAGGAGGATCGAGTGATAGAGAGATAGAAAAGCATGATCGGACGGTGATCGAATGGAGTGTGAAAGGAAAATTAAAGAGGGGACAATGGATGCACGGTATTTCAATCGCGCGAGCAACGATTCGATATTTAATTTCAGATACGGCGTAAACGAGGGAGCCCTCGTTTCCATTTCGACCGTTTCCCCGGTCGCCACCTCCTTCGCAATTTATCGCGACTCCGCCGTCTCGCGGGCTTTCTGGCAGCGGTATCTGGCGTCGTAAGGGATCATCGAAACGGCGATTAAACCTCGTGTAATCACGATAGCGTAGCCATTATTGCCCGGGAATTTCAAATTGCCCGGTGGATCTCTCCGCGAGACTCGCGAGGAAGGAGGGTGTACGCGTTGGACGACCAGAAACCAGTTCGGTTTGGTAGCATCGGAACGAACGGATTACGAACGCTCGGTTTCTTAAGCCGCGGCCCCGATTTAAAAGCCTCCCCGGTATATAAGTTCCCCTCGAAAATAAAAGCAAACCTCGCCTCTCCCGGCTTCCTTTCTCTCTGAAAAGACCGTCCAACGGCCGGCGGATTTTATTTCTGATCTCGAATGATCGTAAAATCGGCTGGAGTAATACTGAAGTAAATTTTACTGCATTTTAAAGGCTCGGGTTCCGACGGAGGATCCTGCACAACCCCCTCCCCCTCTTCACCCGGCGCGAAACAAGTCGACAGAAATTAACGAAGTGACCGGAAAATAGTAATCATAAACATCAGTTTAACCCGACACATCGATACACCGCCCGTCGACGATACAGCGTTTTATTAAATTTAATTTTATAGAGGCCATCGATAAAAAGGGATTGATACTTTCCGTGTCAGCGGCAATGAAATGTAATTAACAAGCGATTCGCAATCGTTATAGTTGCTTGCTTAAGGATATGGGTCTGAATTCGACCTTGACGGAGTTGATCGTTGCGGTGTCTACGCACGAGTGATCACTAGAAATTATCTAATTAATAAGACGTTTGACTGATAGGTCGTTTAAGTATAATTTTCTGCGTCGAGCTGGTCTCTTATCAGGAGGTTTTGTGTTTGTAGGGATAATGTTTGCAGACGATGCATCTTCTCTCAATTACAGAGTTATTTCAGACATTATTTCAAATATTTTGCTTTTTACTTCAATTGAAATATAACGCAAATGATCCACAGGTTGCACTATCAATCCTATTTTCTGATCAACGATGCGTTAAGTGGCATCTTACGCCGTTGAAATTATTTTTCGTAACTAATCGGTAGGTTTTCAATAAAGTAAAAAACTTGGAATCATGTTGACCGGTTCTTTGTTTGTTATTTTTATGAAGCAATATAAGATGACTACGAGTACTTCCAGTGCTCCGTGAACCCAGTGTTAATACACGTTTCGAACGAAGGGGAATCGAGTTTCAGAGAGTCGTGGGAGGAATGATGTTTACCCTTGTTGGATTCCCCACGAAATATCGTTGATAAACATTCGTGTTTCCTGTTTCGCGTGTCACGGGATCAGCTCGAGGCGCATCTCGTACATACCGGCTCGATGGAACGAATAGATCCTGCCCGTCGAAAGATTTAATCGTCACAGAGAACACCGGTTGATTTTAATTACACGGAACCGAGTGGGACCGTAATTAGGGTCCAACCGGGATCGGTAATTGAGATTTCGCGCTCGCTCCTGTTTGTACCGAGCCTATCAATTAGAGATCAAACCAGTGCGATGCTAATACTTTTCGACATCCAGGGGCGCTTCCGCGACCGGGTCGCCTCTCTTATTTTTCCACCGGTTAATCGCCGATCGCGAGCAACTCCTAATCTCTTCTTAATTGTACGCCGTGCACGGTATGTTCACCGACCCTCTGTCCTTGATAACTGGCGAACGATAGTGCCGGGGAACTTCGTGCGCGCCGCTAATTTATCCGCAACGATTACTGTCACCAGGATTACAGGAATTTCTCGGCGATAAACAGCCACCTTCGTGTCCGGTTCCTCCAGGTTCCTCGGGATCGATGATCGCGATACACCGCGCCCTCTCTTAGAATACAATTCCCCGGCGCGGCGCGGTGCTGCGATTTAAATGGTCGGCTTCTAATTGTGGACGGGGTTGGCTCAGTAATTGGGTCATCGACTCGCTCAACACACCAATTTTCTATACCGTAACCGGAAACTATTACGAAACGGCTCCGCGATCCGATTAACTGTTCGCTTGTTGATTGTTGCCTTGTGTTTATCAAACAATTTGCTGCTGTGCATCCTCGGATTTTAAAGCGGCTGAACTAGAACCTGCAATATGATCGAATAGTAATTATCCGTTGACCAAAACCTGTCTTCGTATGAGAATTTCACGGTGCTGCCGGTTACCGAATTAATTTCAACCTGTATCTGAATTATACATTCCGCAACTACGCCATTCATCGCCTCGTACTAATCCGAGCTATTTATTTTCTGTTTCAGGTATGTAACATGGTTTACCATTTTCCGAGCGGTTTTCGAAGCCAGTGACTCAACATTCGGTATGGTGAATTACTGTATTTATATATGTACAGGACACAGAGATATGTAAAGTATATTTATATATGCTTAGGACACTTCAATTTAATTCTCTTTACATTATACCAGTTTAACAAACATATAACTGAATAATAATTTATACATCGTATTTATACTCCTTCCGTTTCAATGCATTTTTGGAAACTATTGATCATTGAAAATTATCATGATTTAAAATAAAACATTTACTTATTATTTGTCATTTAAAATACTATTTTACTCAGCTGTGAGCGTATGTGAAGAGTACTAATAGCTGTAAAAATAATCATAAAGGATTCGAAAAGCAAAATAGATTTGGACGTTGAACATTTACTGAAAAAAAGAAGCGTTTCTTTTAAAGGGATGGAATTTTCTCCTCGCCCTGTAATTTGTACAGTTGAACCTGAATTAATCGTAAAAGCCGCAGCTTCGTTCAGAAAAAATTACGGAGCAGCTCCGGGGTCCTTCGCTCCCCTAAATTCGTTACTCCGGTCCGCTGTGTCGTCACTTCAGACCTACTCCCGTCGATGCATTGCCCCAAGTGTCCAAGTCCTCGGATCCTCCATCCGATTTGGCTGCCAAGTAACAATTAGAGTTTCGCAGTCGCCGGGCACAGTTATTGCGCTTAACAAAGCAGCGGGACAAGGGGTCCGTCGCCGTGGAACAACGTCCTAACCCTTTCTTGCAGAAACAGAGAACGGAACGCCGGCAACCGCGGACAGTGGGAGCTGCGGGAGGCAAGCCGGTCGTAAAGTTCCTCCACGAAGAGCACCCTCGAGTAAATGGAACAAACACGCTGCGCATTCGTCCGCGGTTGGTTAGGGATTATGATTCGGATCCAGCTGAGTAAATAGCGGTCATTATATTATCCGAGACTGGTCGCGGCTCGCGGACGTCTGCGTGTACGCCCCTCGTCACCTAATTGACGCGTATCGATGGTCCGAAAACATGATTATCCAAAAATGACGTAAACTAAGCGATGCTGAAAATGTTCGGATCTTCGGAATCGGGGGTAAACAAAAAGGAAATTAATTCATTTGTCAGTGACAGCTTCGAGAAACTTCGATTTGGAGTCCCTAGCGAACTGAAATTATACAATTTTAATTGAAGAGCCATTAGGTGATTTTATAAAAGGCAAGACTTAACGGCAGATACGCGTGAAACAATTCCACGATTCGTCCCTCGTTTCTGCCACTTGGAAGAGGTCAAGCACCCAGCAAACGAAATGAGAAAAATCGTTAACGAACGTTGAAAACTTAACGCAATTACCGTAACAGCCGCGGACGGTCATCGATCGATTTCGTAAGGGGCCATCATTTGGCGACTCCGCGGAGGTCATAACAATTTGTCCCGGGAACGAATTCGCTGGTCAGCCAGGGCGCAAGAAGCGACGCCGATTACGTTGACGAAACTGGGTTGGTGAAAACTCGTCGGAATTTATCGAGGCTCTTGATTGTTCATTAATTTCTCTCGGATATCCTTTTAAAATTGATTTGCAATAATTTCGTAAAATTAAATAACGTTTTACCGACTACTACTTAGGATTTATCGATTTCTTGACATGATCGCGAGCATCATCGATTGCTAAACGCTCAATGAAACTGTATTAATAAATAGCTTGGTCAAATTTCTACCGTGTATGTACTTGCTAGTATTATTACAAAATCCAAATCTATTATAATGTGTGATCTTCAAGCATTTATTTAAGCTATGAAAAGTTTATCAAATCTCCTTGTAAATCGCTTTAAAACTGGATCACATTGCTACGAGTTATAGGGGCTTAATCGATTCGAGATAATCATTTACGGATTTATTTTAATCACGTTTTCCGATTCTCAATCTAAAGACATCCACAGCACAGTGATCGTTGGTAACAGTCGACGAACAAATTCAACAATTGCGTTTTGCGAAGAGCATCGAATAGCCGAACCGGCCTTCGTCGGCAGGAAAGAAGATTAAGGACCACGGTGATCGCGACACCGGCCGTTTCGCGTTTTACGAGGAATCGTTTTATTGCCGTCGGTCCGGAAACCTCGGTGGCGCGGAATTCGCAGTTGAATTTCAAGTGGTCCACCCCCGCCTGTCTCAGCGTATCGCGAGCGCGCGCGCGCGTGCGCCGCGCGGCGGTGAGCGGGTCTCTCATTTCATTAGAAGGCTTTAATGACGCGAAATTGAGAAACTTTTTATTACCCTCGGAAAAACCCGGGCTGTGATCCCGCTGATTAAAACCGCTGACTATTCATAGTTACGCGTGCACCGTATTCAGACATTATTCCGTGCGCCTTTCTAAATACAACAGCCGGCTATTCATAAAACGATAATATAACCGGCGATCAGGCCAGATTAAATTTTACATAAAGTGGCAAATTTATTATAATTTTATGCCCTGCGCCCCGTGCACCTTGCCCGCACCTTGCCCGCGAAACGCACCGCGGAATTACGAATAACTTATTCATCAAGCGTTATCTCGAGCCCTTCCTGTGTCGGTTGCAATTCAATCAGGCCTCCCGAGCTGCTCCTTTTTAATCCCGTTAGAACTCCGACGATCTTCCGACGAGCCGAAGAAGATATCCTCTCGTACCGGTCCGACGTCTTGGCAGCCCTAATTTTCGTTCTTCCAGAGATCCAGTCTCTCCGTCCTGTCCTATCGCGACGTTATAAATACCTTTTCGGCCGGTAACTTTCGTTCTTACCGTTCGTTTGCGATCTCCCGTTATTCTCCTCCTCCTACTGCTCTTTCTTCAGGGTGGTTCTTTCTTCGCTCGCAAGTCAATTACCTCGCGGACATCGTCGGATATAGAATATTAAGGTACCGTCGCCAGCAGACGCAACACCGGTGACGGCATCGAGCTCCAAGTTTTAACTACTTCTGAGATCGGCTTCACAATAATCCCGGACTCGGCTCCGCCCGATACCGGGGGCCAGCCGAGACGACGAAACACCGCGCCGGAAGAAAAATGCGATGGCACCGGCAAAGTAACGAACCACTGTTGACGTCCGGGACCGGACGCTGTCGACGACCGCGAATTCTTCGACCCCCCTCCAGGAAGCGGGCCCGATGCACCAGGTTACTTACCCGTTAATTGGGTATCGTGAAATTTCGTGCTGGGTGGTCTCGAATGTTCCCCCGGCGAACCAGATATCAAGTGTGGGGAGCAAAGTTTAGTCTAGAATTTCTTTCGGGATGAGAGCCTGTCGGCTTATTTAGCTTCGAGGAGGTCTGTTTAGCTTTACGCGTGCCCGAGAGGGTCCAGTCAGAACGAGGACTCGGGAACAGGAATTGATGAGCAGGGGGGGACACGTTCGTCTATCCTCGGAGTTTTTAGAGGACCGAGATCTTCAACCACTTGGACAGGACTCGGTGCAACCTTGTCGAGACCAGTTCAGTTTCGAAATTCCAAGAAGTGCTTTGGATGAGGCTAACGCACATTTTGTTACTTTTTAGAGGATAATAAGCGCTGCTGTAATCATAGACTCGTGTGCTTAAGATTTATAAAAATATGCTTGTCAAATTTGAAGACTAGAGATGATATTTTTCTATTTTTACTACTTACTTTTTAATTATCGGAAATTGGTGAATGAACTTTCGTGAAGAGGATTGTTTGGACGTTCTTATGGCTGTTACGGTTAGACCCATTGAAATCCATCGTTACTGGATCTAATATCAAAGTAAAAAATTTTGTGTAATATTTACTTAATATTTTCGATCAGAATGGACTCTAGTTCTGGAATTTGTAGTTTAATTACAACTTTATTCCTTGCATATTTGAAGTACTTAGTTGCAGCTAGAATTTAGCGAATGATTTAATGATTTTTTCACTTTTTCATAACTAAAGGACTTGTTCATTGCATACCAAACTTTTATATAATCATAATATCAATTATTATAAGTACTTCAACTTCAATTATATTAATTATATATTCTTCAAATTTTTTTAAGACTATGTACGGTTTGTTCAGACTTGACAAAAATTATTCATTTTTTTACATTTACAGCTTCATACAAGTATAATTAGGTTTACTATTGAATCAATGTAATATGTATAAACATATGAACTTTAATTAATGGAACGGACATAAACTAAACTACGTAATTATATAAAATACGAAAAAGTAATGAACGCAATGGTCCCTATTCAAAAAAAAGAACCCCTAATGCCTCATAAAATGAAAGACAAGTTTTTATGTTTATAGTGAAGAGAAAGAAGCTTTTTGATATTTTTCTTGCAACTTTCTAATTTTATGTTTGTTGAAAAGTTTGTTGAAAAACGGAAAAGTCGTTGTCCGAACGACTCAACAATATTATCGTTGCATTTCAACAAGATATCAAAGATCTCATTCAATGAAATCGAAAGCGCAATAAATTGACAGCTGTTGCGGACAATTATTCTTACAATCAGTAATCGCAGTCGCATTCTGAGCGGTTAATTCGGTGTTTAGTGAGACTCTATGTAATGTAGGAAGCGGATGCTAAATGGAGGATGACTGCGGAAAGAATGTACCGAATTGAGAGGAGAGAGAGAAAGGAGAGGCGACAATTCGCGGAACAGCGATGGCATCAGCGAGCAAATCGTAACGGAAATTCCACGGAACGGAGAAAGGAACGTGGTGTTACGGCACGGCGAGCCGCCTCCTGACCTTCCCCACGGGTCGTTGCAACGACATACGGCCGCGGCTGCGGAAATGAACTTTTTATCGCGACGCATCTCCTCGAGTTCCGCCGCGCCACATCGCGCTGCATCGCGCTGCGCCGCGCTGCATCGTGCCACGCCACGCTGCCAGACGCATTCCGAGGAACGAAAGAGAGAGAGAGATCGTCGGACGCGTCACCTTCGTGTCTGGATCGTTCCAGCCGTGTTCGCGTTAACAAAGTAAACGCGTATCCATATGCAACGGCGTGCAACAGCTCGGTGAAACTGGCCCCGTGCAAGGTATTAAGGGACACTGCATTTATAACAGCGAATACTGCATTTATAGCAGGGGGTGGCCCCGTGGAAAATCGATTGACAGGAGGTGGACGGACGGATAACATGCCACAGTTGCCGTCGTCGCGTTTACCAGGTTTCATCGGCACGGGGGATCGCGAGGATCGGAGAGGATCTCGATGGCGACGCGAATCTTATCGCAGATCGTTACACCTCCGGCTGTAAATAACGTAACGGAAGGTGGGGACCAGAACAGAATTTTCTACGGATTTACGACGGACAATATGCGGACACCAATCCAGCTGCACGCGTTTCCAAGGGAACCGCGATATCGTATTATGCATGCGTTAATGCATATTTATACGCATTCCTTTTGCAAACGCACGTTACATAAACTTTTGGATAATTTAATGCCTGGAATCTGCATGATTTCGGCCGGATTCCTCCGCAAAGCGTACAATTCCTAAATTAACGTTGTTGCTATGGAGTTTCTAGCGTATCAACTGTTTTCTATAGCGTAAAATGCCCAGAATGAAATGCAATTAAAGTAGAATTAGTGTCGCGACCACTCCGCGAAATTTTCTGCTTGGTTCGCAAGAAACAGAAGCCAAATAGAAATTTCATTTTTTCAATGATTTTAATCAATTTAAAACTTTTCTTTTAACACAAGTATATTCTGTATGTACCTAGCACAAGCCAATTTTTATGACACTTATATGAAACATGGTTCTACTAAAAATATTCGATAATATGAAAACAAAATATGTAAATTAATGTAATGAATATCATGAAAGTTTCTTTAAATATTACTTTTAAAATAATACTGCCCTTCGTACGAGATCGAAGAACATTAAGCACGTAATAAATATTACCGAATGATAAAATATAAGAAATTCCGGGAACACATAACCCTTAACTGTATTCATTGATTCCATACAAGATTTCGCGTACAAGTAGATTGAATATTAGTGAAGATAAGCAAGTAACTATATATTACAAAACTCCCCATATAAAAGCATACAATATAAAAGTTCATATTTTTTTAAGTCTAATTACTAATTATCTAATCACTATCTCTCTAATCCTTTATTACGAGAGTTATTTTTAATCTTTCGAAGCAAATGCGATTGATAAAAAGAAATCGAATATTGTTCCAACAACCACATGTGTTTCTGTGAACTCAGTCTGTGTAGTACGAAAATATTACTGCATAGCAGATCGACCATTATCAGTCGACAAAATGTTTTATGACTGTGATAGCTGACTAATATCCTCTCAGCCAATTATTTGCAGTTTTGTCGCCAACAAAGAACTGATTTTTGGTCACTAGATTGTAAGGTCGGTGCCACCGTGCACCTCTGTGTACTTAGAACAGTCGGTGACCGCGTGGTCGAGAACACAGAGCCCTCCTCAGTCCTCATCGGTCTCCTTCCTTTTTCCCCTGGCTGTTTCTGGAAGCCGTGCGCGCCGCGGCCCTTTAGCTTCGCTGGTTCGAATCTTCGTGGCGAAACAAGAGAAGAGAGTCGCCGGTCTCGAGAGCGGGCAGAGAAAGGGTCGAGAGATAAAAGAGAGGATCCTTTCGTGGCGGCGCGTTCCTAGCAGCAAAACGCGCGCGACCTAACCCCTGCGTCTCTTTCCTTCTTTTCGAAGGGGTTGCTGGCGAAGCTTTGACGAGCGACCAGCCCGACTGGGGCGACGTCGGCCGCCCCCTTTGACAATACCCCGCCGCTGCGTTTAGCCGGTCGCCTTTTGTCGGTTTTTAGACGCGATGCTTACATAATTTTCTGCCACACGGCGCGGCCAGAAGAGGGATGGGATCCCCGTGTGTAGGACTGATCAGGGGATAAATGAAGCGTCACGGGCGCGCGACGTTCGAGAGGGTTATAAAAGAGTTTATAAATGGACGGGGCCGGGTCGATGAACCTCCCTCGGATATTTATATTCCGCACTTCGGGAATCGGGCTCGAAAAAAGAGAAACGCTCGGCGTCCATGAGAAACGCGCGGAATCTACTCCTCGCTCGTAGGTTGAAAGACAGAGCGGTCCACGGGAAGGATGTGCTGTCGATCAGGACGCAAACGAAGCGTTCTAAACGGCAGAACAGCCCGTGGAAGGTTCCGTCGAGGAAGGAAGGTCAGCGAACCCCAGAGATTCCTTGTACTTTGCATGGTCAACGTTAATCTCGCCGGAGCAAATTCACCGTGCGTGATGGAATTACAGGCTTGACTGACACTTCGCACCGACACGATCATGTGCCTCCACGTCGCGCGTATCTGTCTCTCCCTGAAATCGAACGCTGGTATTACTAAAAATCAGACCGATAAATGGACTTCGAGTCATTTTACGATCGACTGTTGCATCAAAGTTCTACTCGTTACTTTGCAACTTCCACCGATTGATCTGTAGTGACTTCATTGCTACCATGCGACGGAAAATTATTGTACGTTGTATACTTCTAGATTTTTACCTAGGTACGATGCGAGCCTGTTTATGATAGGCCGCAACACATCTGGCAATGAGCCCAGTTATCCCAGGTATACGTATATACCTGATAGCCGGCCTTGCACGACCAGGGACGTTCTCGCGTCCGGCACATTTTCCGCCTGCATATTGTCTTGTTTTCTAACAGGACATTCTGTTCTTTTCAAAGACTAAATAAATAGCCCTCCAAATCCATGAGGTAGGACTCCGAGATTTTTACAGCAATGACAGTCTTATACGCTTCTCGTTTTATATACATAGTTTATTCTGTATGACGCAGTAAAAGTTCTTGTAAATAGGAAGGTGTTAATTTTAGTCGTTTTTCCAATTTAACACTTTGACGACCAAGTCGAAAACCTAACAAATGTAAGTATTTCGTTCAATTAAATCAAATTTTTAAAATAAAAGTTAATATAACATCAATTACTTTTTCAAAATTCTTACCTGTTGCCAATCTTAATAAAATGAAGAAATTATAGTTTGGTGTAAAAATTTTCTAAGAATTAAATTTCAAATAACTCTGTCACTTACATATGGGTCGCGGCATTCAAGGCGTTGATAATGTAATTATGAATAATATAGTAATGTAATTATACATTCTTTTATTAGTAGAATTAATACAATATTTAATAATTGTATTTAAAATTAGTACAATACACTTTATTAATAATATAAATAGGATACATTTTGTTAATTATGTAATTATGGTACATTTCTTCAAAAACGGCTCTGAATCGATTTTTATAATTCAAATTTTCGCGAAGTCATGTGTATGTGACTCCGGTCATCAAAGTGTTTGAAGTTTAATTGGATTTGTATAGAGGAAGATTAATCAATGAAGTAATCTTCCCCGTTTCCTATCATCCGGACAGCTGACGAATGCCTGATTTGAAGGAACTTGACTGTTTCATACATTTTTGTACATCTTCAATTTGACCGATGTGTCTGTCGGATTTATGGTGCGCTATAAAATCTCTGAACTGTCGTTGTAAGTAGCCTTTATGATCATCGAAATTTTAAGATTAAAATTAACTTGTACACCTAACAATTGTATCTCCTAATAAAAGTCTTACAATCGAGTGCAAATAGGGTTTCAGCAGCTATAACTTTCCTTCGCACTATAATTCAGATCCTTCGATTTGGTCTGCTCCCGGTGATCCACGAAGGACACTATCATCGAAAATGGCGCAATTGTCGGTGAATCGGCAGTCCTGATCGCATTCGAGCTAGCTTCTTATTGCGGAGCACGGGACAGGCCACACGTAGATGGCCGATAACGCATAGGATCATGCGTTTCGTCGATTGTCCGAGGAGAGCAAGGAAAAGTAGCGTAGCTGCGCGGCGGTCAATTAGAGACGATGACAATGGTCCGCGACCCGATGAAACCGGTTCCAGGCTGCGTAGGAAAGGGAGCGCGGTGGAGGTGGATGCGGGGCAGAATTTCCACGGAAAACGGAAGGAAATCCAATGGTCGACGTTGGCGGTGGTAGCAGAGCGAAATGTATGGGCGTAGCCCTCGGTAATATCGTGCGCGAACCGCACCGAGCGGACTCTCTCCCTGGCTATTTGTCATCGGCGTGTATATCATGGACGGCCCTTTCTATCTGCACCGGCTAACTCCCCCAAACCCGCCGCCGCCACCCCGTTCGACCTCTGAGAAGATTTGCATTACAAATATGCGCCGACCGGAATGCATGTACGTCAATATGACGGCTCTCTCTTTCTCTACCCCCGTGAACCGACTCCGTCTCCTTCCTCCCTCGATCGTTCTTCGTTACCGAATACAGTGCCGATATACCGGAAACCGGGCGCAGACAATCGTACAGGGGCTGCGCCGACTCCGCCAGGTCCGCGAAGGGATGCTCGTAATTTCTTTCTCTTTTTAGGAAATAAATGGCCCCGTTGTTCCCGTGCGGAGTCCTTTGTTCGAAGCTCCGCGGAACTGTGTCGAAAGACGTAAAATATCGATGCAAATTCGGTGGAGCGTTCGTACAGCCCACGTTTGTCCGCAACGTATCGAAAACCTTGGTCGAACATTCTGCATAGAATACAACGCCGAAATCAGGGATCACCCAGAGCGACACTCGATTTGCTTTAAAGTCTAGAAGTCAGCCGAAACATTCGGTTCCAATGCATCCTCGCAATCGCCGTAGCTTTTATAAGAGTTTTGATGTATTCCGGTACTCCACAATTTTCACCACTTCTGAACACCACCCTCCATCTGCCCAAATTCTCTTGAAACTTCTACTCTCTTTCCGACCTCCACGTCCCCAGATTTTAGAATATAATTCAAGGCATTTCACTCAGCGAACGAGATTTATTCTTTTTTCATCTTTCAATCAGTATACAACATTCTTCTGAAATTGTTGCAATAGAACACATCGGGCATAATCTTCTAAAATCTCTTAATACTTGAACGGTGGACCTTCTTGACATAAACGTAACTGGGTATGCTTAAAATCATTTCTAATTCTATTTATCGTTTCTCAGTTTAATGTAATATTTAAGATACTCTTTCCAAACTAGTTCGTCTGTTATATAGACCATAATGAAACCTCATAGATCTTGGTGAAAATTTCAATTTATTGTAAGAAACTAGACAGTCGAATAGCAATATTTATATTACTTATGTTATATATTGTACATATATTATATATATGCAGTGTCGATATTACTCATCGTTATTAACCCTTTGCACTCGAAGCCATTTTAACTCTGAATTCAAAATTGTTTTTCCGGCTTACTGCATTTCCATTTTGCATGACTTAAGTGCGACAATTACGATTTTAACAGATTTTGCAGTATAAATAAATTTGATAACGTTATAATTATTTTGAAACGTTATTTTACAATTTTAAACGATGAATTGGTGTCACGAGTGCAAACGGTGAAAACCTCAACCATCGAGTAACGTTTTAAAAATATAACCGCGGCCGAAGTGACACGTGACGACGGCATGATTGTATCACATGTGCTTTCGACTTGATATCTGTACGGCTGTCATCTAGTTTTCGACAGAGCAGTTGTGTCTCGGCTTTCCTCTTTCGAATTGCAGACTACGGTGGATTTCATTATGTATTTTAGGACACGGTTTTAAAGCGAGTGAAAAAGCCAGCAGCCTGTTTCTCTCCGGAAAGTCAAACGGTTTTTCCACCAATTTATTCTCGAGCGTTCCGCGCTATCTTAATCTATAACATATTCGTGGGGATCGTTCCCGTGGCCGGTTTTACTTTTAATCGTTAGGAATCTGTTATCGGTCGTGGGGCGAAGTCTGGAATCTAGAATGGCAATAAATTCGTCTATCTGCCCGTTCATCTTGCTTTTCTTTTCGCCATGGAGGTCCGCAGCGGCGGAGTTCTCCCCTTTCCCGCCTCGACCGGCTTCTCGTTTCGCGTCTGCTGGATCCTTATCGAATTTGGAAGCGTGCCACATGATCGGGGCGCGCGCCGCGCTTTTCCCGACCCGCGCGAGTAGTACACACCTTTGCAAATCGTTTTACCGAAAAGTTCGTCGACGTCCAAATATCTATACAGCGGAATACGCTGACTGGCTGCTCCACGGATTCCGTGAGACGTCTCGAAGATTTGTGTCCGACTCGGCCGTGAGTACCGTTCTCGAGAACTCTTGGTGCTCGTGTGCAGACTGCATGCACGATTCGTGTCCGATATCGAGCGTGCTGGTAGACGACGCAGCGCAGTGCATCGCATCGACGTAGTTCCACGGTGCAGCAGCCGTTCGAGCGTAATTGAAAAATCCGTCACCGTTAAACGTCGAATTAATTATAGCCACAATTAACGGCTGCCACGGGCGGAATTATCAATTATTTATTCGGTCCGATTTATCGATCGAAAGCCTCGCGGAGTCGTACTATAACGGTGGACCGGCTGCTGGAACGAGCCCAGGCAAATGTAGAGGTAAAGACTGCAACACAATCTGCTCCATAGATCGGTATCCGCGGACATACAAACGTTACCGGTAACTCTCTCATCTGCCTCTCGATAAAGTCCGCTCCTTACCGGTAGCCGCCGAGGAGATCGCGCGCGCGCGCGCGCCACCAGCCAGCCAGCAACGAAAGGACAGAATGCATTCCATTACCGTTATCGAAAGACTGTTCGGGCCCCGCTTCGTGGCATTACTGAACCGCGTGTTCGCGAGCTTTGAACCTCCGCGATCCCCGACCGGCATCCCAGCCGCACGAAAATATATTGCCCGGTTGTACGACACACCGTGCGATAAGTTACTTTATTCGTGACCACGCGAATGAGTCGTACAAACTGGTTTCTATTGGTAGCGCCGAATACATCAAAACTGACTCCGATACGCGATACGCCCGGCTGAACCTAGACGCTACCGGCGGCGATCTCTTCCCTGGGAGCTAGGACTTCTTTCGCTACCGATCGATCGGGCCGCTGCGATCCTTATCGCGTGGAATCATGCGGTCCGATCATCGAGTCAAATTGATTAGCCATCGAGGTACAAAGTTTCGCCGTGGTAAACATGCCATGTGTTCGAAGGGAAACCGTTCGTACTGTTCGTTGCTATTTAGAAAGGAACTTAGGGAAAATTCTGATGATAATCCAAGTACATATTGCCATTCGTTATCATTTATTCGAGCATATACTAAATGCTTAAACTTCGAGCAAAAGGGTTCATCGAGAAGCAGTGTCGTGCAGAAATAAAAAATATTCATGTTAATTGTAAGAAACATAAGTCAAATGGAAATGTCTTTCCTCATTTAATAATAGAAAGAGGTTGAATATAATATAACAATTTCCTTAATTCGTCTGGTGTGTTCACAGTTTTGTATTTGACCTTATTCATTGTTGTCATAAATGCTTAAAATCCGCGATCTGATTAGCAATCTTGGTAAGTGCTGCTCACATCGTATTCTTAACTTTACGAAAATGTAACAGCACAACAGCAAAAAGATTCATCTTTCAGTTATCCGTCACGTTTAATCTAACACAGCGAACTTTTCGCGAATTATGTGTCCAAATCGCAACATTTGAACATAAACGATTCATGAATTTTATGAATCACGAATTATCCATGTGCAAAAAAAAGATGAAAAGCGATATCCTACGAAAAGATCTGTCGTCACTTATTGCAGCTTCTATAAGCGATCAAAAGTAAATTACTTTTACTGTTCGGTAGTGCTAGCATGAACAAATACACTCACTAAAATCGTTAACAGCCTCGCAATATTCGCTGGGGTCGTAGGTGTCTTATAGTTCTGTCGCAGAGTGTGAATTAGCGGTTGTTCTCGCGCGGAGTAAAAGGAGGAAAGAGGGTTTAATCCTCCGCAGAAAATACCACTCGAAGGTACTTAGGCCTATCTCGTCCATCAATGTACCCAAGGGAAACATCATTTTGCTCGAGCTGTTCGCCGGGCCAGGAGTTTCAGCTCTCGGCGTTCCTTTTGGCCTTCTATTCCTGAATGGCGAGAGAGACACGGACCCGCTTTCGCGCTCGCGCGAATTTCAGCGAATTTCAGCTCCCCTTGGCGTCGCGAAGCGACAGAAGCTCGCGACAGAGTCCGGGGGTGCGAGGAATAGGTGGTCCTTCGGCTCGATTCCGCGTTTCAAAAGTTTCGCAAACAAAGCCCATTGTACCGGGTCGGAACGAGATAATACATCGGACCGTTTGCCCCGTCCTCCTTTCAGCCCCGGTAAATTATACGTTTCGCGGACAGGCGAGCAAGCGCCCGTCCGCGCGGATGTACGAGCGATCTCGCACGAGCTTCGACGTGTGTCTCGCGCCGCTGCAATTAGGGGACGCCTCTCCACGCTGGGCCGCCTCGGCACCGATCCCGAAAGAATGTTTAGCGCCGCTCTTCGACCGCGCTCTATTCAGTCCAAGTTAATTAGAGCCCGGCTCGCGGCGCGGCGTGCAATTACTCCGATCATCTCGAAGTTCTCCTGCCTATCCCGTAAAAACTGATTGCGCCGCTGGAATCGCGGAACTGGACCGGGAAATCGACGAGACTAATCGGAGAAAGTCGAATGCACCTGCACCTTTCATCACCGCTGACAGATACCTCGGATAATTATCAATAACAGTCTTCGCACCTGCAATCAACTTATTTGCATAAATAAACTCGAATAAACTCTGCCACCAAGATAGCCTTTTGTAATTGCATTATACTAGACATTATACTAGACAAGAAATGACTGAAATCGGCCAACACGGCTTTAAGTTTCTCACTTCATTGGACCAGAATTTCGCTAATGTGTTAACATAGAATATCTTTCTTTAAACTTTGAAAACAATGATGCAGATAGTTTCTTGTTAAATATACTTCCATCAATTATTGTGTCGGCATGTAAGTTTATTAATTTTATGTTCACGTGTTTGTAATAGAATAATCATTCACAGATGCTAAACTATTTAATTCAACTCCTCTCAACATATGTTTCTAAGTATTGTAAAACACTCTTCTCTGTCCTTGTTTGTTCTCCCACAC
This sequence comes from Augochlorella aurata, assembly GCA_028455555.1. NCBI lineage: Eukaryota > Metazoa > Arthropoda > Insecta > Hymenoptera > Halictidae > Augochlorella > Augochlorella aurata. Next base: position 3,363,807 of record CM052160.1, read on the forward strand.
TTTCAACGTTTAAATTAAAAATTGCTCAAGCATAGAGTTTCTTGCGCTCCTATTTCGAGGGAACGTACACAGATTGAAAAAGCGTATTGTTCAGCGCTTACAAATTCGACTTGTTTCTTCTGGGGAGTTTGCTGCAGTTTCCGTGCAGAAATATCCAGCGCGATCATCGTACCGGTAGTAAAACACGGGTTCTCGCAGCCAGAAAACAGAAATCACGCGACAGAGCGCAGACGCGGAGCACCTGGGAATTCGGATGCCTGGTACGGTCAATTAAAATGCGCGGAATATTTGGCCACGGCTAGCTCATTACGCGCATTAAACCGTCAACGAGGGGTCCTGGTGCCGAACGAATGGGGCGCGCGTCCCGTAACTCATCTCGTCTCAAAGAATACGCGGGACAATGTCTAATAATAATAGGTCGGAGGACGGTCTCTGGCCGCAAGTCCAAGAAAAGTGTCGCGCGCTGCGACTCGAACGACGAGAAAGTCGGGAATTCCGCGGCGTTCGACGCGCGAGCCATTGCACTCTCGCGGCGTGGCCGGCCGTGTCCTTTAAATAGCGTCTATTCATAGGTGGGCACGGTCGGCGGAATGAATGAACGCGCAGCCCGCCAGAAACACGCTGTTTGGCACCCGCCGTGAATTCCCTAGACGCTCCCGTCACACGCAAAACTGGCGTATAAATACGCTCGAGCCACCTGTCTCTTTGGTCTTCCTGCTCTTCCTGAATCGACCGCCTCGTTCGGAGCGCACGCGTGCCGAGACAGACCGAGACTAATGGCTGAAAAGTCCAACGGGACCACGAACCCCTTGATTCGACAGGGAGAGAGGATTTGGGGAATAGGCCGAGCGAGCGGGACATAGAGAGAACCGGACACAGCACGCCACTTGAAGTGACTAACTACCCTGTCGTGTGATTCCCGGTTGAGGAATAATTTTATCCTGGTTCGAAGGTTCCGCAACGATACATGCGTGCGGGATTTTTGCGGTTTTGCTAGCCGGGGTGTTAGATTCCTGATCGTTTGATCGCTTGGAGACTCATCGACCGAGCAGACTATGTTAAACAGGCGAGCACAAAACACGCGAGCACTTAAAAAGAAGCAATTCGCGGGGAAGAATTACGAGTGCTCGATTGTTTCTGCTCGAAAACGCGTGGCACACGCGATCATCCTCTCCATCGGTGAGCGGTGGAACGATTACACAGGAGGACGAGACAGTCCGGGCACGGGAAGGTATACAAGCTTCTCCCTTCCAACGATGAAAGGTTCCTTTTGTCTCGGGGCTTGTCATGGATAGCGTTGTTGCTGGCACGTCTCCACGGCGTGCAACGGTAATAACCCCCACCGGTAAGAGAAAGCGCGGGATGTTTCTTACGTTCGCCGGATATTGCGACTCTGGCTTGTTGCGAGGCAGTACGGGCGACGCGAGACGTCTGTGTCTGGCTTGGCCTGGTCTGGTCTGGTATCGTCTCGTCTCGTTTCGTCTCGTCTTGTCTCGTCCCGTCCCGTCCCGTCCCGTCTCGTCTCGTCCCGTCTCGTTCCGTCTCGTCTGCTCTGCTCTCGCTTGGTCTCTGTGTACCTTCGATCTGTCCAATCATTCCGTCAACGTCCCGTTTCTGTCTTTGATCGATGTCTAGGCTACGGCCTGATAAAGGCTAGGAGTGTAGCTACTTCCCATCCGACCTGATCAAAGGAGCCGCGCGGTTTCCGTTTCAATTCGGTATTAACGTCTCTCGCTAATGTTCCCGTTCTTTGATCAATAGCTCGGTCGGGGATCGCCACTCTCCCCCAATCGATCCTCGGCCCAGTTAAAAGTCGAACGACTGTTGTCCGACATGAAACAATAATCGTTTGCCTAGTGGGTCTAGGCGTAGGCCAATGATCGACGTTCTCGCGAGAATTATCGATACTGGCCAGCAATTGTCTGGGTCGCTTAAGGATCTTAGGTACACGTATAGACCCGTGATTGTCCCGGTGCAGGTTTGCTTCCATGGTTCAAGAAATTCGCGTCTAGAACGGAGACGTAAAATCTATTTATAGATCTTTAACTTTTTCGAATAGTCATGCATAAGTACAAAAGGATTTTCAATAACACTAACTGTAGCATCGCCAGTCAAATAACTTATTTTACCATTTTTATTGTACCATCATTTCTACTTGAAATCGTTAAATATTAATTAATCCAATCGACTGTATTATCATAGACTATAATTGAATTACCTAACATGTGCACTTTTTTCAAGTATATCTTATTTCGTTACATAGAATTACAACGTTGATCACTTTGTATAGTGTTCAATGTATTTCCTGTGTAACGCTGTAATACTATCGTTAATGTACATAAAAAACAACATTCCCTATTATAAAAGTATTTAACACGATTATTCACTTTCTGCAATTGAATAAAATAAATTGTGAAACAGGAAACCTAATAAATTTACAAAAACAATCTTCAAAAATATTATTTAAAAAATTGATGAAGAAAGTTATGAATGGTCCTAAGCATTGTCAACTCTCCAGCTATGAAAATAGCCCTTCATGGGATAACAAGTAACAAGGCTCATCAACATTAGCAAATTCTTAAAAATCAAATAATCTTCATTTACGTGCAATTGCCTTAGCCTTACAATTAGTAACAGGCTGGGAAGTCTTTCCGATTGATTCGCCGCGCGGAAGCTCCTAGCCTCTACTTCGGAACGCATTAATTCGAAGAAGCTGGATAGGGTCGGTGACCACCGATCGCTTATGCTTTCGGCCTTCCGCGATAACGAGCAGCGAAGTTTCCTGTTTCGCCCAATTCGATGCAATGCTTGCATTGGCCGACCGTGGTCCGGAGACATTGGACGGCGGATGGCAGCGGTTGTTCAAGGAGGAAACGGTTATTGGGCGGACTGGGACAGCCAGTGCGGTGCAGAGCATAACGTGACGGCTTGTTCGGTGCATTATCGGTGTGCCGTATAAAATACGGCGGCAGGTCGGGCACGTTTCATTGAGCAGCACGAGAACGGTTCCGTTTCTCCGCGCTCCGACTTTCCGTAGGACTCGGAACGCGTCGGCGGATCCTCGTCTCGCTACATTAACTCTCGTTATCAATGCGTTACGTGCGACCGGGCCGAATCTGCTCGTCGGTGATTCCTCGTTCCTCCGTGTCCGCGTGTGGAAGCTAGAGACGCGCGCGCGTCTGTATGCAGCGCGGTGCATCCACGCCGGCTCCGTGGGATCGTCGTCGGTGTGCATCGATAAATCGAACGGCCGTAAATCTTTCGGTTTCCGTCGTCGTGGCCCCGACCGCGTACGATCGATCGCGAGGAGTCACTCGGCTGTACCCTCTATCGACAGACCTATCGAGGATTAAAGGCCTGACGACAGCTACAACCGACGCTAGTTACCTTCTATTTAACGTGATTTAAGGCGCTCCCGAGTTACGTGCGCTGGCTAGGTGTCTCGTAGATACCCGTGGACGCCGGAACCGCGGACGCCACTGTTTGCTCGAGCCCTTAGCGCTGAAGGGTTGAAATTGTGTCGTCTTCGCGGCGTCCTACGGTTATCGGCACTGTACCGATGCCACTCCCCAGCGGTCTATCGATTTTCGTATTTGTAGTCTCGTTTAAGATCGTGTGTGAGATGGCACTTAAACACAAAATTAGGTGAAGCTATTGTCTCGTTAATATAAATTAATATTTCGAAAATTGGAGTTGCATCTAGACATGGTAAATTATTGACATAAATTATTATTAATAATTTTGATCGTATACATGTAGGTATTATATTACATATTCATTCATACTATGAAATGTATATAAATACAGGAAGGATTTAAGTCATTATTTTTCTGGTGTTATATTTGTTTACAAAATACAAACCACTGAATTTTGCAATTTCTGTCCAGTCCTACATAAACGGTTTATATTTAACCAACTTCTGAGCTGAATTTTTTTTATCTCGATGAAAAGATGTTCCTTTCCATTAAAAAATGAACTCTGTAAAATTACAAATTGTGAATTGTAAAAATGTAAAATTACAAATTCAACAAATGTATGAAGTTATTCGATTGAATGCAGCAATTCTGTACAACTTACAATATCTAGACAGTCTTAGTTACCGCGACCAGAGAAGATAGCATTGCGGTCGCCTTGAAACGTGTCTGTCGGATGAGCGTCATATTTAACGCCGCCTCGCGAGCTGCCCCTCCCCCTTTAATTACGAGTTAATTAACCGATAACCATTTATGGTTCGTAAAAGAAAATCGGAGACACTATTCCGAAGAAGTCAGTAAACGCGGATCATAAATACGCGACCGGCTGAATGTGGAATGCGGGAAAGGCGTGGGGTTGATTGTGGAGGTCCGCAATCATCGTTTTAAAAGACAAGCCATTGACTCGGTCCAGCATTGTTCGCTCGAACGTACACGTTAGCGGACGGTGCACGTACACGCGTCCAGCCGCCACTCACACGTCTTAACTGAGCGGGGAGTATCACTAATTAACGATGACTCTGTCCCGTTGCAGTATTGTCTTGTGCCCGACCCGCGACCCACCTGCCCGCGCAAACAGACGCGTGCTGCAGCTGCGTACACGCACGCACAATGCACCCGCGATTCATCTCCACGCTCGATGTTTGTGAATTACAGACACTAGCCCCGATCAAAGTCCTCGGCAAGGACAAAATCATTTAAATACCCTAGATTTGATACGACTCCGCGATCGTTTACACTGCGAACACCAGAGTTTCTGTGCAGTGATAAAATTTAACCCTATTTTTTGTTATTTTCGAGATTATTACTAATTTACCGGTGGAACTATTCCGTGACAATTGTGAATTTACTTTCGATATGGAACATTCCAGTTTCAATTGAAAAGGTTCATTCGTATCCATATCTACGGTGTTTTTCAAATTGTTCAATGTATATTGTTTGTTGATCAAAATTGTTATCATAATATAGATTTAAGATAATTATTAAGATAATTTAGAGTTAAGTTAATTTGAAGTTAATTTATTTCACTTGTCTTTTTAACACTTTGGCAGCATAGGTTACCTTTTACAACACAAAATGTCACTTACGCCACTATGATTAGTTCGACAAGAAGGAATAACACGTTTTTTAATAAAGCCTGATATTCGAGAAAAGCGAGTTCGAAAATTCGGTGAACGCTCTTGCATAGGAGTTGTTGCCGTGTCTGATCATGACCTACCGGTTTCACTTCTTCTACATAGATATTAGAGCACGCTCATTTTCACTCCGCGTGTCTCAAACCGGTCGTTTGTACCACGATATTAGAGACACCTTGCGTGCTGCAATAATGAGAAGTTAATGTACAATTTTTTGTTCTCACATTTATCTCCGATTACTAAATTCTTTATTCCTTTCTATTACTTTCGTGTTGGTTTCCCAGATTTAACGCGATCGTTTATTTCTGATTACAGGTACGTATCTCGAGCGACGCCCCTTGGACAGATTCGAGCACACGCAGATTTGGGTATGAATGCGCAAACATATGCGGATATAAAAGTACACGCGTGTATTCGCCGCCGGATGCGTAGGCACGTGAATGTTTGAAAAAATTAAGTTATTGGTATCGTGTTAAGCGTAAAAGCACGCAGGCCTGGCCACCGCGCGATATCGACTTACAGTCGGTCCATGGACCGCGGAATTGCAAATGGGCAAATTTTGCGGCCGAGAATCGAGCGCCTGATGCACTTCACGCTGCTCGATACGCTGCAATAGCCTGGTACACGCGTAGACAGGCGCACATACACATCGGTCGGTTTGAAGAGCATCGTTAAATGCCGACTGTTCCGAATGACGCGCGGTGCGGACGAGTTCTGATTAAAATTGGTTCGCCTAACGGGGAGCGGTCTGATCACGAACCCCGTGGCTCTCTCATGCGCCGTGCTACATGCCCATGGTCGCCGCGCAGAGCCGCGTCGGTAAAATATCGCGAAAAGCCTTTCGGATTGGCCGAAGAGTACTTCCACTCGGAATTCATGCAATCATTTGGCCAAACTTCCTATATGGCTGTGCCGCGTAAATTGCCAATTCACGGAGAAGCTGAATACTGGCTGAAGTTTTTCGATATCGCCGATGCTCCCTGAAACCGTACTCTTCATTTCCCTATTAATCACTCTCCCGAAATAGCTCGCCATAAATTATAATTGATATCAGTCTGGTCGTTCCGCCGCGAAGCCGACCTTAACTGTTCAACCGATTAGAAACAGGAGACCTGGAGTGGGCGAGTTGCAGCGCGAAGTTCAACGACGTCAGGAAGCTGTCTTTACGCTGGAAAATTACTACTTCCCGACAGAGTTGTCTCTTTCTGTCTCTCTTTTTCTTTTAGCGCCGAGTTCTTCAATTTTTAATCGACCGACTAATAAAACCGCAACGACGGTCGCAGCGAGACCCTTGCGGGACGCGGCGGGGCAACAATGGAAACGCTGAAACGGCCGAACATCGGGAGGGAAATGGTCCATAAAAGCCTCAAATATCTTATGCATGGAGGAGGTAGTTGAATCTAGATCTTCCCTCGTTGAATGTTTCATTCCAGCGCGAAGGTGGTCGATTCTTTCGTTGCTCCGGTTATCCCCGAAGATTCCCCCGGTCATTCGGCGGTTCGGTTGCGGTGCGGACCCGTCTACGAGGCTGAATCCCCACGGTTTTAATGAGCCGGATAATCGGACGGCGATGGGTGGAGAGAAGCCAGTCGGAAATAACAGAGGAATGCCACACGTACGCCGCGATTCCCAGAATAATAAAGCACCTATCCGACGAGCGAGGAGAGTCCGCCACTCCCTCGAAAGCTGCTCGTCTGCGGATTCAGGTATATTCATCGGGCAAACCTTTCACCTGGGCCGGCAGATAGAGACGTGTCGGCGCGGTCTTCGGAATTAAAGGTCTCTCCGCGCCGCCGTCGATCATTAAATCCTAGCGCGCGATTAAACTTAAGCTAGGTGTCCATTCGAGAGTAAAACTATCGCCGGAGTATTCCTTGCAAGACACCGCGTTGAGAGCGACTGTCCGCTAGCGTCGTTCGATCTAATGACACCCTGTAAAATATAGTACAGTAGAGCCTCGCTTATCCAATCCCGCTGGAGGCAAGGTCACTCGAGTAATAGAGGCTAGCTGTTCCCCATTGTCCGCATTTATTAGTTTCGGTAATAAGAGTCGACGTTGGGATTACTGAACCACTGTGTCAATAAAAGTGCGATGGAGTAGTCTCGACAACAGAGGCTCGATTACGAGTTCGGTATAACCGGCGGTAAAGGAATGTTTCGGACAAAAATAAATAACAAAGTAGTTCTACTCGACGCTGAATCCGTGACATCTCGTAATATTCGCGCAACAACAAGATACGCAATAACGTGAAAACAAAGTTTTCCGCGTTCATAATCACGATCTTGCATGGTGCTTGCTCCGAAACGAACCACGGAACAGCCTAACGAATCCGAAACGGACACTGAAAGCGTTCGTCTAATAAAAATTCTCGAAGTTGCGCTCAAACGGTGCACAATTCGAGGGTAACAATGCGACAACACTCTGAAATGGACAGCTAACTGTGGACCGGTCGCGCAGACTGTTCGCGATAGGGTATCTGCTAGTAGCCCCCTCGCAATCTTTATCTCGACCGGTTGTCGTTTGCGCACGTGCGCGATGGAACCTGTCCGTCCTGGCAGTGTATCATCCTCGACGACGTCCGCGGGCACGTGGAAGTGAGAGAGTAAGCTGCGGAAGGTCGAAGCAAGAGGGACGCGGTTTTGGAAGCGTTTCACGGCTGGCGTGAAACGCAGGTGTCAGCTGAAATTGGAGCGTCTTGTACGTGTCTTATTTGGAAGCCACCGGCACGTAGGCGGTCGGGTGGGGTTATACAAACGGTATGTAGTATATCGCTGTCGAAAGAGGAGCCGGGGATAGGTAAGAAGCGGTTGCTGCAACAACGATGGACGTAGCTACCGGCCACATTGCTTCATCCTTCCGCCGGTATAGCCAATCAACGAATCCGCCGGGCTCCGCTCTCGATGCCTGTCCGCCTGTCCGTCAGGTACGGAAGCCATTCGTTTCTACCCGCTTTATTCTGCCCCGTGTGCTCCGCGCCTGATCCCCTCGCGGATGGTTAATGCCGTGATTTCGTCTTCGAAACGTACCGGCTAAAGATTCATGGTTATTCCGTTCGCCGCCAACGCCAACGCTAGCGACGGACAGGGTCTCTAGCCGGCTTCTCCTGGCCACGGAAAATGGAACGATCACCGGAGCCGGATTGTTTTCTTTCCCGCGAGCCGGCGAGATTGCGCGACTCCGCCACGTGAATATTCATGGGGCTTGTTACGAAGGTAATCTTGATTTTCTTGAAATTATTTTCCACGGAGATTGAAGCGCCTTTGGAAACGACGCCCCGCTCGGAAAGAAGAACTCGAGATTTCACCGGGAACAGCGGCCTCCCGTGGTTTTTACGGTTTCCGAGGAATGAAATTTCTTGAATCGTTAGCTCGATCTCGAACGATGCTGCGCGCTCCCCGCCTCTCCCTTTCTCTCTCTCTCTCTCTCTCTCTCTCTTATCCTCTTTCTCTGTTGTCTCCTCTTTCGCTTCATCGATTTTCGTAATGCCAGAGAGAACTCACGCCCCGGCGCGCAGCGAGGCGGCTGCTAGCTGCTTCTTCTCACTCGGCAGCGTCGCTAATTAGATTCTAGCATAGATACGGGGAATGTACTTGGCCGTGGCGTCCGATCGACGAAAAATCGTGATTCATTCGTTCGAAAACGCGGTACCCGTTAGACGGGTGAGCGCGAGCCATTCATTTCCCTGCGCGCAGGTCGAATTCCACTAGGAACTTACAGCAGGTTCACGAGGGAGACCCTTGCCGCGACAGCAGAAATGCTGAGAGGAAGGCGGCAAAAAGCCGCTCGAACGCTTCCGCGTTCGTACGATCCCAGCCGGAATATAACCTGGTAAGGTCTCGCCGATAGCATGGAAACGGCCGATTACACCTGCTCCTTCCCGACTTAATCCCGAAGGATCGCGCGCGATCGTATTCGAAGAAATCGCCCGAGCGTCTTCCGCGGGAATGCCGACGCGCCCGATGCATGCCGGTCACGCGCGCCGCGCTCGAATTAGCACGATTCAATTCGTGCGACACCGTCGCGCCGCGCCGCGCCGCCAAGCTTTGCTGAATCCGCGCGACCTCGCCGAGCGGATTTTTTGTCGAGCCTCCTCTCTCTCTCTCTTTCCGCCCCCGATTTTTGGCCAACATCGCCGTTGCTGACTCTGTACATGCACCCCGCTGCCGACAAACTTCCGCGGAATTGTTCGAGGAAAAATGCGATTCCAAATTGCATCCTCGCTCCCCGGGAGCACGAAACTCCGCTGTAACTTCTCGTTATGCTCGGAGCGGGCCAGCGTTTGGATTCGTCATGGAACTTCGCTGTTTCTGTTTTCGGGAAGTTCCCTGGAAACGTCGTCGGGGTTCCGCCTTTGTCCCCTAACGTCGCCCCAATGCAGGCTTTTTCGAAAATGCGAGTTACTAACTCGGGAAGACTCGAATTCGGTGAGCCGTCCCTTTCTTACCAAGTACCACTATTTCTGCCGATCTCTTCTTTCGAAAACTCATTCATTTCAAGTAACTTGAGATGAATAACAAACAATTTAAATTAGTTTTCCATAGACTAAAATGTTTCGAAAAGTATGAGAAGAGAATATTGTTTCCTTTAAAAACTAGTTTTGTTAAACATGCCAAAGTAATTTGATGCTTCGATGCTAAAGATAAAGAGGTTGAGTTTATATAGACTTTTCACCAATTTTAGTGATGTATGGTTGAGTTAAGGCGAAGTCGAGATTTATGATTAAGGGTTGTAAATTAGGGTAGTAGAGCCGGTTACTATACGATGATCAATTCCTGTGCCTCTGGTTTGTTTTCGGGCACAACTAATTGTTTATTATATTCACCGAATCCGACATATTAAATTTCTTAGTACAAAAATAAACAAACCAGAAGAATAAAAAGATTTCCGCTACTACCCCAGCCCACAAAATATACGAATACGTAGAAATCCGCGAACTACTAATAAAAATATTTCCCTGCATCGTGACGTTAACGAAAATATTAGAAACACATTTTCACATAAAGGAGAAGTTCGTGGAAAATCCTGGGAGAAGTATCGAGTACCATTCGTAAGATGGCGGTGATCTCCGCGAACAGGGTCGAGGATTGGCGAACAGTCGCGGCGCGGCGCAGCGCGACGGCGAAAGCCGCGAAACGGAATTTAAAAGGGGGCCATGTATCGTGGACGTCGGGTAAAACGGTGGACGAAAGGAAAGAGTCCAGACTCTTACCGGAATTCTCAGGACCGTGGGACGAGGGTATAGATGGAAATACGATCGTGAATCGAGCGGTACCGTGGCGGAAGCCGGCGGGGTACGAGAGTGCGGAGGTCGTAGACATTGTAGGGGTTTCTCCTGGTGTCGCAGGGAAATGTCGTCTTTAATCGAATCCCATTAAGATTTAAGGGCAAGCCGTGCAATAAATTACGTTACCTCCCACCGCGGAAGAGGCTATCGCCTCGATAGGCAAAGGACCATTCGAATGGCTTACGAGTCGTGGGGAGCCAGAATTATTCGACCGGCTCGATTACGGGATTGTCGTAGGTCGTTGTTACATCTCACGAGTCGCCGCCGAGCAGAGCCGCGCCACGCCGGGAAATGGAAATACCAGTAATCCCGAAGAAAATCGATGCGCCCGCCGCTGCTAACCGGATCGCATACTTTCGACGTCGGACTCCCAATCTGCGATCATTCTTCCATGCTGCCCGATAATTTGTGAATTAAATGGAACGTCGAAGCTGTTACGTACGGTGACTTTTCCTGCGTGATTTATCTTTTCGAAGCACGTGTACTGTTCCGATAGTACCCGGTTTATATTTCCGAAATAACTAATTCGTCGGTGGAACTGCGATGGAGAAGATATTAGCGATACTCTGGGGAAATAGTAGCAGTTACGTAACAAAGATTATTGCCAGAATTGTGGGGTATAAAAGGATCATGATTCGGCTTATTCCAAATTCACATCCCTCGTGTACCGAATTGTCTTCTAAAAAGTTATGTGGCTAACGTCTTGTACTATCTCTTCTGATAGTCGCAGATTGGCAGATTAACAATTCCGCTTATTCTCCTAATCAGTGACAACCCCATGGTGGAAGAGACACTGGTCATTGGACACCTTTAAAAAAGTGACGACCCAATGGTGAAAGAAACATTGATATATCCATTATCTTCAGCTTTTTTACTTCCATAATTTCCGGCGGGAGGTGTTAATCAAACGCCGATATATTACTTTTTAACCTTTTGCACTCGAGTCTATTAATAACTCCAAAATGAAGGCACTTGTTTCTATCTACTATTTCCATGATAGTTTTTATTTGATACATATGAAATTGAACGTGTATGCTTAGAGAATAATATAATATATGCTTACAGGATAAATTAATTGATAATTTATTGAATATAGACAAATTGTTAAATTATATTTGGACAAGTGTGATACTACTACTATGAAGTCGGTTTACCTCCCTTTTTTACAACGTAATAAAAACCTATTTCCAGTTTCTAAAACTAAATGCTCCATTGATACATATCTGTCGAGTTTCGAAGCTAATTCATTTTTGAGTCGCGGTCGCCTCTCTGCGAACGGGATTTCGTTTCGTTGCATTCGACGCGGAAACGACGCGACGGTCTCAGGTGGCAGCAAATCGAGATTCATCGATCGGACAAGACGCTCAATCACCGGATCGTCGCCGTTCGAAGGAGACACGGCGATTTTTCGAGGATCCTCTGTCGCCGTGGATCGTCGAACGCCTTATCCATCGCGAGCTCTCCAAGTAAGGGTAGCCAAGGCTCCGGTATTGGTTATCGATGCAAGTCGTGGCGTCTTCCAGCGCCAAAGAGAAAAAGTCGATTGATCGCGGCCGACGGTGTCGCGTGTGCACCGGAAATCCCGCGCGATCCAGGTGACACGACGCCCGTCATTCGACGGAGGATCAGCCGGCATATAAAACACCTCGGTCCGAGTTCGGGCGTAGCCGAGATCGGTCTGTCTAGCTTTTGTATAGGCTTTGACGTTCCTTTTCGAAAACAAGCTTTCCATTCTCTTTCGTGCTTTTAGCTTCAAAAAAGAACTCGCGAAATATTGTTCAGTCGATTATATCCTCTTCATCGTTTTCAAAACTAGATTTACATGTCTTTTAAACTATAGCGAGGTATCGTATAACGAACTAATTTGTTCTAGAACCACATTCATTATACCATCCATTCGTTATAGGAAGCGTTGATTGATATTGGTATATACATATATATTATCGAATATTATTCTCTAAATATAGAGCACGGTTATTACCAAACACTATGATTTAACACAAAATAGGACAAATTTAATATGGCATAAAAAATATAAGAATTGATAGTTATGCTAGCTTAATTGAGGTATCTTATACCGAAATAAATTTGAAAAAATTACATTGTATAACATTGTATAACAAATTCTTATTATAACAGGTCGCAATAGAATTAGGAAAATATAGTAGATTAGCGCTAAAATTTTCAAATTTACACAAATAATTCAGCCGTCTAGTTTGAAAATGACCTAAGTCCATTTCTATTGAAAGTAAGATATTTAAGGGTTGTGTTTCAAAAAAGAAATAAAAACACTGCTTAAGTGCATCTAAGAGATTTAAATTTGCAATTTCCATTAAAATAATAGCAATCATTAAGTAACTAATATACACGTTATTGTAGCCAACAACAAAACGTAACAAACGGACTTAAGTCACTTTCAATATGAACAGTTTAATTCGATTATCCACTTAAGCCGTTGTAAGCAGAAATGGTATAAGTCAATGTAACTCAAAAAAGTGAATTTCTGGATAATGAAGGATGAGTTGAAAGTTTTGTAAAATGGAGTAATGTAAAGAAATGCTGCAACTTTTTCAAATAAGCCACTTTCAATCATTGACTAAAAGTAGTTTTAAAAAATCGAATGAAATATTGAATCAAATATCATTTAATAATATTAAATGAACCTAGCATAAATCTAACGTATACAACATAGGGTGATGCGGCAGGCAAAGTGGCGAAGCTACAATAGCAACTAAAGGTGGAAGAACTAAAAGACATTCCGCGAAAATGAATTGGGTTTGTCTGTTGCGAAGACAGCTCGTCATTCGAGAGTAGCTTGATAAAATCGAAAGAGTATTTCCACGAGCTGGTGAGAAATGTTTCCGAGGTATTTTCAGAAACAATCGTCACCAATAAGCATACATGCAGAATTTGTCACAATGGTGCAGAGGCTCTAATAAAACGATGCTCTCCCCGGGTACCCAGTAATGCGAAGCGAGAGACCGTGGCGTTGCAGCGTGCAACTGCAGTGGGCCACGTGGAAAGAAGAACGACAAATCGAGTTACGATCGCCATTATCGCGAAACGCGTAGCAGCGAACTATCGGAAACTGAAATTTCGCAGTCGCCTCGCACCTGCCGTGCGCCCGCCGCGAAATTATGCGCGCTGCAAATCGCAGCCTCGCGTGCACCCTGACTCGACGCGATGCAACGCGATGCGACTGGTCGTAGCCGATCGATAGTCGATCTCTCGCGGCGTTCCGTGTTGCATACCAACGAGCCCGAAGAGAATCAGCTTATCTTCCTTCGTCTCGGCGGTCTCTGTCCCTGTTCTGCGACAAAGTTCTAACGACGCGCCGTTACACCGCGGAAATCACCTACCGACTTGAACCCGCGTTCCCCTGGTTGACCGACGCGGCGAGCGAGCGAGCAAGTGCGCGGCGGATCGCCGTAATTGATAGTTGATTGGCGGGATGCATCGGTGAACACGGGAAATGGAAGGAAGCGGACCGGCAGGAATTATTGGAAAAACTCCTCGTGCTCGTAAACTCGGGATGCCCGGCGCGGCTCGGCGTTGCTCGGCTCCGAGCAGCTCGCTCGCCGCTGAAACGGCTGCGATGAAATTTGCATTAAAAAGTTTATTACCTTCGAGCAGCTTCGTTCGAGCAGGAAATTGTTTACTCGGAGATCGCGGTTATTGGTCGAGCGGTATCAGGTCGGGGGAGTGTGATCCGGGGGACGATCGCCGTCGGTTCAGAGAGGAAGAAACGTTGCGGGAACGATGCGATGGACATCGCCGCCATATCTAATAGATTATACATCGATTTCCCCAGCTGTGCATCTCTTGATCGAATCGCGCGTTACTTTTACTGGCAACTGACGGAAAAATATTTAAATTTAAAATAGCGGAACGTTTGCGAATAACTATGGAGGTAGAGGAGAAGTCAATAAAATGTGAGATAGAATTCGCAAGAGTGCAATGGTCTAGAAATTCTTCCTGAAATGCGGATCTTTTAATTTAGAACAGAATTTTTTGAAGTATCGAGAACTACTTAGCGTATCGATTAGGATTACGCGAATCAGGAATTTCGCTCTCGAGATAAAACTGTCGGTGCTGCATCGTCAGTCGCATCGATCATGCAGGCTCCCAGTGGAATGACATAGAAAGGACAAGGGACGGCCATAACTTTTAACAAATTTAATAATGCTGTCGAGAAAACTTTGGCAGCGATGAAATAACGTTCTTAGTATCATCGTAAAATACTCATCGGGACACAAAACCTCGTTGTCTTCCTGCGCCGAGGAACTCCTGAAATCAGGATAATACTCGGAAAACTTGGTGAAAATCGACTTTCCTCTCGATGGAGAAATTCCATTGGAATGAAAGTCTATTGGACTGTGCGTTGTTGTCTTTGATACTTCGATACTGCTTCCTTTCTAATTCGCAGGCGATGTTCATCCTAAAATTCAATCTTCTGATCCCCGTACACGTTATCAGCCTCTTAGCTTTGTTTGTTACATTTATTTCTTCTCTATGATTATAAACATTAGCGGACTTTCTGTCAATTGTAATCCCTTCGTATTTAGCCACTTTGAGGCGTTATTAGAAATTGCTATACCACGTTTCAAAATAATTTTGACATTATCAAACTTGTTTGCATTTTAAGAACTGTTAAAAGTGTTATTATTATTGTGCTAACCAATAATAGGCTCAGTTTCTTATCCATAAAACGCAATAAATCTAAAGAAATATAATTGAGTCCAAAAGTACATTGACTCTTCGAACTAAACATTTAGTGACTAAATATGTGAGTGAGTACATTTAAAAACATTATCTAACTAAACTTACATAAATTATTTACAAAGTCAGACTGCAAATTATCAACATCGATTGAACGAAACAAAAACCATATACAAATATCCTTATCGTTATAATAGTTTGAATCAACTTTAATCAGTTTTGACCAGTTAACAATTTTTGACGAGTACACTCGTGAAGAAATGGCAATATTTTGTGGTATGGCGAGTAAAAATTTGCTCTTTAAATAGCCAACAGGCCAAGATGAAATAAAGCGAGCAAATAAACAAGCATAAATAATTATTATGAAAAAACTGTACATATCGTCTGACTTAGGCAGTATACACGTCATCGCTTACTATTTGAGACACGTTTAAGGTACACACTGTTCAAAGAGCTCGCAACAGCTAATTGGTTAAATCATAGTCCTGCTAGTTTATATTTTACGTGGTAATATGTTATGTTTTACCTAGTCACCGCGTAAAATCTGCCAAGTAATGTCATGTTAAAACGTATCGTTCTATTCAGACCAAACCTGTTCGGAAAAGACATCGGGGGCGGTAGCATGTACATTTTATTCGTGGTTGCACTCCGACCAAGAAAACTTGCACGTAGGAAATCGAGTCTGTGCAGGTTCGGCGAGCTTTCCGGTGGTCTCGGTGTCGGTATCGTAGGAGGGCACTCGAACTCGAGGCTGATAAGCCGGGACAAATGTCGAGCGGTCGGGACACGAGATTCTCCGGGGCGCGATTTGCGGTCGACAGGAATCGCTCCAGCTCGAAGGTGCATTCCGAGCAGGTCGTGCTCAGCGCGGCCGGTGCACCGACCCAGGTAATTGATAGTTGATCGGTGCAACGTGTCGGCGAACGGGGAAGAAGTAGAAAAAGAACCAGCCGCGTAGAGGGTGGCGGAAGGGAAAGGGGCTGGCTGGACAGAGGGGAAAAAGAAAGGCGAAGGGAAAGAAGCAGTCGGCCGTAGTTAGCGCTAAGGTAGATCGCGGTGGCGATACACAGGCCGCGTTGGCAGCTGCCGGTATCCGAGCTGTATTTTCCGTCTGCCTCGTTCTCGCGCCTTTCGCCGAAACCCTTTCTCTCGTTTTTCTCTCCTCGGCTGCCGCGGGATCGTGAGATTGCCGCGCGTGAATGATAGCGAACGAAGAGTGGCGCTTCGCGTTAAATATGCATCGTTCGGGAGATAAATTGCGCCTTAACCAAGAGCCAGTCGGCCGGGTATTATAATAACCTAATAAAAGTGATTAATACCGGACCCGAGCGATATATTACCCTGCGGCACCGTTAAGCCGGGGGCGGCCCGGAGAGCTCAGACGCTGGCGTCTTTGACAACGCTCGCCACCGCCTCCACGAGGGGAAAACTGGCTGGCTGGTGTCGCTGAAATTTAGTAGACCGCCTCGGAATGGTCCTTCTGCGACTTCTTCCTCGATTCCGGGCCGGCGGCTCGCTCATCTATCGCCGCCCTTCGGAGACCCAGGGGTTGGGACACCCTTGGCCACTGCTGCTCCGCGATATCAACCGGGGACGCGGAGATTTTCGCTGAAATTAATCTAATTCTCGGTGACGTTAATACCCAACACTCCTGTGGAACCACTTTCTGTTATTGCACGCGTTGTCTAATTTAACCCCACAATTGTATTACAGACTTGTGCACGAACAAGCAATAAAAGTATTAAAAAAAAGCTTTAAATAGCAATTAAGTTTGTTATGCATCGTAAATGATGGACTCTTCCGAATTTCATTGCACTATCGGATTTATTCTGACCGTTTAAATAAGTAAATAAATAAAATATTAATAATTATTTAGTCGACTCTTCGTGGAAAACTGTATTGTCACACATTCCGAGCACTGAATTATCTAAGACTTTAGTGCAGCGTCATTTCCATGGTGTAAAACTGTGCTGTAATTCGCTTCGAATCAGTCACCGTTCTTGTCGTATCGTCTTTGCATCCTCGAAATGCTATTATCACATGCAATTTTTGACTCCGAAGAATCAGAAAAAGTCGCACGAAGCCAGATCAGGAGAATAAAGCGGATGACCGAGCACTGTCGCGTTAAAGCGTGCAAGAAACTCGTGAACAGCGATGGAAGTACAAAAACCATTACTGCACACGAACTGCGAGTTGTAAGAAACTAGACCTGATGATAGATAAGGCTTGTATGTTTCAATCGAAGGAATAACCGCTACGTTGCCGACGTGTAAGAGAACCAAATTTACAAACTTCCTCGTGTTTCGGAATATAAAATTACAGGTGCCAACAGGAGTGACCGAGTCGTATTAAATAAGATTCAGCTAGGTTATACACGTTCTGAAGAAAATACCTGAACCCTACTGCGACAACTACCAACACCTCTGAACCCTCGAACATATTTTGCTTTTCTGTAACGAATACAAAAATTATCGAACTCAGGCAAACGTTTCTAACTCACTGAACGAAATTTTCGATTCTGGATCGAAATCAAAACGAATGCTCCAACAGGGTCTAATTTAACAAAGCAGTTTGCCGATCAACGCGATGCCGACGAATGCATCTAATAACATCTAACGACTCGAGTCGCTAATGACCTCGCTGTCGATGCGACGTTAAACCCTCAAATAAAAAGGGAAAAGATTACGAGCGAATCGCTAATCCTCGAATCAGAATGAAAAAGTGTGAAATATCGGAGAGTTAATGCCGCTGATTTGCAGGCATCAGCAGACGTTCCATATCGAGATTAAATAACTGCGGTCGCGAAGATATTGGACACTTTCGAGAAAGAATCGAGCGGCTGCTGCTCGGAAGCTCGAATGGTACGCGGTAGCGCCCAAATGGAAGTTTAAATATTCACAGATAGATCCGCGGGACTACTGGCAGTGCAATAATCTCTTTCGTTGCCGCGATAAAATATGTATACCTTCCGGCGGCCGCATTGAAATTCCGTTTAAACTCTGACATTGTTCCGCGACGCATCCTCGCGGCCCGGCTCGCGAGGCTTAATGTTATTCATAGCTCTTCGAACGCGCGCGGCTCGTTGCCGGAAGATGCGGTCTGCGAACGCGTCGGGTCGAATCTAACCCAATGCCTGTTTCCGGGTTTACCAGCCGCGCGCGGCTCGGAATACGCTCGCGCCGCGCCGAACGTAATTGACCTCTTGATTGCGAGAGTGGCTTAGAATGCAAACGGGGGCGCGTCGTTTTACGAGCGGGTAAACGCCTTTCGCCGCCACGTCGGATTCGCGGCAAGCCCGGCATTCTTCGTTTCACGAAAATGAACGGCGAGCGGGAGAAGTGATTCGCTGAAAAGGCGGATTGTTATTGCGCCGAGCTCGATCACAGTAATTTCGGTTAAACGGCCGGTTTTACGAGCGACGCCACCCTCTACTTTTCCCGTTCCATAAATCCAGTAATTCTCATAGTCGCGGGAAGCCCGGTCTTTGGTCAGCAAGCCGATCTATCTGCTACTCTGAACGAAATTTTAATATTTAGTCGATGCTGCAATTGCCATTTTGCGTCTCCACCAGGAACCACTATATTCCTTGGCAGTTGGCTTCGTTGTCACCTAAATCTGCTTCCTCGGAGATGCGCTAGGCTACTTTGAGCTGGTTTAGAGCATTCGTTTGCACAGAGACACGCGCCAAGGAGAAATCAAAGGTCCTCGCGTTTCTGGCAGTTCTACCGCTCTTCTGTAAGGGAATTTAGTGTCCCAATAATTTATTCCTCGACATCCAATAACTGTTCGAACTTCGGAGCCAAACGTCGCGGGTTCCACTTAGGAAAACGTTGGACTGCTTCGCTGCTTCTCGTTACGTATCTCTGAAAACCGAACGCACGCCGCACGGCGGGCGGTTAAGGAAGGCAGAGGGGTCCGCAGCAATATCTCCGCTCCTCTCCAGCAGCCCCGGCCTTTGTTTCTTGAAGAAAAGTTTGGCGGAACACTTGTACACGTTGTAACGAAGCGGGCCGCCTCGTCTGCGAAAGCAATAACAATACCACCTACTTGGCCCGCACGATGCTCCGGCTGCCGCGTATGTAAACTACGGCGGAACGTGAAGTAAAAGAACGATAAGAGGAACTCGGAATACTCGCAACCCCCGGCATCCAGCCAGGGACACGCGGATAGAATGAGAGAGAAAAACACAAAGAGAGAAAGAGAAAGAGGGAGGGCGGGAAGTGGTGGTTCGAGTGTAGGGTGGAAGTTTCAGAGTCGGCACTCGAGAATATTTCTAGGTCGGCGTCGTCTACCTATGCGGATATTCGTATTCCACTTGTCCCACCCCCGCCCGCCGTTGCCCTAGCCGCTTTTTATTCGCGCCGCGACGCTCGTCGCCGCTGTTTTCCTCCCCACCATTCGGCCATCGCTTCCTCGCCCATTTATCCGTCTCCGCTCTCTATCTTCGACCCGGCAACCCCGCGGGCGCTCAGCACCGCGTAACCTCTGCTGCCTGATTTATAGTTTTTAATTTGAGTCTCATTTCGACCCTGCCCGACCACCGGGCAGAGGACGCGAGGGCGGCCGAGGTGGCGGTCGAGGGGGCGGAGGTCCGCGGGAAATTCTAGCCAATCTTTTCGAACTCAAGTGCCGTCTTCTTCCATCCATTCCGGGCGGAACAAGAGCCACGAAATTCACTTTGCAGCGATCCAGCCACTTCTACGCTCGATTAGCCACCCCTCTCTACTCTGTCGCCCAGTTTTAATTCCTACGGATGGACCTTCTTGAGGATGTCCTGCGATAGGGGAGACGCGGATCCATTCCCCGTGAATGTCCTTTGGGGATTCGTGATATCGGAGTCAGTGGTGATTAATAACGTCGATGTCCTTTGATATCCGACATCAATGACACGCGGGAAACGGGAACGGTAACAGCACTGGTGCCTCTAGTTCGCAGAATTAATCTCATATCTGCCGGTTACCAAATTATTTCATCGTTTATTACTATCTGGACTAATTAGTCGAGGAGTAGGAAGAATATTGTCGTAGTTTCGCGATTAAGGATAATATCATTTTCATGGATGTTCGGTACGGTATCTCGGGGCCAGGAGAGAAACAAAATAAAGTGGGATACACATCGGACGGTCTAGCCAGAGAAAATGTAAAACAAACTTGAAAATGTTACTTTGTGAGAGGAAAAGCCGCCGGAAATACAGTTTCCCGTATGTTTTACCCAGCGAGAGATTACCCGCAAAGGAACACGCTCCGGGGGCAGAAAATATTGCCACATTTCAGCTAGACTTTCACGGACCGTCCTCCCTGACACGTTCACGTGACACCGATTTCCTGGAAGCCGGAGCGAGGAGGATCGAGCAGGTCCGCAATCGTCGTTCCTCGATGATTGCCGCGATCATCCGTCCGTGGTCTGACGCAGGTGTCGCGGGATTCGCACGTTCCAACCGGATATGGGTTGGCATTATCCCGCTGGAAGAGGAATGAGCTCGGTATCGTTGTTGCTGCCCGCTCCGTAGCCCGTTTTTCCAGCCATTCCAGCGAAGACGGCTTCGCGAAGGCGCTGGGAAATGGCCGCGATAATTCGCGCTCGTTTCCCCCGCAAAAAGCCTTTATTAGCGTGGCCCCGTGCACCTCGTGCCGACACCCTGTTTCGCGGAACCGATTCCGCGCGATTTTCAGTTGGCCGACCTGGAGAAACCTTTTAATTAACCCGCTAGAAGGTGTAAGTTACGCGAGTACAACGGTATTTTCGCGTTCGTTAATCCGTCGCGCGGTTTTTGCCTCGCGAAGAATAAAACGGGATAGCCGGGATCGCGTTAAATCCGTTGTAAGAACTATTTCTTCAGGCAGCTTAAGCAGAACTGAAAATTGTTTAATCGCCCTCCGCGCAGAACTTGGGTAATTGAATTCGCGACACCTCGGATTTCCACCCGCCTTCCAAATGTGTACCGAAAGCTGCAGCATGATAATTAATATCATCTAGGATTAACCTACAGCGTTCTACATTTGCGTTTACGTTTGCTCACGGAAAGGTGATACATTTATCTGACCGAATGTTACGTATAATTTTGGTAAAATTAATATTATTGTGAAAGGTAAAACCAGAACCAGTGTAACAATATTCCATTACCAACCTTCAGAGTCGAAAATATGAAATCTAAAAACATCTCTAACGTCTGATGACTATGTCATAGACACCATAAACTATGGAAACACGACCGTACCAAAAAATATAACAGAGGAGAATTGTAAATTAAGAAATTCATTGTAAATTGCGAAGGAAAACAAAATATTCCATTTTTACTTCTGAAGTGAACTTTATGAAGTGAATATTTTGAGATTTTAATCGACAAACGAAATTGGTAAAAATTGTGAAGATCTTTTAGATGACAAGAATAAAAGCGCATAAATTCGTCGGAAAATATTGGATCCGCGAGGCAAGTCGAGTGAATATAACAAAAATATTTTGTTTGGGTCAGAGCGTAACGCGCGTGCACAATGTCTCCTCTAGTATGCTCGACAGAAACCAAGCACGAAGACAATTTCGCGCGATACCAAGAGCCTTCGAGCGGGACCGCACGGTGAGGCTGTTCGTCATCTCGAAACCCGTGTTGCGGGTACCGCCTTCTTCTTCCCCGGGAAACACGTGCCGAGGTCGCGGGAGTGTGTCGGCGGAGATAGTTGGCGAGAAAGTCGGGCCATGTCGGGTCGACGCACGTTTTGCGCGATAATTCTGAGAAAAATTTGGATTGTCGCGAAAAATGAATACAAGAGCGAAGCAATTTGTCTCGCTGCGTGGTTGCGACTGGACATTTCTCAGCAACCACCCCAATTTTCTGCTGACTAGAGGGGTCACCCGCGTCTGGAAAACTAGTGTGTTCTAAAAGCTCGCTACAAAAATATTTATAATTTCTGAATCAAATCTTGAGTGTGGATATAATTTTCTATGGATGATGTAACAAATATAGGGGTTTAACCCTTAACGGTTCAGTGTCGTCATATTCGCGTCGATCATTATTAAAAAGAAACGTAAAATCTAGTAGGAAACTTTGAAAAAATAGACACGATTTGTAAAAAATAAATTTTTTCTTTCTATATTTGATATAAAAATCTTAAGTATATAATATAACATCTCTTTATACAAAGATTATCTTGGCAAGCATGTATCCAAACTGCAATCAAAGCCAAAATCAATTAGAATGTTTAATGATTTTACGATAATATTTTAAAGTTGATGTAAATCTCATCGAGTAAACCATATACAAGTAAACCCCATCCTCTAAGATCAAAGCTAGAAGCATCAAAGATTTCATGACTTTCGCGATCGTCCTCTAGCGTCGCGTAAATTCTGTTCAATATACTCGCGCAGACAATAAACGAACAATGCTTGGACATGGAGAGCGGTGCTCGTTGCAGAATGAATCCTTCGAAGCTTCTGCATCCGCACGAAGGAGAATGAAGCCAGCACGGGCGTATTTCATTAAATCTGCTGACGGTGGAGCGAGAGATC
The DNA here is from genome assembly GCA_028455555.1 of Augochlorella aurata. Classification (NCBI taxonomy): domain Eukaryota; kingdom Metazoa; phylum Arthropoda; class Insecta; order Hymenoptera; family Halictidae; genus Augochlorella; species Augochlorella aurata. The sequence continues at coordinate 3,386,421 of CM052160.1, forward strand.
GAAGGTACACGTTATGACAAATCCGCGTCAGTAGCCGGTGGAAGTTTTATCGGGGTAAAGGTCGGGACAAATTGCATTCCCAGATGAAATACCCATTGTTCGTCCAGCGGGACACAGGAGAGGCGGCTTTAAAACATTGTTCCCGAATAAATTGGCCGATATCACGGGGCGCGGTTCGCCTCCTCGATATTCCGCCGTCTCCCGACAACGTCGCCGACCCCGGAGCATCGGGAAACCGTCCCGGGGATAATACTTTAAACGCTCCTCTCCGGTTCGAACGGTTCGAGACGTCAGAAACTTCCGGCAGAGAATTAATCCTCCGTTTCCGCGGGATATTCCGGGAATGAAGCCGAGCAAAGTTTCGCCGGTAGACTGACGTTCGCCGTATATATCTCTCTCCTCCATCTTCGCCACACCTCCGACCACCTTTCCATTCTTCCTCGTTTCTTTCGCTGGGATCCGACGAACCGGCTGGAGAAAGAGAGAGAGTTTTTATCAATGGAAAAACCGCACACTGCCCTCTCTCTCTTTCTCTCCCTCTCTCCCTCTCTCTCTTGCCTCTTTTCAGCCGTGGATTCGAATCCACCACGCTGTATCGGCGAACCGTGTGCTGGCAACGAGAAAGATTGATGGGGAAAGTGTGGCTGCGGCTCACTGGAAAAAATATCGTTTCTCCGCCGTGGAACTTCCCTTTCGCGGAAATAGAAGGAACTGCATTGTATCTTCTAAGCGCGGATCCCACGTGCCCCGAACTATATACACCGAAGAAATGAATTCCTTTCGTTACACTTTTCAGAACCTAGCTTTCATTATTCGCTGGAATTATCCGCTGCCGTTCCACGCTCAAACGGAAACGTTCCGCGTTTTCCCGTACGCGATGTTAGCTTTACCGCTCCCCGGGGGCACAATCTTCTCCCGTTTGTAATAAGAGAATTAATAATTTTAACTGCTTAATGCTTTCAAAAGCGGAATTCTTGGTAGCGCGGCACTTCACATCCGGATGGAAGCCACGTTCTCTGCGAAAAAATATGCCCCCCCACCCGGCTTCTTCGAGTCATCTAAATATTTTCAGTGGAAAAGTATCTGGGAATGTTCGCGTTTCCAGTCGGCTCCTCTCAATTCGTAATTTTAACGCCGGAAAATGCGGAAATCTCCAGAATTTCAGACACCTACGCTGTGCGCTTTCAGAGTCTTCCGAATTATCGAATCCGTATCACTGGAGAACATTATTTCTAATTGTTTAACTGAGAAACTGGAATTAAAACATTTCAAACGCGACACCTCAACGTAAACGGTGATCTTTATATTTTTGCGAGTGCAGATGCACAAATGAGTCGCCGTTATGCAAACAATTGTGGATTTATTAGGGAATAATTTCGTCCTTCCACAAAAAAATGAAATATTTTGTATTGTTCTATAACTTCTTGATCGTAGCTTTGGAATCTTATGTTCGTAGAAGTCCTGTTCTTTATTGGCAAAATACTGAATCAAATGTTTTCTTAACACCTTCGCAAAACGAAATTTGTTTGAAAAACGATTTACTTCTCGAACAACTCAATGCATCAAATGAAAAAAGTTGTAGTAACAAACGAGGTTAAAATTTGACAGACACTGTTTTTCCACGATAAACCATCGTGCACCGTCGGCTTAATTGGGTTCAAGGGCATCTGTGACCCCCTTATCCGCGCGTGCCCTCTGGCGAACGGGTTCCGCCTAATCGAACCGGAAATCGGCGGGCCGTCGAGTCGGGCGTTGAATAAGGCAAACTGAAACGTCCTCTTGGAATGCCCCGCTCGTGTGCCGGCGCTGTCGATTCCGAGGAGGGAGAATTTGGTCGCGAGGGCGCATTTGTGATTCCGTGGCTGCTCCGGTTCCCCGGGAACGGGGAACGGGGAACGGTGAACAGCGCCAGGGAGAATGGTTCGACGCGGATGCGGATGGAGAGCGAATCGATAAAGAGAGTAAACCGAAGTGGAAAGCGGCCCTTACGAATTCCATCGGCGAGTGTCTCTTTTACGGCTACTTAAGACGCCGGGGGAGAGACGACAACGGCGACGACGATGGTCCGGCCGAGAGGACCGTCGACGGTCGTCGGGAGAGCGAGAGAGGAGAGAGGAAGACGAGGGTCGATCGGAAAAAAGAAACGAGAAAAAGGGTGACGAGGTGAAGCCAGAAGAGAATCGAGGCAATCTTGGGCCAAGGCACGCGCGTAAAATATCGGCGCACGGGGAAATTACTCCCCGACGTGAGATTTCGCCCCCTGGCTGCGGAAATACGTTACGGCGTGATTAGTATATTAAAACTAACGGGCCTGCTGCCCGGCAATTTATTTCGAGCCTGTTCGAACCTCCGATATTAGTCCATGGATATGGCGGATGGGTGTTACACGGTGGTCTCGAACAAAGTAATTTTTGGCCAAGAAAAAAGTTATAAACAGTGAATAATGTCCACGCCTGTTGCTCATTGTCTTTCGAAGAAGTCGCTGAAGTGGCTACTGTTGCGGGTGTCTCAACCGACATTACAACTGACGTTGAAAATGCCGCGAGGTGGTTTGTTAGAATCCGTATGAAATTATAAATTGCAGATAATTCAAGCTAAAATTTATATGAACCTTTTATTAATATACTTTTTCTTTCAAATCATTCTTAAAGTTTAAATTTATAGCTTACATGCGAATGAATCCTCTGCACTCGTGTGGTGACTCTGAGGCGCCATAAAAAATTGTCATGTCACGTTTCAAAATAATTTTAACGTCATCAAATTTGTTTCTGTTCTATTAACTGTACGAAGTGTAACAAAATTCAATTTAATAGGTATAAAATGTAGTAAGTTATATGAAATGGAAATACCGTAGACCAGAGAAACTGTTTTAGATTTCGAGTTAAATAACTTCAAGTGCAAAGGGTTGAAGAGCCGCATTCTCTGAAGCTGATTCCAGTGATACCGCTGCAGGAGTCGCGGGCTAAGCAAGAAATACGGTCGAAATTAGTCGCGGGCAAGAAGTACTCAGATTTCCCGGTAGCCTATATTAATCGGCTTGCTCGGTCGGGTGGACGGTCGAGAAATGTCGGCGGAGTAAAAATTCTGACGAATAATTACCGCGCCGTGATTAAAGCATGAGAACTGCGGCGAGGCACTGGCGCTCAGGCAATAAAATCTCTTGATTCCAGGCGAGCCACGGGCCAACAGTTCTCACCTTATTACTTACGCGCAATAAGCCGCGATGCGCTCGGTCCTGGGAGCGTCCGTCGCGGAATAAACGACTCGACAAAGGCGCCTTATAAGCGGCCGAGACCGATGCGCGTACTCTTTTATCCCCCTTCGCGCAACTGGTAATCCTCGGCGTTTCACGACCGCCTCTCTCAGAAATATTTATATGCATCTTAAGCTGAGCGGCACGCGCGGGGGTAGGCGACCGTCGAAAAAGATTATTATTAACGCAGCCGACGGCATGGGCCGAGCCGATAAGGGTCTTACGTGGAGACCCTTCGCTGTGCAACGCAACAGGGGTTGGGACCTCGTGAAAGGGCGCCGAGAGACAGAGAGGAACGTACATAATCGAGTTCCCGATAAGCCTCGCGCCACATCCCTGACGGCTATGACGACAGCTCGCGGGTCTCGAATAAGACGACTGTCCTCTCCCTCTGAACCAAGGGTGCCAAAGGGATGCCTAGATTCGAGACGGAAAAATGGGGACACCGCGAAAATACCGGAGAAGCCAGCTGGAGGCCCTGCTGAGATATAGCCTCGGGGCTACGGTATTCTTACAGGGGCGAAACTTCTGTCTGAAACTTTGATCTTTGTCCCTGATCCCCCAATTGGTTGATCATTGTCGTAACTTTAGCATTTCCACTTTAGTAATTTGTTACTCAATGGGTGCTAGTCTTATGTACATTGGAATTAAGTAAATCAGTCTGAAGAATCATAGTAAATAAGAGGGTCTATGTATAAGACAGTTATATATCATGTAATTTTCTTTTCGAAAGAGCTGTATCGTTACTGATTGGTGGATATTTATGAGTCATAGGAGTACAAATATATATTACAAATTTTAGCCAGATTGCAGCTATCGGTCGTATATTATAGGGTTGTAAGCACGGAAGGTAATATAACAAAATTCGGTCAAAATAGAAATTCTGTTTGTGTGATTGTTAACAATATATAAAAAACTGGTTTATGGACCTTTCCAATTGTCCAAAGCTGACAGACAATTGGGGAGAATATACTGTACACATAAATCGCTCACGGCATTAAATAGTGAACCTGAGGATAAGCTCAGCTTGTTTAGCTTCAAAATGATGTCCAGAAATCAAATGTAATTTCTAAATTGATAAGTGTATTAAGATCACTATACTAGATAAAAATCACAGAAGGACGATCGTGCAAGAGGTTAATATGTTGTAATTCACAAGCTAGACCTTTCCATCGCATTGGACCACTAAGCAACGCGGCGACCGAATTGGTTCTTGAAGAACGCTGAAGATGAATTAAGCCGCGTGCGCCACTTGGGTATAGTATAACGCGAGCGAAAGATATGTCCGTGTTGCTATCGTGTGCGACTGTCAGCTCTTCTCAGCGCGTTGGTATTCATGCCTTGAAGGCTTACCACCGTTCTGTCCGAGCTTTACCCGCGAGTAAATTAGGCTTCTCAGCTCTGTCTCTCCGTTGTCAGGGAAACCGAGGCGCTGTGCGTCGCGAAATCTAAGAATCCGAGCTCCCTGTCGTTTGCTAACGCGATCCTTGTTGATAAGGATGAGCCAAGAGGTCGCAGAGACCGAGATTGTTAGTTGTAGCAAGTGGTAATCCAGAATTTCTAACGGGTTAACTCAATAAACATTTTCTGTTTGTTCCAGGTATGTGACCCGGCTTTGCTAGACGACTACTTTGGTGGTGCAGAATTCGGTATGACAAAAATGTCGCATTGTAAACTTGCGCGGCGTCCGACGCCTTCGACCCTGAAAAGGCAAACGTCTCCAGTTGCCAGAATTTCAGGCAAAATTCCGAGGTGATTCCGAGACCCGAGGGAATTTTGGTTTGTACGCCCACAAAATATTGCAGCCGGGTGTAATAAACGTTGCGGTGAAAAATTAGTCTAATGGCGCGCGACGTGTCTGAAGGGCAGGGACGCGACGGACACTCGTTATGCTGGCAGCTTTCACGGAGTCCTCTGTTTTAATGTGTGGCGTCGATCTTCCCCCCATCGAGCTGCTCGTGAAACACCGGGACCAGGAGGGTGTCCGCTCGCGGGACCGTAAACCTGAAATATTTATTTCGAATGCGGCTTGTAAAGTACACGGGTCTACGCCATTACAAGTCATTTTCATGGGGCCCCGTGATCAAACGGCCTGATATTTATGTTCTATGCGTTTATATTCGTATGTCCGGTCCTTGGCTACCTTTGACCAAACGTCTCGGTTCGAATCCATGCACGCTCGGACCAATTTTCCATAGATTTCGGCGTGATAATCAATTTCCAACACGTTTCCCGCACACGGAGAGACTGTTAGCATCTTTACGAAAGCGAAGAGGCGACCGATTTATCTCGCGAAGCTGATCTCTCGGAACATTCCTGATCGAAATCGCGCTCGTGGACCTACAAGCATAACAATTTGTACCTTCCCGGAGAAAGGAAGTTTCAAGCCGACGCGCTCTTTCGTAACTGACCTTTCAGTTTCGATTCGTTACACGCAGTTTCGTTCGCGGTATTACCAATAAATATTGGCTTGTGTAATGGATAAGAATACTAATTTTCTCGAAACCTTGCTTCGACTCTAATGGATGTCGTACCATTTTGTTGTTCGGCTTTCTGTTATCTCCTTGGGAAATGAAAGCACTTGTGCTTGTACTATTGTTTGGTCCACTACTGTACGCTTGCTTACTTACTTCCACTACTGTGCGGGTCATTTCTGACAACGAAACTTTCTATCTTCTTTTTCCTAATGTTTGAGGTACACTAATTTAGCTTGGGCTAAATGTGACTCGGCACATTTTAACACTATATTTACGATCCGGCAAAATGACCGGTTAAACATCTTTCGTTCAAGAGTTACGGAAATTAAAAAGATTTCATTGAAGATGACTGAATAAATTCCTCGATCCAAGCGTACGTTAAAATGAAAATGGCGGAAGGTCTAAATAAAGTGGAAATAGAATCTTTTGGTCGTTAGAAAGCAATTCACGTTAGTTACTTTTAGAATTCGGTAGGTATAGTGTTAATCAAACGGAAACCCGAAACAATATGAATTTAGAGGAAATAATTCGAGTGTTCCAAAGATCGCCTCGCTAGGAGGCGCGAATTCGATACGAGAGGTTCGAAATATCGTAGCCAGAGGGAGCGAACTTATTGCACAACCGAATAATTGAGTTCCGTGTAATCATTAGCATTTAAAGGTGTCGGCTTTCGAGGCTCGCAGGTCCGGCGTTGAAAGCAGCCGCGTAACGATGTCCGCGTTTCGACGAACGGCGAGATAGAGAACAGTGCTCGGGCTAGAGGATTCGCCGCAGCACGGCGCGGCATAGCTAGAGCCTCTTTGTCAACTCGTTTATCCCGGGACGCGGCGTTCCACCGTGTTACTTATGCGCATGCACCTTATTGTGTGTATGTAACAAGGTGAGAACGAGCCTAGCCGTGGACGGCGCGACCGCTGGAGGAGCATCACACGAACATTTATTATCGACTAAGTATCGTAACGGCGCGGTGCGGCGAGGCGCGCGTGCACCGCCGGATAAATCTGAACTTTATTCCATTTGTACGTAACTTTCGCATTTGCAAATCCCTCTCTTGGTCGCAATCTCGCCTCGTCGTTAGCCCCGCGTCGTCATTTACAACGCGCCCCGATCGCAGCGTAATCGCGGGAAATTTATGGGTCGCGCCTCTCCGACAAGCGAGGGGTCGGAAAACTAAAAGGACGAATCGAAATCGGCGACGAGATCGCGCGTATCATGCCGCATCGCCGCGCCGAGCCGGTGAAAGTCCTGGCAAGAAGTTAATCCCAATGCAAATTCCGCCGTTCGTCTCAGAACAATCCCAGGCTGGGAAACGACTGAGCGGAAATTTTAAATTACCACGCGGCCGACGTTCGTAAAAAAATCATAGCAATAATAATAATCGCCGCCCTAACTCCCCACTACCATCGTTACTCTGCTCTTTTTCCCGTCCGCTTTCCTCTGACTGCGTCTCGCGTTAATTATCCCCCGTCGCCGCCGCACCCTGTCTCGCCGCGCCTCGCCTCGCGTTGTTTTCGGTATATATAAATGTACATTTGTACGAGGACATTAAATATGATTATGCCGGTTTTTCTTCGTGCCTGCAAACACCGCTCTTTCTCTTTGGCTGATCCCATTCCAAAATCGTTCCCTCGGTGATCGCGAACACTCGGGGTGGTCTTTCTGATACGCTGACAAAGCTAGTTCTTGCTGCTTATTTATACCTAGATGGAGCGCGAGGTTCAGATTTATTCGAGCTTCACGTTATCTCCGTTTTGTGTGTACGTTCCTCGGAAACCGGGAATCTTCGGTTGATATTTCCAGCATCCTACTGTATCTAGCATCATGGAAAACATTGTAGAAACTCGTTTTAGCACCATTTGATTTTCTTAACTGCTAACAAACAATTATATGAGTTCGATGAGTCAAGAATCTTCCGCAAGCTGTTGTATAGTAATTGTCATAATAATTGTTGATCCCAATGATATCACTTCTGAATTGTATCATGAACAATCAATACCCTAATTGACTACATCAGATATTAAGTTTTCGTTCAACAAACATATCATAAAAATGTAATATCTTAGAAGAAACATCAACTAACATGGATAGACTGCGGATTCTTTTACTACGTAAACTAAAATGTGTTTCATAATTTATTATTAACGTTGAGATACAGCGACTTTTAAATACTATACGAATTTCTTGCTGTATCTCCGGACGACGTTGGGTTTTCGTGTTTGAAACCGCTCTACGCGGATAAGTTCATAACGTTCATTGCAGGAAAATCACTACATTATATGTATAGCCTTTTATGGTAACATAAAAACGCGTATCTGTGGAATAATATCATAATAATATTCTCTACAAGAAATGATATAACAGTATTTCCAAATTCATGTAACATGTGCACAGTGCAACAGTTTGCAAACATATAAAATCCGTAGTCTACCCATGAGCACAACATAATTCGAAAGCACGTTACGAGATCTGGAAACAAAAAGCGTGGATTATTAAAGCGTACAACTGCAATGAAATCGGTTCTGTCTATATTTTCGACAGCGTAAAACTCGCTCGATGACACGGCAGTCTGACGATTAGCGTATCCACGAGATGTTAGGTAATGATTACAGATTAAGCTTGTTGCGGAACGCATATTGGAACGCGGAGCTGCCTCTCAGTGGGTTCGTCACTGGAGTGTTTTTCCGCGGACTCGTGGATGTCAAATTTCAATATCTCGTAGCATCGTTAAAGGCGTCTAGTGGTTGATTACTTTATCCACCTGCCTTTTCTTCTTCCGGCGCGGTGTTGAGCTGCGCGGCGCGGAGCCGTCCGTAACTGCTCGATGGATTTTTACGAGCGCCAAGCGTATTCCCATACGGGCGTCGTCCTCTTCGTCTTATTCCGCTCCGTGTTCCCTCCGGTTCGTCAGGATTCCTAGCAGAGTGCTCCGGCGAGGCGACGGGGACGGTTCACCGTTTACTTAAGGCTCTCCCTATCGAGACGAGTGTTTCTCGGATTAACGTAGACTTTTGTCGTCTTAATTAGCTTACGGGACACGCGGTGGATACTGGTGGCGCTCATACTGGCCGGTGCGGTGGTATAAAAGAGCACGACGAGTCTCCGCCGTCTCGAGGTCATCTTCTCGGTAATCTGCGTGCACTCCTAATGAGCCCGGCTATAGGAAAACAGCGCTTATGTTAAACTCGGCTCTGGCACGCCGCATACCCTCCCTTTTCTTCTTCTTCTTCTCCTTCTCGTTCCTCTTTTTCTTCTGGTCCCCGGGCCTGCTGGCCGCTTCTCCCACCTCCTCGGGACCGCTTCGGCTCCTTCTTTTTCGTTTTCTCGACGACCGTAGAGGTAATCGATTTCAATCGAAGAAACGCGGTTATAGAAAAGGATTCGGCGAGTTAATACATGCCGGAGCGTTCCACCGTGCGCGATAAATCGGCCAACGCAACGCGCGACATCCGGTCAACCTTGGACCGCCGGATCCAGCCCGCAAAGTATTATCCGCCACGCCGGCCCGGCTAAATGGATAGATAGCGCGCCCGTTTAATTAATATCACCGCGTTCCGGAATTCGACGTGGATGGAAAATGCGGTCCGAACCTTCCTTTGATCTTGTGCACTACCGCCCGAGACTCTCGCGAGCTAAGTCCGCCTCGAGATTACTCGCTAATCCATCGCGCCACTTGCCCGTCGGTCGCTGTCCGAGTCTAAATACTCAGACTGCTGCCATCACATGGGAATCAATGGTGCCGAATGAGTCAATGGATGTAATTAATCGGAGCAATTATTATAAAAAACACGAATTGAATCTTCCTAATCTTTGAATTCGCTTTGACGACTCGATCTCTTGAACAACATGCCGGTGGTTTCCTGTTCGTGTGGGCAGAATTACAACCATTACCAGTTCAGGCTTATTAGCAGCGTGCAAATACTCGTGTATTTATAAGAAAATAGAGCATGATACAAATTTGAGCACGCTCGAATCAGGGACGCGAGATTACTTCACCGCATATTATCTTAAACTGGTTATACGTTGACTGGATTTATTATTTTACTCCTGACAACCATTTACGGACGTGGAATTTCTAATCGGAACGTTTTGATCAACGAAATAATGAATTAAATAATTGAAGATAAATGAATCTATAAATTATACAATAAATTATATATTAAGAATTTGTCATGCACCTACTTTTACTTCTCAGCTGAAGTTATTATAATTATACTGCATACGTTTGATTTTCGCAATACTCTATTTCAATACGACACATTTATGAAATATGTAATTTAATTATGAATGTCGAAGTGTATATCTTTCTTAAACAGGTAGCTGTTTTTGACGAGTATACTCGTCATGAAGTGTACTCGTCAAAAACACGTAACTGGTTAAATATTGGTGTCAAAAAACTTGATAAGAAAGTTACGGACTTGAAAGAAAGGGATAGGATACATACTTACTGGATTATTACTAGATATCTCCATCACGAGTCTGGAGTCGTTAAAGTACCGCAAGGGGTTACAAGCACCAATCCATTGGTTAGAATCTAACTGTTAGACGGTACCTAATATTATTTGTTAAGACTAATATTTATGTGTGTTCTTACATCTTAGGTATATAGAACGGTTAACATGGGTCGAATGTCGTTATAAACATTGTAAGATTACGTTTGTGAACATCTTAATCGACTCCGATCATAGTATGCGTATGAGTGGCACTTTGATCCATTCAATGATCATTTAATATCAATAAATTTAATTTATATTATATTTATATTATATTAATTATATTATATTATATACTTCACAATAAGTATTCACATTAACGATGACGCGATTTATACAATTTTATTTGCCATAAAGTGTAGGGTGGTTTTCTTGTCAAAGAAGTATTTTCGATCTAATATTTATTTATTTATTTTACTAATAAGTGGACCAAGACCCTTGAAATACACGTAATTGGAACAATGAATTCTGTTATAGTGTTACAAGAATAAAAAAGGAAAAGACGAAAAGTAAAATTATGGATGGTAGACCAATCTTGTAGATCGATGTCTTCTATCTAAATATTCGATCTAATAACTATGGTGTTATCTATATATGTTATGCCCCTCCCCCCAGTCATTCAAGTGCAAATGACAAAATACGAATAATACAATAATTTACACCTTCTAATACTACTACGTGAAGAATATTACTTGTATAAAGTATCGTACCATCCTCGTTCGAATAATGAAAGTGTTTCCAGTCGACATTGTGTACCCAGGTCGGCGTCAGCAAGCTTTTATTTCGTGTTGTCGTTGCAAGCAATAATAGTACAACATTGGCGCAGCCGGATCTCATTTCGCGCGTCGCCTTCGCACCCCGTCGCGCCTCTGTTAACCGAAGTTAGACTCCGAACAACCGAAACTAAGAGGGTGCAGGAGGGCGGATCGGCGAGAGGGCGCTTGCCTTTGGGGCGGCGCGGCGTGTGCAGCGGACGGAGGCGACGAGGAGAGGCTATATCGTCGGTCATAAATAACGAAAGTAGCAACGGCAGCCCTCTCCCTCTCGTTGCTCTTTACGCCAACTGGTCCCCACCCCTTCGTCCGGCAGCGCCGCCATCTCCACCGGCGGCGGCTCCGTGGAAACGGCTGGAAACGGGTGAAAAACGGCCGTAGGCCGACGGGGGTGGACGCCGTTCGCCGGAAATGCCCGCGGACGAAACATCGCGAGCATGGAACATGGGACCCGAGCGGGTGCCACCAACAGCGCCGCTTCCGCCTCCGATGCCGGTCGCGTGACCGATTTCCACCGGTTTCTTTCGCCTCCGTTCCCGGAATCATCCATGACCCCGGAAAGTTTAAGGCTCCGCCGGGGGTGACTCGAAGTAATTGATCGCGCGATTCGGCCACAGAGTCGCCGGGAATCCGATGGTATCGCGTACAAGTCGCAAGAATGTTCGCGTTTTGAAGGCAGCCGAGTGTCTCGACTGGCGCCTCGAGCCTCCCACGACCCGCCCCGGGTCGTCCGCCCGGTTCGCCGTTCTTTGCCGGTGTTCCCCGAGCGAACTTTAACGTAATTAATTATGACCAGCCCGAAACCGGGGGCCTGGAAATATAAATTACGCAATTTAAGGCGCGAGCCGGTGAATTTACGCGGCAGCGCTTCTTCCGCCCACGTCTTGCCCTCGGTCTTTCGGAATTTCCGAGCCGGGGTGGATCTGGAACCCCTTGTCTGCGAGCTTCCTCTCTCTCTCTTATTCTCTCCCTCTCTCCAGTTCCTTCGTATAAAATCTGTCGAGCTCGGGATTCGGAGTAAAATCATTCATTTTTTTTATCCCGCCACGGACACCAATCAGACGTCCCATTCATCGGGAATATTTCTTCGGTCCGATAAATCGCGGGATTAATTTTCTCGTTACGGCCGGTCGGGCGAAATCGAATTTCACAATTAGCCCCCTTTTACGAATCGAAACGAGGCAATCTCCTCTCCCGCGCGAATAAGGAACGGCAGAATTTCTAGAGCGCGACCAACACGCCCGGTATAAAAGTTAATTAGCGACGGGCACGGGGGCGGCGGTGCTATCTTCGAACAGTAGGGGACGCATACCAATCGCACCTTCTTACGAGCGAATTTCTCCGTCAGCTTGTTTCCGCGTCGGGTCTCCCTGGTTCGTCTTTCCTCTCTCCGTTCTCTCTCTTCTGTCTCTCCTCTCTCTCGTCTCTCTCTTCTCTCTCTTCTTTCTCTCTCTCTCCCCCTCTCTCTCTTCTCTCTCCACCTCCTTTTTCCTTTCTTTTTTTTCTTCGGCACGGCTGTTCTCTCTCTGCGTAAAAAGCACCGGCCGATCGTATAGCAGGTTAATTTCACGTGGACCCTTCTCGCGTGACGTTTCGCGCTAATGGATTTTCACCTCTTCACCCCTGCCACTCGCACCGACCGACTCATCCGGCGTTAATTACACGGAGAATGGCTACGAAACGCTCGGAATGCCCGGATATACGCGATAGAATTTATGACGGCCGTACCCGATACGACTTGGCCGAAAGTCTCTCCACGGATCCTTCCCGCGTCGCGGATCACGGCGCGGTGATTTCTGAAAAATCGACGCAATTAAACGGGAACTGGTCCGGCGATCGGACCCGCCGACAATTAGCGACGGTGAACTCGCACTCCCGAACCCCGCGTCCCGCTCGCCTATCTCCACTGTCCATTGCGTCCGCTTTAATCGGCTGCGGTAAATCCACGCTTGTTACGAGCTTCCTGATCAGTCAGTCTCTTTCTTTAACAACGTTGTCGCTGTTGTTCCTCGGACGTACATTCTGAAAACGAACGGGCCTCTCGAGGTTAATAGGCAGAGACCCGGGAAACAGGTACGTTTATGCTGGGGATATTAATAGGACAATTAGAGGGCTAATTAAATTCAAATAATGGCGCATTCCTTGGGAACTTTCTTCCGCTTACTCTGTAACTTTCTTGATACAATTTCGAAGCATTAATTCTCGTGATTGACCCTCTTTGAAACGTGAACCTTTTTACTGTTTGCTTCATTATTTCCAACTTGCTCGGGCGGTACTCATTGCAAATAATTCTCACACTTTTGTTATACTGTGTCACGTTTCTATAGTCCGCTTGCGAAGATACTTAAACTACCATTTAAGATACTTAAACTACCAAGATACTGTCGGCTACTATGTCAGAGTCCACAAAAATTAAAGGAACCGAAACCACTTATCCCACAATGTAAAAATGGAAAAGACAAGAGTTATGATAGCAATCTTCTTGCACCCTGTACATTTTAACAAACTTTAGATTGTTTCCTATACTGTAATTAATATTGAGTTACAAGTTCGGTAATAAAATTGTCACCCATGTAAATAACCTTAGAAAAATTTCACACTTTCTTTGGTCGGCAAAAATATTGGCTAACGGCGTAACAGACACTCTGAAAAATTGTTGTATTATGTTTCTAAATAATTTTTGCATCGTCAAATTATAACCAGTTAGTTATTATAATATCATTGATCAAATTAGTCTTTGTCCAATTCTAGTCAACAGACTCAATTTCATATGCATAAAATGCACTACATTAGTCACACAAAATGAAAATATTGTTGTTCAGAAAAACTATTTTGGATTTAGAGTTAAAATGATTTCGAGTGTAATTGGCTAGTGTTCCAAACACGATTATCTCGAAGACGACATTTTCTGCCAATTTCGCAAAACGACGTCCCTCTTATGAGCCATCGTTGTTCAGCATATGCCGGGTTTTCCTTTTTATGACGCGCCATGTAGATTGAATTAACGTGTAAAAAAAGAGGATGGACGTAAGGAAAGTTGAAGCGCAACACTGGACGATTATAAACGCGATCATAGACGGGTCGTCCGCGGTCCTCTGTGCCGCACAAAGCACACGACGTCGGTTATATTACATCTCGGTATAACGTGCGCGTGATTTATGCCGCATGGCGGCGCGCGGTATTAAATGGATCATCCGACGTCCGACTACGGTATACGTGCGGCCAGCAGTCACCTACGTAGAAATCCGCGATTTATAACGCAACGGAGCGAAGGGCAGCACGTATATTCGCGTCTCGCCGTTTCTATCCCACTTTCCCTTTCCTCTTTTCGCTTTCTCGCTTCCCGGGGTTCCGCGGGCCTACACACGGCTACGTTTTCCGCGTTCTATCCCGTCCTCCGTAACCCATAGAACACTTGGGTGTTCTCGGTTCAATAAGCGATGCTTCGTGGCATATGAATTCATTGAAACGGTCTTTCCAGCGTTGATAATTATTTCACCCTCCCGTCTGATTCTCGTGACGATTTCGCACATTACTCGTTGCCTTTTGATAAACGTAAACCTCTCAACGATCTCGTTTTATCTCATCTTATAGTTCGTTTATAGAAAATAAGTTTACTATAAAATGTACACTGCTACTTTTTGATATAAAATTGTCTTTGTTAGATGGCAGATGGAGGTCTTTAGTGAACGAATCATTTGTAATAACCAGACTGCGGATTTCATGCATTTATGACGAAGATAAGCAGATGCATTTTGAAAAGATAAAAAGATGACAAGAATTAAAGAGTATCAACATATTACTTTCGCTCTAATAAAATTGTTAAAGAAAGAAAGATATTCTTGATTGGTTCTTGTGTTTTGCTATAGTTGCAGAACACTTTTATTTCGCATAAAATTCCGCAGTGGAACTCCGATAGAAAAACTCTGGTCTCCACGTATATCGATACTGGCTTCACAGTTCAGAGCTTCGAGATCTATCTTTGGGGTACTATTTTTATTTTAAAGACAGTACTGAGAACGTTGAATTATATTTGCTCTTGGACAGTTACGTATTGATAATCCAATTTCGTTCTCTTATTTCCAATGGAGCAGCTCGCAAATTTTCAGGTAAACTTTTTTGGTAATTCCTTTATTAACGTTCCTAATTGATACTACAATTAATTACATTTCTATCATTTGTTGTTATAACAGTTCGTCGATTTCGATACATTTACCTATAATTGTTAGCAGATGATATCAGGAGCAGATCAAACGTATGTTTCCTTCGTAGTCTTCTGAGAATATTTGTGTAACAGTTTCTAATGAGTTCCAGCATAAATCGCAGTACCTTTTACTAATTGGTTCATGATGTAGCTTTCGCTACGACGGAGCAACTGATTATCGTGTTGCTAGCAGTTTAAAATGAAGATTCCTCGAGGATTCGTGCAATTTGTTCGAGATCCCAGGATAAATTGTTTGCAGACTCGACACAGAACACAGCCCGCGACGTCTCGATTGCAGGATTCGCCGGAAACCTAATATCGACGTGAAATTCAAGCTCTGGTCGCAGAAGTCAGCCGCGCCAGTGACTAAATAGAATCGTCCGCGGTCTATGAAACTGCTAGCCGCGCCCTGCCCAGTACCGTGACAGTGGAGGCGTCTCTCTCTCCCGTAGAAAACCTGTTCCGCACGTTTCAAGTTTTCCCCGAGCGGTAACAGTACGCGCATTTAAGGGTTAAGGTCGTCTTCGGTACAACCGGTCCGCTATCCGCCGCGTCGCCGATCTTCGACTCGATTCCACTGCTTCCATCGAAATCGCGTTGCTCGTCAAGCGCGACACCGACGCGATTGCGGATCTGGAATCTAGTTTGGAATCGTGTTACCGACCTGTATGGCATAACATTCAGTGACACAGCGGCAGCAGGTATTGTCGACTGATTCAAAAGAGAAAACAATAGAGCCGATACTGCGGCCGAGTTCCGATAATCCTGATATGCAATCGAATCGTGATAACCCCGCGATTGAAATGAACCGATCTACCTATTTCTCCGCCAGTCGAATTTATTGCGTTGACATTTCAGCCGATTCAACGGCGCCTGCGATAGTGCTCTCACATTGTTTGCCTGACGTGCGTAAAATGGCTATTCTTTCAATGTCTGAATTAAATCTGTCGCAGAACATGCTGTGAAAAAAAGACGTTTCCGAATGTCCCTTTAGTCTAGGAGATTTAACGGTACAGTGTGTTCCAACCGTACATCCTTATGGAAAGTCTCATTTACAAAAGTTCTATTCAATAAAAAATGCCTTGTTTTTTTTAGATATTTATAATTATTCTTTAAACGCATAAAATGTCACAATCTAATTGTGAAGTAGCCAGAGTCGCAGGCGAATTTTTCTAACAGTAGCGATAACCTCTTGTTCTTCAGTCGAGAAAAAGAAATAAATAATGCAACTAGGTGAAAAAATCGTCTCGTTGAATTGTACACTGTAAATCGTATCGAACTTCATCGTGCGGTACAAGACGATTAACAAAGATCTTGAACATATCGGTAATCGCGTAAATAATTAATTGAAAGGAGTTCGTAATAGACATTTATCGATGAATTTCGAGCGGCAGAGATTGAGCTGAAAATCTGCTGGATCATGCGTTGTACGTTTACAGCTTGACAGTCTAATGGTCAGAGCCAGTCTTTCTACCGTGATTCGAGTGATGGAGTGCGCTGCTGCAAAGGAGAGCAAACCAACCCATCCGTTTGTGCTGGATCTTCTAAAGCCAGACTAATTAAACGGATGAAAGTAGTATGACGGTGGAAGGTTCAATCGCATTCCGTTGGATTTAGCTCGGCCACCGATACGAATTGCGAGCACGCGAATCTCGGAAAGATGGCCGAGCGAGTGCATATCATAGACCCGGTTGACGCGGAGCGATTTAAAGGCCAGTGCAAGGTCCGACCGCTGAAAGACCCGCGGATCTCGGCGAGCAGAGTCCCGGCTGACTCTAAGTGCCATGTCTCAGAGGTAAAGCGAAAGAGGGGCAGCCCGGCAGTCGTAGCAGGCTACGGAGAGCCTAGAACCGGTTCCTTGGGTAAGGAGGCTCGGTTTCTCTCTCTCTTCGGAGCTGTTTCGCAGCCTCTCGTCCTTCCAGCGTCTCCTTTCCTCCCGTCTCAGGCCGCAGTCGATCCGACTCTGCTCGGCCGCAGTCGGTGAGGTTACTACAGGCCATCGCCTAAACCAAAGTAATCCTCTCCTTCGCTCCTTCGATCGTTCTCCCTCTTTCGCCGATCTCTTCCCGCTTTCGAACGCACCCTGTTGTACGTAGCCGATCTCGTCTCGTTTCATTTTCCTCCGACTCGATTCCCCGCTTACTTCGAGACTGTCACCGTTGCTCGGCAATTACCGAGGCTATTCTCTCGACACGGCGTTTCTATCCACGATGTTCTTCCCTGTCCCATGGATTTCGACACACGATAACGAGTCAGATGTCCTTTGTCCGCGCGCATCACGCCAAACACGCTACGCCCGCGTAAGATTACCTATCGATTGATCGATCGTCAGTTGATCCGCGCCGGTCGGCGACCAACAGTACCAGCAGCAGCGGCAGGCGATGTTCGGCAAAGGCGTCGGATGACCGGATGGATTTCACCGTCGGGTACGCAACAGAAGGACTCCGATCGACGGTGGAGCTTCTGTATTAACGTGCGTGACGAGCCCGATGAACGATGGCGAATGGAATTTCTGGAGTTTAAAATATTCCACGGGTATCGGGGAGCTTCCGCAAAAACCAGGACATCTGGAATGGTCGAAGCTGAACGACGCGGCGCGGCGGGTCTCCGTCCATGTAGATCCGATGTTTTCGGTCGTTGGCCGGCGGTCACCGCGGTAACCACAAATTTCTTCCGAAAATCAACGACCGCGCCGCTACTCCGTGCTTTTCGCCGAAGAAAGAGAGAGAGGGAGAGAGAAGAAAGAGTAAGAGGGAGTAGGCTCTAGCGTCGGCGAGGATATAGCGAACGAGGCCGCGTTCCAATACGTCTAAGGAAGCGGTAAATCGTCGTCGGCGGTCCTTGTTCAGGTCGCCGTCGACCCTTTACTCCGTCACCCTTCTCTCCAGTTTTTCTTCTTCGCCGCTCACGGTCTTTCTTCTCCTCCTAAAAAGGCCGAAGGTACGAAACGAGCCAGCCGTCTTCCTCCTCCTGCCTCCGCGTCCGCCCTGTCCCACTGTTCGCCGTAGCCCCGACTCGTTCTTCCCTGTGTTTCTCACCCCTTGGCGTTGGCGGAACAACCCAGCCAGCCCTCGGAAAGCTCGAAGAAAAACGGATCGAGGCGAAAGTACTCGAAAATCTCGGCGGAATCTTAAGCGGCCCGTAAAATTCATCTCGAATCGCTTAATTCTCTTTCGACGGTCCCACCGTCGAACTTTTCCCTGCCTCCACTTTCGTCGGGTCACAATTAACGCCGTATCGTTCCGTTCTCAGGGGCGACGCTCGTTCCGCCCGCGGAATTTTTCTTCCCCCTTTCTTAACCCTCTCCTGGCCCGCTCTCTATCTTTCTCGTAGAATCGCGAAACTCCTGTTAAGAGGTGGCGCATTACAAAAGCTCGACCTCCTTCTCTCCCTTTTCCTCACTCTTTCTTTCTTTCCCTCTCTCTCACACACACTTCCCTCCCCCCCTCTCTCTTTCTCTACGTCTCCCTTTCTTTCCTTCTTTTTCTACCTCGCTCGCCTCGGATCGAGTCGTATTGTCTCGATACGCATGCTCTCTCGTTCCCTCGTTTTTCCCCCGTTCTCATCTGGCTACACCAGCGTCCGAGTAAGATGCCAGTACGCTCTAAGCGCCCCTTTACGCGAGGATATAAATCGTCGAATCCTTAACCGGTTCGAGAAGGGATCCGGCCGTAAGAAACGACGAAATCCTTCGCTTTCTTCTTTTCGTTCTTTCGGTCGGGATACGCGAGCGTCCAGAGAAGAAGGACCGGAAGAAGGATAGCCGTTTGTTCGATGGTCCTCCAACGTGTCGCGAAATTTTGACTCGGACGTCTCTCCGACTGCTCCAACCGGAGAAACTCCTTTGAATCCGCACCAAAAGCAATACAACCCGAAACTTCATTTGACTTTTTAAACAGAAAAACGAACAAATTCCTCGATCGAATAACTTCTCTATTCTCATTGGTTTTGGTTCGTCGGACCTGCTCACTCGGATACCACATACTAGGCGTTCATAATTTAGCCCACGGTATTTTCATACAGTCCAAAAATCCTCTAACCCGATATCAAAATTTTGAAAAATTCCAGCAATTTAACCCTAAGATTAAATTTCTTTTTTTCGGCATGAGGTAATAGAAATAGAATCTTAATAGATAAAATATTATTTATTATTTTCAAAATAGAATAAACCACATTATATTATAGATTATTGTATAATATACAACCTCAATGTTTCAGTATTTATTTACATATTTACAGTTATTAAAAATTTCGTGAAGTCGTCGACTACTCAGGGAGTCGTTCTAAAGACTTCGGACCTAATTACCTGCTAGCAGAATATTGAACGTACTGTTGCATTATTGCTACGGCAACAACTGCAGAAGACAACAAAGGCTGTAAACTTGTTACATTAACATCTTGATGGGAGGCTGCACTCAGGACGACACATAAGACGCAGTCAGTTGCGACGCGTTTACACATAAACTCGGGTCACGGTGATATCCTGCGCGGCGTGTCACCGTTCAACGAGGGAGGCTCGACGAGATGCGTGTTCCGCAATCTCCGGCGGTCGGTCCCCTTGTTATCAACGTCACCCGAAAGGCATCGCGTCTGGCATCGATATCACGGGCGACGCACCTCGCCCAGCACCGGCAGCCCCAGCGCAGAGCGTTTACTCAGACTCACCCTTGCAGCCGCTCGTGTGTGCTCCTACGTGGTTAAGCGCACGTGCTCGCGATATCCCGGCGACCCTATTCGCTCCTCTCATTCCGGCAACGGCGCGCCAGGGCAAACAGTCTAACGCGAAATTGCTTTTTGAAAATATTGAATGGTCGGCCGTTTCGCGGCGGATAGGTTGTCAAGGTTGCGCGGCGCGACTCCCGTTCGACCCGTTACGAGCCGACGGGATTTCAGGCCGCGCGACGAGCGGCGTAAAAACGTCCGCTCGATCTTGCGGGTGCACGTGCGACGCCGCGAACGATGGGAATTGCTGGCACGATAAAGGAAGCCGGGAATTGTCCTCGGTGATCGATATTACGTCGCGAAGCGGCGCGTAACTGCGCCAGCCCGGTCCTGTGTGCCCTATCGCGGCGCACGCGAGCCCGTGAAGGGATTCGCGCGGCAATTTGCGCGCTCCCAGCTCCAGCGAATTCCCGCGGCCAACGAAAAATCGATCCCGACGAAATTCGAGAGCGAGACACCGACGTGCACGCTCTCTCAGTCACTCGCTCTCCCTCTTTCTCTTTCTCTCTTTCTCTTCCCCTCCGTCGTCTCGGTTGCCAGTCAGCTCGCTCGCTCTTTCCGCGACGGGACGCTATCTCCGCGCCTGCCGGAGATTTATGGGCGTATTGTGTATCTAGTATGGAAATTTTCGGCGTGAGAAAGCACCGCGACGGGAGAGCGGACCGTTAGCAGGGAAATGTGCGGTTTAGCGACACCGAGATCGCGTCGAAGTAGGTGAATCTTCCGTGATTTATCGCTCGTCCCCGTGTACACGATATTCGGCGGATTGCGAGGTCCGGCAACCGCGCCCTTCGTAATTAATTGTGTCTATGGCCGGTCGAATTAATCCCGTTAATTATTTTTCGGTCGGGCTTCGCTGGACGACAAGATGATTGTCACGTATACGTACCATAAATTATTTATTTCTTTATGTATACGGAAAAACATGCATTTTTAACAACAAAGGAAGCACGACTTATGATTAGACAATGGTGTGGATTTTAAAGTGCAAGCAAGAAACTAGCAAGATCTTTTCTATTTTTAAGACATTTCTATTTTCCTTTCACAATGAGTAATCTTCTAGTTAACCTTCTCATTAATTCTAATTTCTGTAAAATGACGTATGAAAATGAGAATTTACATAAAGATCCGCCGTGTACTTATGATGAATGGCGGTGAATCAGTGGATCAAGTGAATAGTTTGCATAGTCTCGTTTTAAGTCTACTAACATTAGCTGCATACATGACAATCGCATCACTATTATTATTTACGAACGTATATGTCCTGTCAAAACTGGCTCGATGTGTATTGTAAGGTTCTGAAGGCCAGGGTTAACCTCGCAAAACGAGACGTAATATTAAAATTAACGAGCGAAGTAACTCTAGGATTTTTAATCATACCATGCACAACTTTATACAGTAAAGATAGATCCAAAATAATTCTTCTGGACTCATGGGAACGTATATTTATCACGAATATCAATCGATCATAATAGTCGTGGTCCAATCAGGAGAACGGTTGACACACTTTGAAGGCGTTAGCACGGAGTCGCTTATGTTGAGTGTCCTCAAGTTTGCAAGTAATTTTAAAGATATATGAAAGTCATATTGACGAGGCATTATTGGTCGCGTTATTGTATAAAATAAATACGAGATTGTTTGTGGTCTCTTAAAATTACTGAAATTCTTAAAAATATCACCTTAAACATAACTCATTATTATTCGGTAGTCCTTGGATACGTGTACAGCAACTTTCTTAGATATATTAATGGGACTACTCTATCTCCACAATATCGAAAGTACCACTTTTAGGGAAACAAATTCAAGTCTGTAACCAATTTATAACTAACCACTTCCCAGCTACTTCAATCAGTGTATTGATTATTTTTGCCGCATTCGTGATTTCGCTGCCGTTGCAATCAACCACTCGCGAGCCACAATAATCAATACATTGATTAAAGTGGCTGGGAAGTGGCCGTGCGCGTTAGCTGTTAGACATAAGCCAAACCTGCACTGAATTTCGGCACAATCTACGCCTAAACCTGGTTCAACATAGAATTGTGTCTGATCTACGTCTAATCTCGGTTGAATCTAGGCTGAATCCAATCCTGCGTCAAATCTGCAACTACGTCCAGTGTGGGTTTAAACTAATGTATCACAATATACGTTAGAGATGCTTCTTCTTTGACAATTTAGACAACACAAAATCAGGCTTTTAATGAGCACAATATAAAATTGTATTTAATCTGTCTCAAGCTTTGTAACTAAATCCATCTAAAATGTCTCAAGTTTTGAACGATCCAAACGTTTAATTCTTTGTGGACACGTATAGATGTTGTTAAAGTTAAGTACTATATAACAAAGAATATGTTCTTACTTATGAACAAATATGTGAATGGTTGAATTTTATATTACTACTAACGAAAATTACTTATATTACTACTACTAGAAATATATGACTACTGATATTATTTGGTTAAATGAAGGCATTTTTGTAGAGACTAGATGCTTCGCTTCTGCCGCATCAGTTCAGATGAAATAGTTGGCAAAAATAATTGCTTTATTTTGTTCTGTTATTCCAACTAATTGCAATATTCGCAAAAAGTTTTTGACTGATTGTCTAGTAAAAGTTCTAACATCTAAAAAAACTTCAAGCCGTCCGGTCCAATTTTGCAAAAGCGATTATATTCTAACAAGTATGTTCACCATACACGCAGACACCATGTTCGCAAACGGTTAAAGTTGGATTCCAAAATAATTTTCCGCAGGGTATCGTCTCCCGCATAAAGATGCGCCTCTTCGACGGTTTGGTCGACAGGTGTATTTTTCGGTCGCAAGTATGGCGCAGCGGTTTATCGACGTTAAGAATCGAATCAGGCTTTTAGAGTGGAACGGTTTGATCGTCGAGGATGGACCGTAAATGTAGAATAGGTAACAGCCGGGGACGGCTGCGATCGCTTTTGTGGAAGGATGATACCGGAAAGCGCGTATCGCGTTTTCTTATTGCAATTAGGGGAGATAATTTCGAGTGGTGAGGCGAGCTTCCTCCTGGGGCCCGGCGGTCGTTCGGCGAGACACTAAAAGCGGTCATTCGGTGGGCGCAGGATGCGCCTCCATTCCGCTGCATAGCGTAGGAAACAGGGGCGGTGCGGAGCGGTGTGGAACGAAGAACGGGGGTTACGACGAGATCCGAGCGAGGGAAGCTGTTGCATCGAATCGCGCCGTAACTATCACATTACAGGCTCTTTAATTTATTAATAAAGTGCACGGTGGAAACTCGGCGCCGTTCGTGGACCTACCGGCGAACCAACGGTAAAAGAAAATTGCAAGGCGGCCTGGATATCTCTCTTAACGTTGCACTTTGCAAGCTCCAGGATATCCGACGAGTAATTCCTCCGACTCTTTACGAACACGCGAGGATTGTGTTCCAAGAGATGCTCGGGCAACGTGCATTCGGCGTCTGGAGAATTATGCGGCTTCAAAATATCGTTAGTTCCACCGGTTGCCCTATACTGCTCCCCCGCATGCACGCTCGACGCCGATACGTTTTGTTCGATCCAGCATCAGCGAAGTTTACCGTAACAAATGTTCCTTCTCCTCCGTAGTTCTTCACCTCTCCGTACGTTACTCAACAGTGCACTTCGGATATAATATAATTTCAAAATCGATTCCGACAGTCGATACAGACTGCACGCGATTCACCGTGTTCTTATCAATGTCGCGATAATTGCCGCGGGAAGACAGGCGTGCGCTTCTTATCGTAATTACCGGCAATAATTTCGTAACTATTCATGGCCCGGCGGTTTAGTTGCACCGCATACTAAAAGCAGCCGTTCGATAAATGCAGGATGCACTACCAGCTCCCCCATATAGCCTGCAAAATGCAGCTCGGAAGCGGCTCTAAGTACCGCGGAGAAACCTGCTGCGCGGAATTACGTCGGTGTCGCTATATTATAGCTATTCTAATTGTCCAATAAAGCGGCGGGGAACTACTTAGCGGTGTCCCCGAAATAACAGCGCGATGGAGGCGGAGGCGGAGGCAGGGTCGGAGTAGGATGAGGAAGAGGAAGCGGGAGCAGTAGGGTCAGGTTTGAAATTGTTATCGACGTCCGCCGCTCCGTTTCCCAGGGCAAGCAGTATTGAAAACAGGGTCCTTTTCAAATGAATCCTGAAAAGGGGCAATCCCGGTCGAGCAACGGATCAACATCCCTGACACAGTTTCGATCCGCGGCCGAACAAAAAATCTCCGCGGCTCGGTTTACATCGAGACTTATTCAGCCATGAGCATCATTCAATCCGCCCGGTGCCGCTGTTCACCGGCCGGCCGGCCGGCTTGAAAAGAATCCCTTGCCCCCGCCAGCGCCATCGCCACCCCCGTTGCCGCCCCCTTTTTTTCGCTGTTCATCAACGACCATTAAACTCGTGTCTGACGGGCGTGGGGATCGAATCGATCGGTGGCGGCGCCGACTTCGCAGAAATTGCATCCGCCGGCAGGATCTTCACGAGGTTCTTCGCGAGCGCGATAGAACCGTCGACAATAATTACATAAGTGTTCGCGTCGGCGGTGGGCTCGCGATACCGACTCGGTTCTGTGCCTGTGCTCGCTGCCGCTTGTGTGTGTATGTCGCGCTAAAAGCAGCCGCCCCGATGAATGCGCAGACACCCGCTGTCTATTGAGCTCGCAGAGGAACCCCCCATACAGCCGCAGCCGGCGCTCACCCACGCCGCGGCGCCGCTCGCTGCATCTCCGGCACGCACAGAGGCGAAAC
Source organism: Augochlorella aurata (assembly GCA_028455555.1). Lineage (NCBI taxonomy): Eukaryota > Metazoa > Arthropoda > Insecta > Hymenoptera > Halictidae > Augochlorella > Augochlorella aurata. The sequence continues at coordinate 3,411,088 of CM052160.1, forward strand.
CCGCTGCCGCCGGAGGATTACATCGAAACCCACCCCCGTGGCCTCCGTAATGCATCCGATTGAATATTCGACGGGGGTGTGGGGCCACCCGCAACCGTCCCCAGGCACATCGACGTCGGCGACGGCCCTTACGACGAACAACGACCGCCGTGAACCCCGCTCGCTAGCTCGCACGCGCGCGCGCGCCTCTATTTGCACCGGGTCTGCTTTAAATGGTCGAGGGTTGCTGCGGATCGCGCGAACCACGCTCTCCTACACCCCCACCAAGGGAAATAACGAGTCCTCGTTCTCGGCCGAGCTGGATCGCCGTTTATTGGCCGGCGAGCTTTTCCCTCTTGTCTGCAACGCTTCAAACGGCCCGGGAGCGACCGGGCCAGCCGTCGATTCCGCTTTTGACGTGTACGGAAAGATTTTTACAAAGACTCAACACCGGTCCCTCGAATCATAACTACTTGTTGCACGGCAGCAGAGAACTCTCTGCGAAAAGGAGACCTAATTTTCGCGGCTTTGACTTCCGCGATTTTGATTTGTGCATAGCGAACATACTAAACTGTCTATACCTCTGACAAACAGAACCCGATCAGACATATCGCGCGTTTGGCATTGCAATTTTTCACGTATTGCAATATTTTGTTTATCTTTTTTTGAGCACCTTAGGTTCCTTGGGCTTATCGGCTTTTAAATTTCATAATACATCATAATCTTTAACTTCCTATATAAACAAGTCTCAACGCTAGTAATATTCTTTTATAACTTAATATCATTAATATTGCGTATTCATTTATTATATTCACCGCTTTTATATTTACATCTAATAATAACCTTAATGGAGGCTTTCAGTTGAGCTTTCTAACTTTATTATCACTCTATCTTTATTTCTGGATCGTAAACAACAATTTCAAATAATTAGTCCAAATCTTGCATAGAGTGAGAACATTCACAAACCATATCTTGAATTATTCCCACTCTTGCTAGAGATTCTTTAAAGGTATAATACCAAGGCTTTATTATAATGCTTTATTATACCAAGGCTTTTTTCTTTTTTTATAATATTAATTATGATATAATATTCCCTTGCCTTGTAATTCTACCTTCAGCTTGTTCTCAAATTCGATCCTCATTTTCTTTTTGAAGCCTTTTTTGAAATCAGTGTATGACAGTTTGAAATCTACTCACATATCATTTCTGGCAGCTGTGTATATATAAAGAAATAAACTGACTGAATAATCATACTTACCGTTTCTATGAAATATTTTTTGCCAGAGATAGTAAAAGACGCTATCCCATACTGTAAGATAATATGTACATATAAACATTATGCAACCTCTTTGAAACATTTGGATTCTACGATCTCAAACTATGAATAAAAAAATACAACAGTCAATTTTTAAAGAATTTATGAAAAGATCCCAGCGTGACTCTTTCGAGTTCGAAGTATCGGAATACCATTGGAGGATCAAGCAATAGTCCGACGTCCTCGAGCTAATCTACTCTAGTTCACTAACAATTCGTCCTTGCGGCTTGCACATAATTGTCTCAATCGACTCACTGTTCTTTTTATAACGACACCAATGACGGTTCTAAAAAGGTTCGTAGCACAAAGGGTTTAGACGAGCGAGCTGGCTAAGAGTAGCGATATAAAAGTGGTATCCGACAGAATGTTAAACCGTGGAGGTAGTGGCAGTCTTGAGACACCATTGCCGGAGTCTTTACGCGTGCGTTGCGAAGGCTTGAAGGTATCAGCGGTCCGGCGTTGAACTCGGTCGAAATAAGTGTGATGGTGGCCAGTAAATTTCCGGCGGGAGAGGATCTGTGGCCTGTCATAATTCTCGGTGGTATGAGGAATCCAGCCGCGACAAAACAGAAAGAAGAAACGAAAGAGGAGGCGTCGTGAACCGTATCACTTACCGTCTCGACGGCGGACGCAGTTGCAGGGATTAGGAAACGTTTTTCTCTCGGCAGGCAAGCTAGCAAGCACTCGGAGGCTTTCGTCCGTTTTCCACGCTAGTGTTTTACGGTCCGGAGGTTCAAGTATGTGGGGATAGAGCGAAACATCCTGCGCCACTGTGTACATGTATCTTGGTGCGGTGTACATCGGCGGAAAGAGAAAGAAAGATGGAAAGAAAGATAAAAAGGAGAGGAAAGTCTGGGAGGTGGGAAGAACGGACCTAAGCCGGAGAGATACATGCACTTCGGGGTGCCTCCGGTTCCTGAGGAGGAATCCGAAAGCATTAGCCGCTTCCTAAGTACCCGTTCGCACGCGTGTCTGCTGCTGCCTGAAATTCCATTGAATACATGCATCGAACCCGTACTCCCACATCGGTCGCCCGATGCACCGTCCGAGACCGGAGCTTGATCACCGCGAGCGTTGAACGTGTTCCGTCGGATTCCGTCGGTATTCCGTATTAGCTCGGAGATATTGGCTCTATTCTGGTCCGATCATTTCCACCGGAGAAAATAACGACGATGTATCGCGGAACTCCTCGAAAAACGCGGCTACGTGACGAGAATGGCCGGAGGGTCGTTAACGCGACCGTCTATGGGGAAATTTAATATACAACGCCGACCCAACGTCGATACGCGGCCGCGTACACTGTCAACGCCGTCCGCAACCGTCCGCGACGTCTATGAAAACAGAATTCCTGCAAAATTAGACTTTCAAACGACCGGCGAGACGCTATGATGCCCAGCCCTTTCCTCCCTCGCGTCTCGCCACCACATTTATTCCAACGACTCTCGCTCTTCCCTCGGAAACCTTGAAACCGTAGATACAACTTCGAGACAGGCCAATCTGGATCACTTTGCATAGACATGCGGCCGATTACCGTAATCATCGGACTGCGAATTCGATCACGCCGAGTCGTAAACTAGATAAACTCTAGGTCGAGGAAAACGATTAAATGCTTGCGGTAAGATATATTTTGTAGCTCGAAATGAAGAGCAAATAATTTTATAGTGTTCGGGGTTGGACATTTTGTTGTTTATTCATTTACCAGTTTTAGTTCGCATGATAATTACGGTCGTATAGGTAAAGAATCTCTTTATAGAGAATCCATTGTCTCTATTACTGCTACCGAAAAGATGCACAAAGTTTGCTTTATGATTTTTAAATTTTTAAATGACATTAGAATGACATTTCGTTTAATTTAGCACCTGTTAACACGATGTTCAGTAGTATAAGTGACTGCCGCATGTATGAATAAGGAGAATTCACGGATTTAGAATCTGTATAATGTTAATTATTTTAAAGTACTAAATAAAGGTCAAAGTGATTAGTATGGTAGGTTTAGTGATAATATTGAATTACATGCAAAGTAACATATTTTCTTTCCTGACGTTATTAACCCTTTGCACTTGAGTGGTTACGCTGAGGCACCACGAAAATTGTTATATCACATTGCAAAATAATTTTTATGTTATCGAAGCTTAGATTTAAAAAATTGTTAAATGTGTAACTGCTGTATGAGTCACAAGACTTAATTTCATGTACATAAAGTGCAATTTGTCATACAAAATATATAAGTCAGAAAATTTATTTTCGATTCGATTTCAGTAACTACCTAACGAAATAATGTTTTTAACTATTTTAGTCTTAGTAAACAGTAACTTTTATTATTATTTATCAAAATCCTTTGTTACATAGATAAAGAAAATACAATAAGTTCGTAGCTGACGATTAAACAATAAGATAAGATAAAATAAAGGCGATTGATACAACATTACAGAAAAGTTAAGTTTGCCAAATCATATTCATAACAGAGCGTTTATTTAGTCAATTGCATTCGCCAAATGTGGTTCTACGAGTCGAAAGAAGAAAAAATGAACGATTTTTAAGGCGACGCAAGAAAGTATGAAAATTTAACAGCGATCTAACTTTAAAAGACACGATTAGCTGATTAATAATATTATATATAAACAAGTGGACGACGATTAATTCATCGTAATCGACGATAAATACAAAAATAAATGAAATGATGGCAGTATGTTATTAAAGAGAACTGGTTCCCGGCTGTAAACCTTTAAGAAATGAGTGGAATATAATTCATGAAATCTTAGAATATAAAAATAATGAAAGGGAAGACGGCAAAAAGAGAAATTCGATTGGCATTCGATTGTCGGCGAGGGACATAGCTGCACGCCCCGCGAGGATTTATGTTTTAATAATTATTGTGACATTGGCGCTCGCGTGCGTAAGGCCAATCAATGCAGGTGTGTACGAGGCCTGCACGGGGACGGACGGACGGACGAGGCCGACAGATCGACGGACAGGGAGCCAGTGTACGCGAGGACGAGGCAGGGGCCCGAAGAATGATAAGGAAAGAGAATGAGCAAGAGAGAGAGAGAGAGAGAGAGATGAAGAGTGGGAGAAGGGGCCCGTGGACGCGAGAAGGCTCCTCGGGGCCTCTTTAGAAGGGGGATGCCCCCTTCGCCAAGATGGCCTCCTTGCATTCCTCCACCACCGAGCTCTCGAACACGGCTGCCGGTCTCGCCTCTCTGCCTCCTCGTCTCGTCCGCTAATGCTGCCGATCGAGCGTTCTCGCTCACGGAGCCTCTAGTACGCTTCCAATGTAAGTTCACGGCTAGATATCGCGGTTTAGAGGTTCACGGCGGCTTGTAATGCGGTTGCAGGCAAAAACCGGCAGATGCTCGCTCGCGTGCACGATATGATGCTGCGGAGTCGAGAGCACGATCACCTTTTTGGGCCCTGTTGGATCTACGCGACCGGCGCGGCGGATCGGACTCGGTGAAATCGTCGTGGGAAGTCATGGACGGATTTCTGGGGAATTCAATCTGCCTCCTTTCGAGAAACCATTTACAGTAATTACAGCCGGTTGCCCGCACGATGTTGCAACCCTTAATTAAGGGGAGTAATGAGCGCTTCTTTATTTGTGCGATTCATTCACCGGAAGGCCTTTATCGATGTCGTTAAATTAACCAGGTATTAATCCTTTCTCGAGAAATTCAATTTTCATTGAAAACCTGAAGTCGTCGGCTTTAAAAATTCACCTGTGCTGCGACTATGAAAGTGTTCCTTGCGTAAATGGTTTTTGTAGTTGAATGCAGTGCTGCATTTCTTGATACCATTCACCTTTCATCATCCGTTCTGTTAACCTTCCTCGATCCATGTGGGATAAAATTAACCCCAGTTTGAAAACCGCAGTATTAATAATAGATTGTTTATTTTTAAATCGTCAATGCTTGCTTTATTTAGATATCTTCTTATTACAAAAATGATGAAGCACCATTCTTCCACTTGGCTCGTAGAAGGTTAAGTCGGAATAAAATTCTGTTTCCCCGTTATCAATCCTCAAGCATTCAAATAGGAAACGATTGCACTAAAAAGAATTCAAATCAATGGAACTGCGTTGGAAATGAAGCGGCAAGGGATTAAAAATGTTTAAAACGGTTCGAAGCGATCGAGGGCTCCAGTCTTCTAATATTTCCCACTTCCTTTCGAGTCAGCGGTAAAACCCGACTATCAACGTCCGACTAATAGGACGTCTCAATTTACCTGACGACTGCATCACGATGTAAAGCCAGATAATAAGCCAGGTGCGGAATCACGGATTTCAAGAGACCGATAAACTCCCTCCCTTCACGCTGCCCGTTGTTTTTCCCGCGTTTCACGTAAGTCATCCAGAATCGCCCCCCGGCGGGACGCGTCCTCGCTAATTAAGAGGCGTGCCTGAACCCGGGCTGCATCGGCTACAATAGAAACGAACGAGTCGTTCCTGGGCCCAGGTCGGCGTCCCACTCCCGCCGGGCCCTGCGGCTAGCCACAGGTAACCGAAGTCGCGACGTTAATGTAGATTTTTATTAGAGGCGGCCGACCCGGTTCGCCGCGCCGTGCCGGTGTCCGTTTCACTTCCGCGTGGAAAGTTCGATGATCGACGCGGGACGTAATCGGCGATGCTGTTCGGATAACCGATAATTTCAGCCTGCACCGCCGCGAGGAAGCCGACCGACGCGAGGCAGCTTCGTTTCTTGTTCGCGCGCCGCGTATTCGAACTCGGTCTCGGCTCGGTCTCGAACATTTTTCGAAACTGGATCTTCCGCACCAGGATTCAATTATTGTAGCACCGTTGTTGGGGATGGGAGGCACGTGAAAGGTTACGGAGATCTTGTTAAAGGCGTCCGTTCGGTCGAACACGGCCCCGCCTGATTGGCTAGGCCGATTGCTCGGATTATCGGGGAGAGACGCGCGCGATAACGCCGGCAGGAAGTCTGATAATTATTTCGTGCGGGGATATAGAATTACGTAACGGGCAGCCTCCTCCGACAGCTTCGTACCGAATGTTTGTATGAAATTGTTCACGAAGAACACGGCGCTGCAAAACGTCCCCGTCCATCGACGCTGTTTTTACGACTTCCGGTAACATATAAGTAATGAAAAATTAAATGGTAATTACTAGATAGTAGATCTTTATGCAAAATAAAAATTATTCAAGTTAATGGCAGAAGACATAGATTAGATGCGTATCTCTTTCTTCTTTTAATGACTTTAAGGCTTTGTATTTCATTTGTTCATTTTTGTCTTAGATCCATAAAATCTGCAGTCTAGTAATAATAAAAGAGTGCAAAAAACTAAATTTATTAGTAGATTATAACAAAATGTAGTTTACAAGTTTGATAGAAAGATTGTCAATCATATATAAACCGTTCATTTACCAAATTGATTAACTCTACGAAACGAAAAGTAGAGCGATATGGCAAAATAGTAGATATACATTGTCTTTTAAATCTACGATCTCCACAGTTTTGCACTTTGTTTAATCGTTTTTTTCATAAATGCTTACACTCTCCCGTCTAGTAATTATACATATGTACATAAACAGAAATATTTCTAAGCTTTCTTGTTTTCAACGTTGTCATTTTTATCTACTGCAACTGTAATCGAGTCTGAATTACTTCATTCAACCGCAACAGTTGACACCGGAACCCTGTTAGTAAGACTTTGCAATGACTAATTTCTGCCTATGAGAAACTCAATAGTTTTGTTTCAAACAATAGTCTTAGGAGAACTTGTTGCATAATATGAATCTAAATAATTTGATAGATTATGGATGTTATAGTTTTTTTTTATAAATTCTTATAATTTTTTTTATAAATGATTGGAAAACTGTCGGTAGATAAAGTGATGATCACCAATTGCCCCTTATATTGTAAATTATTCGTTAGATTTCGATTTTAACGAATGTGTCTCCATCTTCCGGGTGGCAACGAAGACAGGATGCGAGAGTACGACTCCAATTCAACGTAGAATGGTACTCGATCAACGTCCGATTCAGGTTGAATCAGCTGATGAAGTTAGGGCAATCAGAATCGTCCCGTTCGTGAATTTATTAACGACAAGCCGGAATGCTGTCACGTGGCTCCTGTAAACATTCGCGGGCCGAACGGCCGGCAGGCATTTTCGAGTTATGAATCTATTCAACGGACAGAGATGAGTCTCGGCGATAGTAGATGCAGACAGCAGATATACATAAAAAGAATGGGTCTCTCGCGGCTGTCCCAGCAATTCGAGAAACCCGTGGTATAAAGAATCCGTATGATCGTCGCTAACGAGAATGTATCGGGCAGATAAAACGTCTTGATTTATGCTTGATCCTTTCTCAGGAGCAAAGGGAATCAATTTCGGCGGTCCTTGGGGACGTTAGGTGGCGTGTCGCGCGAACTGGCATCACGGAATTAACGTTGAAATTAATTAGAACGTTCCTCCGTAGCAAGTTTCAATTACGGCGCTCCTGGAAGAATTTAGGTCACTACGAGATTTTTCCTCGGAAGCTGGCGAACGGTGGAGCGAGGAGGAGGAAGGGAATTAGAAAGAGGAAGAGAGCGGGAGAGAGGGAGGGAGAAGGGAGCGAAACTTTTATCCCGTGTGATTGGCCTTAACCGATAGCCGGCGAAGAGGACGAGGCATAGCCGAGCCAGCTGCATCGCATCCGTGGCTTCTGAAAACTTTGCCGTTCCTCCCGATAAAAAGTTCGCCCCATAAAGTGGCGTCGATGGAACGCAGTAAAATTTTCTATAAAATTTGATTCCGCCGGGGTGTCTCGGCTATTACCGCAAATTTCGCCCGAATGAAAGGAACGGTTATCCCTCGTGTACCTATTACTTTTAACGACTCCTTTGCCTCCTCGGAACATCGCCTCGTACACCATATATCCAAGGTCATAAATGGCTAATATTACAGCTTTTATTACTGTCAAAGTAAATTACGTCAGCTCGATCTCCGTCCGCGGAAATTCGGCCTGTAAAGCGAATCCCTGAACTTAAAGGATCCACCTTTATCTAACGCTCTGTCTTGTACTGCTGCGCGCGTTAAGCCACGTTTGCGATAACATGTTTTGTCTTGTCAGACGTTAATTAACCCAAGGACACATCAGTTACTCGATAGGCAGCCAAAACGTAACTTATAACATAATCCAGCTGCTCAATTTTACGTCAAAGCTTCGTTAAAAGTAAATACCAAGCATGAACCATTATAGATTTGTGTTTACCTGTCTGATTAAGTCAATCCACAATCACTCAAGCATCGAAGAGGAGAAATATTTGAAACATTTAAATTCATTTGAATATCTCGCGAGTACACAGTGTCGTCCTAAAACCAACGAATTACTACCTGTCTGGTAAACAGAGATGGAAATTCGCCTGGAGCATTCTGGAAAAGAAGGATCAGTGAATTCAAACATTTTCGCGAAACGTATGCACATGCGGATTTTTTTTACTACGGCTTCATTTTTGCTTTAAATCTCTTAAAATCTTAATCTGACGCGTTAATCTGGGTACGTTTTGAAACAAATATACCCACGTGAAATGTTTATGGACTCCGAGTAAAAAGCGATATTTAGTAATAATATGTAAATATCTATGTACAGGGTGTTCTAGATTTAAGGTGCAAAACTTTGTCAGTAGATTCCATGGGTGTAGGCAAGAATTGAAATGTTATATAAACATAGGTTATTCAATGCTTTATTAGAAAGGTATAAACGTTGAGTTTTGCGCCAACCATCCTGGACATCCTGTGTATTTCATGTCTCTTTACTAAAATGAGTATAACATAATAGTGCACCACAATTAATATTTTATAAATACCAGAAGGAGATAAGGCTTCCTAATAGTGGTGGACCTTCACTTGTATACTGTCGGGTTAAAATGGGACAAAGAATTGAGTCTGTTTCCTGCTCGAAATTCAAGTCAGAGTGACAGGTTGCCTTCCGATAAACCGCCATACACGCAGAGATCAGATGAACGAAGACGCCTAGGTCCGCCAAGAGCTCGCGAATGCGCCTTCCGTGAGTATCGAAAGGCCGGAACCCGGTGCGTTTCACGCATTCTCGCGTGAGATGTTCCACGGGCTGCCGTTTCACGTCTCCGCGTTCCTTTCCTTTGTGCATCGCGGACAGAGGCGTTAATGGCGATCGTCTCCCGTTCTTATCGGTTGGCCGGTTCCTGCCGACAGACGTCGTTTTCCTTGTCTCCTCGAACCGTCCCTGTCCGCTTTCCCCGCAAGAATATTCTTTCACGCTCTCGTTTCTCTGGCCGCCGGATCGAAAGCGAGAAGGGTGTTCCTTTCGAAGTACTCTCTGGTCGTTATCTCGAGGAAACTACCTTTTTCTCGCCCGAGACCAGAGAAATTCTAGCGTATACCTCGATTGTCGGAGAAAGAGGAAACAGAGGGGAGCGGAGGGTGTGGGCGCCGAACAGAGAGAGGGTCGACCGGCGCCGGAGGGGCCGGGAGGGAGGCAGAAACGCAGCCGGAGAGTTCCAGCAACGTGGCTGGAAGAGAAATTGCTTCGTTTCCGAATCCGCTGTGTGTGTTCTGGCTTGATTGGCCTCCGCCACTACCCGTTCCTCCGGCTACATCAGCCACCCCCGTGAACACCGCTACTACCCCCTACCCCCTACCGTCGGCTCGCGCTCTCACCTTTGCTACTCCAACCCCGCCGAGGTGGGGAAAAGTAACGCGAGGCCATTTTCTGGAACACGTCGACTCGTTTCCGATTAGTCGGCCATGCGTGGCTCGGCCGATCAAGCCGGAAGTCGATGAAGGAAACACTCGGTTATGCCAGCGAGCAAAGAGGTCGCAAACCAGGGTGAGAAAGGTCACCGCGGTTCTAATGCGCCCAAGGACCCCCTCCAGGATTTGAGGTAAAAGTACCTATTATGAAATACTGCACGATTGCATAAATAATGGAATAAGAAATATATGAAACTGACATTATTCTTTATAAATTTACTCGCGCAAATAGTCTTGTGTAACAAACAGTAAAAAAAGCTGTAAGAAAATATATTTACTTTAATACGGGTGTTTCTAAAAACATACTATATCTTATATCTATATTTATATCTTATATCTTATTCGATGAATATGAAGTTAATTATGCCCGAAAACGAATTAAATGCACAACGATTGGTCACTCCACAGTAACCGGTTCCACTACCCTATTGGACTATATTGTTACGAGCCCATGCTCCCTCAGGTGAGACCAATGGTATTTCCACCTGTGGAAATTGGAATAGTTCTACTTTCATCCACGTACTTCGTTCCGCGACGCTGCCCTTCTCGGAAATCGTTCACCGCATCCTCGGATTATGAGCCCACGCTTTTTTCCTCCGGGCCGCGTTTCCTTTCATTGTTATCATGGGCCCGGTGTAATTACGCAGGCAATCTCCGACAACGATAAACACAGCAACATCAATTACGACACTTTATCTACGCAATTACCGGCTTGGCGATGAAACATCTCGCTCGGCTACGCGTGGTCAAGCGTTAATTGCGGCGGTCGAACTATGCGAGTCTTTGTGGTCGTGCTTTCTCCGGCGCGCAATTACTGATCCGCGGATGTAAAAGTTCTTAAAGGTTTTTGTACGCTGGATATACCAGATGAGACGAAATTACTTATTTCTAACTTTTCCCTTTCTTCACGGCTGCTGAAATTATAAAAGTGTTTCTAGTCTTACGACTTTTTATTAAATCCTGTCTTGTCATTTTTATAAAACAATATTCATTCAACGTATTTTGAACACTCTTTTAGTCCCAGTATTAGTTGCAATGACGACGTGGAACGATGATTTCCTCAATCCGTAATTTTTACAATACCGAATTGTGTATTCAATGAATGTATAGAAACTTCAATGCAGTTTGGATTAATGCACTTTAACAAACCATCTTGAATATAGAGTATTCTGGATCGTATGAAATTTGAATGTTCTCCAGTGACAATAACTGCGAGTGCAAGAAGATTATAATCAGACTGCGGATTTCATGCATTTATGAGAAAAATGAGTAGATCAAATAGGAAACAGTAAAAACATTAAATTAACTTAAATAAAGAAATCAATATCCTGTATTGTATAATCAGTGCAAACAATTTTTGTTTTCCATAAAGATCCACTGTCATGTTATAACCATCTGTAAAGTAGCAGATTGAAGAAGTGCTTTGGGAAAGCTTGATCGAAACTAGCAGAAGCATTGCACCAGCCGATCGAAATGTTCGCATTTGCCCGTTGCGGCATTGGTGCCCGTAACATTGGTCAGAAAAAGCAAGGTGGTTTTTCATTCTGTTACGACAGACGCCCAGGGTGGTGGCTCATTCCTCCCCATTTCTAGACACACCGATATGGCGTTATCTAATAATACGCCGCGAGGTCCTGCACCCTCCCTAGGTGACCCGCGCGTCCCGCTAACCCCGTCGTGTCCTTTGACCGGCGATACTGCCGGGATAATTAGAGATAAACTGAATTTATTCCCCGCGACCTAATTACCCGCGGCTCGTTTAATTAATGGCCGGCCGCGAGTCATGACCGCCATTGTTACGCGCCACCTGACAAACTGTGTCCGTAAATGTCCGTTACGGTGTTATTGATACGCGTCTAAATCGCTCGAGCGGACACTTCGGCGTGACGAGGGACGGGAGCTGGCGCAGCGGCGCTCTGCACCCGTGAAATCTCGTTTGCAAGCTGCCATTATTCCGATCGCGTTCCTCTGCGTCCTGTTGCGCGGAAAAATTGGCCGGGGTTCGCCCAATTCGCAACAAACATTAATTAAGTGGAAAAACGGGTCGCTAGTCCGATAAACGTAACGCATACGTTCCACTTTCGACGGACCGATCAGCTCTGACGGAGAAGTCAGCGTCGTCGAAGATCTCCACAAAAATTCCAGTCGCGGGGAACCAGCGTTTCATCGAGTCTTGTTCACGCCGGGATCACCCGCGCGACGAATTTCCCTTTTCATTGCGCCGGGGTGCGGCGCAGCGTGCGGGTTTTTCGATGTGCCATGTATTATGCATTGGTCGAAGTCGGATCAAGGACTAAAGCCAACGGCGACAAATTGATCGCTTCCGGAACGGGCGGCGCGACAGCTGAAAGCGGCTCTATTTAGTCCTGACGCGATATCAGTAATTGCAGCGGCTAGTGTCAGCCTCACACAGATATGATTTGTTAGACGGCACGTAACAATGCGGTCGCAATTCGTGGAATTGCCCCGGCTGATTTATTTGCCCCGGCCGCACGATAATCATACTGGGGAAGAAAACCCGCGTTCCTCTCCGCGTGCGTGCAACGATTTCTAATAATCCGTGTTACGGCGCCTGGCAAATTGAGCAAGCAGATGGCTGTCCTTGACTGCCGGCGGTGTCCTGTCAGTGGAGAGCGTGCTTTATACTTTGTACTACACATTGGTTCGGTCGCTCGTCTTGGATATATTTAATATCAGAATGCAGAATGCATCGAAATGAAGGATACGGGTCTGAATTTCACCTTGACGGAGTTGCTCGTCACGCTGTACACGCGCCAGTGATCTTTGGAATTACATAATAAAATGAAGCGTCTCATAGTTTTGTATATAATGACACTTTCACAGGAAATAATTAAATAAAATATCTGATTTAAGCATACATTGCTCGATGACTTTTAGGAAACGCAATTGATCATTCCTAAATTGCAATATTAGCCAAGTAAAAATAAGTTCGGAAAATATATACCTAAAGTGTGTCGCAAACGAAACTATTTGTTCACGCTATATACAGTTTTTCCATAATAATTATGTATACATTTTTATTTCTTTGTTTTATTTCATTTTGACATCCAAACATTCAAAATATCTTAAAATTTACGAACATGATTTAGTTTTCACTGAAATTGTGATTTACATTTCAAGTTATAAGTATATTTTATACATGACAAGGGTATTCGTCATAACACAAAATAGTGTCATTTCTTCATGTTGGGTATACTCGTCAAAAATAGCTAATTGGTTACATCGTTGTTACATTTTCAGAACTCGTATTAGTGTAGTATTCCTGTAGAAATAATCTTATCAGCAAAAATGTAACCTGTCAACTACCGCACGATGGCATAAATAACTAAAACAAATTTTCGAAAGAAAACATCTCGGAATATTGAAAATCGAGGGAATTGCGGCGAAGGAAGAGCCGGGTTTTATTTCTAACCGAGCTTCGTCGCTTCCGTTGGATTTGCGAGGTTATCCCGGGCTCTGAGCAGAATCAAATAAGCAAACAGAAACATTTTCGAGGGTGTCCGCGCTCGAAAAACCGCGCGTCTAGACGAGATCAGTCGTAGATCCCGTCACCTCGAAGGAAAAGAAGATGAGGAGCGAGATTAACCAGAGCGCTGAGAAAAAGCGCGGACGGTACGTGAGCCGCGGATGCAAATAGAAGAGAAGTACTAGACGGGGAAAGCGACGTCGTCGACAAAAGACCGCAGCGGCTACGACGGCAGCGAGAAACAGGCAAAACAGGAGTACGATAGCGTTAAAAACGTGACGCGATAAAAGGTCGTGGAAACGGGCGAAGAAGTGGCGGAAGAAGAGAAAAGGCATCGCGTGGACGAAAGAGCCCGCGTCATTGCAACCTCGAGAGCCTCGACAGACGGTCGACAATCGTAAATGTTTCAGCAACGCGGAAAAAAAACAAATAGTTCCCTCCTCTTCACTCTTCTCCTCGTTTTATTCGGATTCTCCGGTGCGGCCAGTGTCCAGTTACACCTGCAATACCGCAGGGACCATTACGGTTCACGCATCGAACCTCCGTGTCCCTTTGGGTCATTAGTCCAGCCGTGTGTCAGTTTTCTGGCCGGCCAAGGGCGGAAGGGACCCTTTGATCGGCTCCAGGATCCCAGAGGCGTTGAAGGGAGACGCTAATGCGACCGCGTTTCATCCGACCCTCCGATCCCATCCGGATCCCGTGATTTGCTGGGACACGCGCTTCCGGGTAAGAATTACGTTCCCGGAATGTGTATCGCTTCATCGATGGGTCGATGGGTCGTTAGACGAAACGGGATTATCGATTTCGCATGCTTCACTAGGATTTATACGGTAGGAGGCAGCCATCGACGATAATCAACGGCTCGACTAAATCTTATTTAATGACTAACAATAACGGGCCGCTTGTGCTGCGGTTGCATTCCGTGACATTCGTTTTAAGGAAGCCGTTCTAAATCAAAGCTGTACAAGGCACCGTTCGCGAAACGAGAATTCGGCAACGAAACTATATTTTGGTGACAGAGAAACTTCTTGTGATAGACAGGGATGAATCCTAACATAATCTGGTAAATACTATAATAGAAATGAAAATTTGTATGTATGTTAATACTGTAGATTCGATCTAGTTCTAGGTCTAAAAACAAAATATACGCAGAGTTACCTCTATCAGGTACATTCAGAAAAATATGTACATATATATGTAGTCATAAAGTTACCCTAAATCTAGTATTAGACCTCGCAGCAGAGGCACATATCAGCACAAATAATGACCAACTCGATTTATATAATTACGCTACTTACAACTAGGTATGTATTTATACGTACCATGTAATTTCATAATAATTTTTAGTACCTTAAAGCAAAAAATGAAAATTTAAAAGTCTGGTTCAAAATCAGTAAAATGATGACAACTCCCAAGTACTCTGTATCATACCGAATCGAGTGAACTGTATGACATTCGCGTGTCAATTGTGCAGAATGCAGAAATACGTATTTTGCAAAGAAATTTCTAATAAAGAAAATAATCAACTGCCTCTATTCCTTAGTCTGAAGTCGACAGAAAAAGATCGATTCGACTTGCAACATCTGAATTTTCTCTTGATCGTCGAGTCGATTTATGAAAAAAATGATTACACTTGAAAAAAACGAGAACGTCGGTGTCGGGTAGGAAAGAACTGCATGCGACGGTGCTTAAAATCGAAGCAGGCGGCAGAAAGATTACAGAGGGACTCCAGAGGTGGAATCAGGCGACAAGGGATAAAGAATCGAGAATGAATGTGCAGCAGGAAACGCATGGAAGACACTCGATGCTCTTCAACTACACACGAACCTCTGGTCCAACAACCGGGGGCCTGTTGTAATACTTCATGGGGGCGAGGCCCCATGTCCGAGCGGGAACATCGATATATCAATCCGATGGCCCGTGGATTGTGAATCTCCGGCCTCGGCGCTCCTCCCTTTCGTTTGGGAAATCGAGCACCGTCATAAACTACCTTTGGACCGGTTGGAGGTCAACGTAGCCTGTGTTTTGGGACCCGCACGGACACTGCCTTCAGCCGAAAACTATTTGAATTTTTTCGCGCGTTTCGCCGCTCTTTAAGATGCATACCGCGCATCTCTTTTCTATTGTGTCATTACTACAGCGCGGATCTTCATGCACTTATGGCATTTTGTAAGGTTTTAATCGAAATATTTAACGCGAATCTGTTACTTAATGCTCTGTGAACAGAAACGTGCATTTATGCAATAAAGATCGGTTATGCAATCATTATATTCAATACACCTACAATCAACCATACATTCGGTACTATTGCAACTGAATGATCGTTAAACAATTAACATGTACTTCGATGAGTCTGACTCGTGATCGAGATTTTTAGTATCGATCAGTTAAGTATGAATATGAATAAGTATGAATATTTAATCATTCCAATAAACGTGGGCACGAAATAAATATACATTTCATGTTTCTTCTAAAAAGTTATTACAATTGAAAGAGTTCTGATCGTTGTAACTGTTAAAATAATGACAAGAGATTAAAATACAAGTAAATGTATAAATTAACAAGGACCAATAGTATTTTTATTTTCTGAGAGAATAATCTTTTAGTTGACAAAGGAAACTTTTCGTTAATTCTAGTTCTTATAAAATGATCTATGAAAACGAGAATTTGCATTAAATTCTTTAGTTTAGTCATTAGATAGAATGATTTGTGATTTATATTTTGCAAAATCACGATTTGTAGGAATGTTATATCCCAAGCACGATTTGTATCGTCTGCAAACATTTAGAATTTAGATTTAAATTTGCTTGAAAGAGTCAGTCGTAATGAAGAATTTGGGTAATATCAATTTAATTTCCGAGTTTCGGATCTCTTTGAAAAATGGTCAAAATTCGTGTAAATTCGCCAACGTGACGGGAGTACCTTGCCAGGCTCGGTGTCTGCGTCGACGGTGTTTTTCACGCAGCAACACCCTGCTTCGTATCTATTATGTATCGTCGGCGGCTGCGGCGTGCGTAATTTATAGCGACGCGGGTCCACGTGTTAGGCATTTTACACGAGAGCACTCTGCTTCCGCCTACTCTCGATGCTCGCGCTCGTCGATCGCTCGATCGGCCCGAACCGCCACGTTTATTTACGCGCCGGCCAGCGAGAGGTTATTAATTATCGTTTGACGCGCGTCAGCCAGAGAAAAAGGGCTCGTGTCCGCGTGTCTGCAATTAGTCGTCCGCGCGAACCTATCTACGAGCACAAAAGACCGCGCCCTTACGGCTTCCGAGCGTGGTCGACGACCAATCTGTCGTCCGTACTGATTTCACCCTGATAAAACCATCCCTCGCCGTCTGAAAAATGAAGCAGGTGACGGGAGCCCCGACGTGGAATCACTTTGCCGATGAAAGAAACCAAATGAAAGATAAATACAAAGAGAATGCACGTAAAGAGGAAATTTTGCAATTTATATTATCCGTGTTGTTTCATATTCAAAGTCCTCATTTTAAAACGGGACCTTCAAATGGTCGTTCCTAAATAGAGACATTGAAAATGCCACACTTTCTATTTATCAAACAAGGCAGATTGAACTTTTTTATTAAAAAGTAAACAAAGTAAACGGATAAGCAAATATAATATATTTTATTTGATTATTAATTATGCTTGAAAACAAACTAAAGGCAAAACTATTGGTCACTTCACAGTAACCGACTCTACTACCCTATTGGACTATATTATTACGATTGCAATTTATATTAATATATGTGACGTATTTTAAGATTCAGCTATTTAGAAAATTTTTATTTTATCTGATAAACAGACCGCTCGATTTAAACGTTGACATATTGTCCTCACCGAAGCTGTAGTCTGTTAATGAGCACAGTGGTCCCCAAGAGTCTTCATTTCACAGTTTTGTCACAGTTTTGTATGTCATCATAATGTACTTATGCAGTCGGTTTGCAATTTCCACTTAAACATATTCATGTCTTAGAGTCAAGCGAAGTTGATGAGAATTGCAGACAAGATTGCGGATGTGTGACTAAACTGCTATTTAACTAAGCCTGCGGCAGTCGTATTTTTTTCCGGATGAAAAGAGTATACGGGCACATAAATTCATCGACGGCTAGACATTAGTTTCGCAAAGCTTCGTGATTACCACGTACCGATCGATGTTCGTCAAAAAACGGGTTTCTTAATGTGACGGGTCTAGAAGTCTCCCGTTAATTCTAGCGTCCGTAGCAAACAACTGCCGCGAGAAAATATTCATACATATGAATAGCTAAAGGTTCGCATCGTCCATTAGACGTCGACGGAATGATTTTCCCGCAACGCCAACAAGCGCGGAAATTCACGGGCTCGTCGGAGCGTTCGGCTGGAAAATTCTAACGACTATAAAATTTATAAGATGGATCAGGGAAACGGTGGTTTCCGCGATCAGCCGTGACGCGAGAGGCGAGCTCACCGTCCGCGGCTTTCAAACCGAATCGCAAATTACCAAGTCCATTTTCAAGGTTCTCGCTCTCCGTTCAGCCCGAAAATTTGATTTCCGCGCGGCCCGACATCTTTCTGCCCGACCGTAACTTCGTATTTCTCGGACGATGCCTACTTCCTCTCCCCCCCTCTCTCTCTTTTTCTTTCCTTCTCTTTCTCATTCCGTTTCCGATTGGTTCTCGACACTTTCACGACTCGAGCCTCGGCTTCCGAATGGCTCGCGCTCGATACCCGCCACTTCCGGTCCTCCGGCACGAATCGTTAACATCCGATACGTCTCCTCTCCTCGTCTCGACGCCAAATTACCTGATCTACCTGCGCAATTTCGTGCTGTTTTATGAGAATACGAATTCAATCCCAGAGGAAGGTGCTTCGATGCATCGGATATGTTCAAGGTAACATGTTTTAGTTGATTCGTATTGTCATTTTGTTTTCCACACCATATGTACGCATATATTATATAAAAATAAAAACAATGATCATCGTTCTTTATTATTCTTTACTGGGATGAGGCATATTTTCTCTTCACAGCAGCGAAGCAGATGACTGCGTGGCGATAGCTTCAGTCTTATCTCTATGAGAACCTATAAACATATCATCTGCTGTTAAAGACACTAAGACTTGAGATCTTTTTAACTAACGGTATTGTTTCGTTAGATTTTGTATTTATAAACTTAAATTACGTTATTCAATTTTTATGTAAAAAATTTATCGATGAAACCGGTTTTTGCTGTTCCCCCATACCCATATAGCGGAATGAGAAACAGGAGTTTAATTAAAATGTACTTCTCCTCCAAGTATACCAAAATAACACAGTTTTCTTAAACTCTTGCCATGTTCATCCTGGTTGGTTTTTATTACTTTTCTTGATACTGATAGTTTTCAAGTAGTCTCTAGCTATAGTATCTCCTGATTACTATTCTCCGTTCCTAGAAAGTATTTGCTGCGTTTCATCCATTTAATTTGGATCAACGTGTAATGAATCTCAAGAAAATACGAAATATAAGTAATTCGGTGCAAATCAGCCGACTTCGTGTCGAAGCTTAGCGCGAGAATAATTGTTAAATTTGTAAGATAGTGAAACTTCTGATAGTTGTCCTAAAGCTGTGTGGATTGGCGGGCGAGAAGGCTGTCTCGTGGGCCCCGTGCCTCCAATTAAGTGTTACCGAGTGTTCGGACTGGTTTTCGTCACTCGTTGGGCGAGCACTCGAGAAACTCCTCTTCCCGAAGCACTCGAGTCCTTCCGCTTGAAGAGGGCCGCGTAGTCCTTCGAAGACCACTCGGACCAGCGTTCGAGGATGACTCGAAGCTCCTTTGTGCTGGTCTTCCGGTGAGGAGACGATCCGCGTTCGATCGGGGGAACGGTTAATAGAGAAAGGGGCCTCGATTTTCCGGCACCTTTTCGCCGAAAGTGGTCGCGCCGTTAGAGAAGGGCCGAAGCCGAAAGGGATCCGGCAGAGGTGAACGGCTTGCGCAAGGTGAAAGGGAATGGCAAACGAAAAGACGAAGGAAGAGAGAATGGCGAAAGGGCTTAAATCAATAAATTTTAAAAGCCAAAGCCGCCGCCTTACTGTTATAACTCTCGGAGCGGGTACCTTTGCCGTGCGTATATGCCATCAGAGGAGACAAAGAGACTTGCACTCGAGCAGTCAATACTGCAGGGGCTACGGTGCAAAGACCCGCGGAGGGTGCCACGGGGAACGGAGAGGGTCCCGGACTCCACGGAACGCCACAAAAGAGATTGATGTTATTCGATTTTCGGATTCGAGATAAGTTGAGGAAGAACCCGAGGTATCCTCGTGTAGATCGTGAAATCGTTTCGTCTCCGACGTTTCTCACGGACAAGCAACGTTCTCTTCGACGACCCTGTTCGCTCTCAGTTTATTCGTCTGCTCCCTTGCAATCCTCCCTTAAAGCTGCTTCGCATCGACCAAAAAATGTTCGTCAGCTATCGACAGAAAACTGCGAGTCGTGTCCACGACAAACACTGATCACAATTAAACCTGAAATAAAATAAAACTGGAGCCCTTATTAACCTGTTCACCGAGCAATTAACTTTTGGTCAACTCATTTCATAATAGCAACTTTCTTCTTCGGGGTTCTATCATGCTTAAAGTAATAAAAAATCATCGCTTCTCACTTCTTGGTTATTTATTCCGACAATATATTTTATGAAAAATATTTAATTTTATTTTAAAAATATATATGTAAAGTAAAGATTTCGAATGACCCTTAGTTGAATCGTTGTTAAATATACATATATGTATATCTTATATCCTGACACCCTTAGTATAAGACCAAGTGTTACCATATGGTCATGCTAGATATTAACGGGTAAAAATGACGCGAAGCATCGCATTACTTTTAGAAATTTCCATGACAAAAACAATCGTCATGCCCATTAAAGTTGTCTTCTTAGTACGATGAAATATTATTTTATTTTTAAAGTTATTTTAATGTAGATTTTCTCTAGAAACTAAAAGTAAAAGAGCCACAGCAGCAGCAGAAAGAGGTCATAAAACAAGGTATTCAAACTTTTGCATATATTCAAAGTCCCTGTTGCAGAAGTAGAGAGAGCGGAAGATGTTCTCAACGATTTTTGCTAATACGTAGTTTGAATCCTCGTTCCAAGAAACATATCTCATTCGGGATAGGTTAGCTCTAAACTCTCATCGAGATTTGGCTCTGTACAAAGAGACTGTTATCGAAATGTATGCGATTGAAATATAGTCGGCGAAGTTCCTCGCTACCCGACGTTCCCCGTTCGAGTTTGCTGTTCAACGTTGCTATTTTTCGTCGAGCAAACACAGCCGGGTGTGCGCTCGCCGGGGATCGTTCGCCTGCGGTTGGAAACGTATAGTCTCATCTGCACAATTCCGACGACCTATTTCCCGGCGTGTCTTTTACTTTGCGGTCGTAGGCCGGGATATTCACAGTAATATACTGTAACGAGCAGCGTGTTTATTACAGCCGGAGATTTCAGTTTTGCGACTTTTTAATGGGAAGTAACACGTGTACTGGCCATAAAGATCCTAATAGTTCATTAACATAGGATTTATTGTGCTTATTCCGGGAATCACGCCGGCGCGGATGTTGCGGATGTTACAGCGAATTACTTGGATATATAGTATACTCGATGCCGTTCATGAGCAACGCTCCGCCGCGGCCGTTGCGAAAAACCTCCTCCGTCGAGATATTATAGAAGCGGCTAGTCCATTAACTGAAAACAACTCTTATTAATTGCCAAGAGGTACGGTTTTTCCCTAACTTCTTGCGATCTTCTTCGGGTTCGCGGCAAATTCTGTAAAATTACTTGCAACGCAAACATTGGGAACGACATTAATAAATGTGAAATTGGATGCATCGAAGATTACTTTTGTTCGACAGGATTTCATAAAATCGCTTCCGAACGCTAATGGCTGTGGCAAAACATGGAAAAGTGTATACACGACAGACGTTTTTGTGCTCGAAAGCGTCCTTCGAGCCGCGGAGAAACAATTATAGGGAGCATAGTAATTTTCGCACCGACCTACTTAATTATCCGGACGATTTTCGTGTGCTCAAGGACACCAGAAACATCGATCCATGCCCCGAGGTGTACGTACTAGCGTTACTCAACCGAACAGTGCGAGACCACGTCGCAAATTTGAAAATATTTCTTCGCCGCGAGGAAAACGAGCGACTTCTCTCGATCGTTCCTCTTCTGCTCCTCTCCGCTGTCCTTGTCCACGCGTATTTCACTCGTGTCGAGCTATTCGTAATTAGAAATCCATTCAGAACTACGGGGATCCACTCCACGTTGATGGATACCGACCATATCTCACGACCGACTGTACTTCGGTGCCTTCCATCTCTCCAAGTGCGCCCCGAGTGCGCTAAAAGCGAAGATCTGGTCCTCGCTGATTTCTCATTGTGCCCGGGAAGCCTAGAGTAGATCCGATTAACCTATCATCGGCACGTTTTCTTTCGCTCCTCTCACAAATCAATGGAAAACCATTCTTTCTCGGCCCGTGAGAAATTCGTGCTCGAGCTCGAGCTCGACAATGACAGCGCTCGCGAAACGATCAATAGAAATATTTCTGATATTTCAATCGTCTCGGTGCGGCAGTGTGTTTCGACGGGCGATCGATCGATCCTTGGTGCCTTGGAACCTCGGAACGGGAACGATTCAATCCCGCACGCAGCGCACGGAAATTCATAATTACGGTTAGACAATAAAAGAGACCGCGGCGGGGAGAGAACCGTGGAATGCGTTTAATAAACGTTGATCGCAGAAAATTGGCGAGGGGCCCAAACTCGGAACGGCCTCACGAGCGCGCACGCTACGTGAGTCACTTTCACGCCCCCGGGGAATTACCGCTCTCAATTAATTCGCTATTCGAAGGAATGTCCCATCAAGGCGTTTATTAATCCTGTCTTATTTCTATTAACACCGTTGACCTTCGGCACGAGAACAGATCGTGTCCCGGTCCCTGAGAAACCCGACATGCGAATGTCCCGTCGCTGAAAAATTACGAGAGCCCGAGGGGCCGGTTTAATCGCCTCAAATTACTGTAATATCGCGCGCCGCGAAATTACAGATGCGTCGCCGGGAATAATCGACCGTATGGAAAACGCGTTCGCTTCCGTTGTCGCGCGGTTCCTTTTTCGCCGATGTTAACGTACTCGTCGATGCCTTGGTAGTCGTTTCTCCTCTTTAAATATTCACATAGTCATCGCCGAGGAATTCGAGAATAAGAAATAATTATTTTTATAATACCCATTGAACCTCTTTGCGGCTCCAGCCGCCGTAACAACTTCTCCTTTCGTTTTCGAGACGTCAGGACTTAACTGTCGCACAATTCATGATAATAGTTGACCAAAAGCATGAGATCCGATACACGCATGCGTTTGTTCCCGCTGCGACGACGCATTGCCGCGATTGATGTCGAAATAGAAGATGTGCACACGCGTTTCTAAGCTCCACGATGTAATAAATAATAAATCCACGGACTTCTTATTCGTTTTGCCGCAAAATTCGTCGACTATCACATTCCATATTTCTGGGAATTATTTTTATAATTTTGAATTTCATGACAAAGATGAACTCGGAAAATGGTCGATTTAAATAAAAATTATAAAACAGTTCACTGATTAATTTCTTTCATGTTAATTT
This sequence comes from Augochlorella aurata, assembly GCA_028455555.1. Lineage (NCBI taxonomy): Eukaryota > Metazoa > Arthropoda > Insecta > Hymenoptera > Halictidae > Augochlorella > Augochlorella aurata. The sequence continues at coordinate 3,434,230 of CM052160.1, forward strand.
CTACAATTAATTTCCTTTTCGACTGCTGCATCCGGAAATTTGTTACTTTTGTGTAGATCGATCATTAATGCATAACTAAATAATCTTCTTCGGGTGCAAAAGAAGTCTTTGTACATTCCAGAATTCATGTTTACAAAAAACGGTCAGTAATGTAAAAAAATATAAGTTATTCGAATAAATAGATAGAACAATTTGTTACGAATGAATAATTGTTATTCGAATAAAATATTCGAGCAAAAGAATTCATTCAAATGGTTATTTCAGATGATCTCTTCCACTATGTCATCCTACATTTAATACTTTCTTGCAGTAATACTACTTATGCATATATGTTAATCTATTCGTGTGAACCAAAGGGTATCGCACCCGTAAATAAATAAATAAATAAATAAATAATAGAGAAGGGAGAACAAAACAGTCGAAAAACTCTAATTATTTTTACGAGATTTTTATGGGATGTAAATGTACGGCGATCCGCAGCCCAGTGGCCACTTAAGTCGTCGTTCGTCGCGCGTTCCTTCGGTCATTAATTATCGACAGTCACCGCCCCCGTGTTTGAAAATCCACCCCGACGAGACAAAAATCGCGCCGTATTTCACGCGTTTTTTCCGCTGGACAAGACACCCACCCACCTCGGGGAACGGGCGAAACAGAAACGCGAAAGCAAGAAACTCGGCGAGCGGTGACGGCGTGACTTTCTCGCGGGCCGCCACCCTTCTCCCCCTAACTCCGTTATTCATGCTCGAACCCACCCCCATTCTTCCGTTCGCGGATCATATATTTTTCATCTGGCGTTTCCTTCGCTTTCGCAACGCCCTCAGATATCGTCGTTAAATAATCAGTTGAACGATCTGCGCGCTCCTCTCGCTCGCCTTCGCCTGTCCGCCTGGTTTTCTTTCTTTTCCTGGGTTAGCTTTCCTCTTCCCTTAGCCCATCCGCCGCGCCGCTTCTGCTTTCCGATTTATCTTCCTCTTAACCAGCGATTCGTCTTTTTCCTCTCCGAGCTCGTTCCTCCGCCTCTGGTCTGTTCGCTTCTCTGATTTCTTATGCCGAATCCTTCTCCGCTCGCGTTTCGATTTGTCTAACAGACTCGAGCAGCGAGCATTCTTTGGCCCCGCAGCGCAAAGAAATGCCCTCTGGGGCAGTTTCACTGTAAATATTGCCACAGACTATCTGCTTCGCTTCTTTCGTTTGGACGGGGCGTGATGATCAGTTCTCTGCCCGTAGCTGTTCCGGCTTGTCTATTCTCTAGTTACAGTAACAGCTCCATCAATTCCAGAGCTGCAGGATGCATTTACAGAAACACGATAACTGTTCTTCTTTCGTCATCATTTGCTCGCAATTGCTTGTTCCTGAAAGGTTGATCAATCAGAGCCAACAGAGTCTTGTAATTATGGAGCTTCGACTGCATATCTGCATTGTTCGCTACTTTTGGAGTGTTCGCAGCAGGCGTGGCCTTGTTGTTCTCGCCTTCGACGCAGCCTAGACAGTGCCCATAGGGAAATCTGAGTTCCCGTATGCATGGCCTAACTAAAGATTGGCCTCCTCTTCTTCTTCAAAGACTTTTCTCTCGGAGCTATAATCTTCTCCTTTCTCGTCTTTTGTTGTTCTTGCTCTAGCTCATGCTTCAACGACACCCAGCGCTCGACGATTTAACGACCACAGTAAACTCCGCATGATAATTCTTTCTGTCGGCGCATATCGAACAGAACACGATGCGTGCACGCGCGCGAGGAGCGTGTACACGGTGTCGACATGCCCGATCCTGCGGCGCAAATCGGCAGGTGGGTGGATAAGTAGTTGAGCTACGCAGGCCGAGGTAGTTTACCATCGCATCTACAGGGTGGTCGTCGGACTTTTCACGGAATCCAAGCTACAGGTTCGCCGTGCGACCATTAGTTTATGGTATTTAAGCGGTTCTAGAATCGCCACGATTCACGGCGATCCCGAATCCCGAAAACGTAACCAATACATAAAGACGACACGGATTTAATTGAAAATGTATGAGTGGAGATTCTCATGGTCGTTGACTACGAATCTGGGCTGAACATTTCAATAAACAGAATGGCGAATCCAATATGACGGACGGGGGTTACATTTTTGAATATCTGAGAAAATTATTTCAACAGAAATATAACATTCGTATGTTGTTTATACATATGCTTTACAATAATCTTGAAAAATCGTATGATGAAAATTACTGACATGAATTAAAAAACATGAAAAAATTATTATACAAAGATAAAAAGGCAAAAGTACTAGATAAAAGTAAATTAAAGGTTATAAATACATTGAATATTGAATAAAAAATGTGATCGTTTCCTCTAATATTCTGCCCTAAGGTCACGAACCAAGTGTTTTAAACAACAGTTAAAATGAACTTAAAAAACGATTTAAAAAATCATGTTCTAGTCACGTTTTCAGGGCTTAGGACGGCAGTGCGATAGTTTCGTCAAATGATTCCGCGTTAATGACTTTGATCTCCTTGTAAAGGTGCACGATCGATCCACCTTTGTGAAATACTTGTCCGATATCGCATCGTCGCGCGCGAAATTCCCTGCTTTGGTCCACCTCGCCGGCGGAATACCGATTTTGATCAAATTCGTATATTCGCACGGGATTCGATACAATTTCGAGGTACGTAACACACGTGCTCCATGGAAAGCCCCAGAGCAACTGAATTTCGTTAATGACGAATACGTCCGTGCGTAACGATGGCTCGCGGAATAATTTCATGCTGCTTTGTGCTCGATAAAAATCGACGTTTCGCTTAATTAATACGAACCTCCGTGCTTCGCACTCGCACGAGCGCGGGAGCGAGCGAGCGAGCGCGCGCATACAAATGTTTTATTGATTGATTCCTACGGCGGCGGCGACGGTTTAAAAGAGGAAAATATTTATCGTACAATTAATTAACGCTGTTTTCGAAGCGACGTCCGGTCGCGTGCGTTTTACAAGCTTAACCGTGCTCGCGCGGCAACGCCTACCACATAGGATTCCTCGGGTTACATTTACGTTCGTTACACATCATTATCCGACCGGTCCAGGCACTTCTGCCTACTGCATTAATCATTATCGGAATAGTCATGAGTACACAGGTATCGATTGCGCTTCTCTTTGACAGCGATAGGAATATTTGGGGCGTGCAAATGTTGGTTATGCACGCAACATTGCTCACAATTTGATCGCGCTCTGTTCGATCAACAGGCACGACATCTTCCGTTTATCTGTGCACGTGACCGTAATACGGAATCGATCAAGATGCGCCTGGCACTGGTTCCATTAAACGGGAGCGCAATCATTTCAAGAACAATATCGGCCGTGATTACTACCTCCGACCAACAAAACGGGAAATCGACAGATACTATTAAAACTCTATCGCTGTAGAAACATGCTGAACATAAAACGCTGTAAAACAAAAAATTCATGTTTTCGATAGGAACGTTAACATCGATGTTTCCAAATATCCTTCAAATCGAGCAGACCGTATTTTCGGCGGTTCCACGGTATGAAACAAAAAACATCGTTCCTGCATTACCCGGAGGAAAACGCAATTTCCCCGAATATTTCCGTTATTTCGTGAGCGACATTAATTTTTCTGTAGCGACGGCCGCTGGAAAATCGATTCGATTCACCGATATCATTTTTCTCGCCGCATAAACGGCCCGATAATCCCTTTGAACGGCGCGCACGGACCGTGCACATCCCTTCCACCATGGCGCTGACAATTCCGTCATTGTTTGTCATCGATCTCCGCTTCAAAGCGTAATTTCCCGATTGCATTATCATACGCGCGCCACGATAATCTCGCGACCGATCTGGTCCCGGTGTTCCGCGAGTCTACGCCCCCGCGCTCTGACAAACGCTTATCTCCGACGAAAGCATATCGCAGTGAAAACAAGACCGATTACGCGGCACGGGGAACACATTACGCTAAGCGATTTGCTGATTCCGCTCGATCGAAGGACAATTTCGACGGTGTTTGCCGGCCACCCCGTACACAGGCCGGCCGGCCGATAGTTGCACTGGTATGCACTTAGGCTACAATACGCCCGGCTACATTGTGTCTCTCGCGTAAGCGTTAATACCGGCACAAGAGCGGCGACGGCGGTGACAGGGGCGGGGTGTAGTGAACAACGCCACAAAGAGGAAGATCCAGAGAGAGAGAGAGAGGGAGAGAGAGAGAGAGAGAGAGAGAGAGAGAGAAACAGTGAGCGAGAGAGAGAGGGATGGAGGGAGTGGGAGAATCAGAAGGTCCAAGGAGCATGCCAGAACCAAAGAGAAGGTAATAGCGGATAGGACGGAAGAGAGACGGAGGAGAGAGAGACCTAATCCGAGCTCGATACATCTCCGTTGCTTGCGGAGGATCGCAATGCCGCGACATTGTTCCCGTTTGCGGCGGCTGCGTCGAACGTGTCGTGGCTATGAGAACGTTCTGGCTTCCATACGTGTGCCAGAACTGATGCAACTGATCCCGCAACAGATCACGCCGATACTTCTACGAGCCACTATTCTTTTTCATAACCGACTAACGAAGCTGAGCAGCGACGCATGCTAATGTCATCGTGTTGTGAAAACGTCGCAGTTTGTCTCCATACTGCGTATAGTGATCTACAGGATATGGCAGAAAAGAGAGTCTACTTTACTTATCAATCTATTTGTAAACGTTCGCCCAATTTGAATCTCTAAATATTGTAAAATGTTTCATTCCTATTTGACTGCGTTACAATCTGATATATTTATTAAGATATGATATTATGAATGAAGCAAAATTGGTTAATTTAAAGCATTGTGTGCTGAACACGTACTCGTATACTGTCAGCTGAAATGTAAATGCGAGTCTCTATTTGCATAGAATATCCGAGGGAACTAAAAATGATCGAATAAACGTTCACAATGCATTAGTAATTAGCTGCAATGTGAACAGATGCAACGTGTTAATAAGCAAAGTAATGAAATAAAGTATATAAAATATCTAAAAAACGAAGATTTTTATACATTGTTCTCTAAGAACTGCGATTAACCCTTATGACACCAACTGGTACTCGGGTACCCTTTTGCATATTGTCTTCAGAATACTTTTTGTTGCTAATAAAATATTTCAATATCCAACTAGATCCTTATAAGAGAGTGAAAATTTTTCAGACAATTAAAAAGATAATATTTTATTGCATCGTAAATATAAAATAAATAAAAATTAATGTTTATATAATTATATAAAGGTTATACAAAACAGTGACATAAGTCGTCATTAGGGTACCCGAGTTCCTTGGTTATAGAACAAGGTCTACAATTTTGTTCGTTGACAAACGGTTTCAAGAACCATATGTGTCCTCTTCTACAGGTTCTATTACCTTCTAAGTCTTTGTAACTCTATTGGTACTTCGAAACCGGTATACTCGTATCTACCAAGCGTTCACACTTTGGCAAAGCATCGTTAAAGAAAATGTCGCTCGGTCAGCGCACGGGGAATCATGGTCTCGTTATTCTTTCGTCTACGGTTCACGTCAGAGCGCCACGATCGCCCGGAGCCGCAGCCAGGCCAGGATCGTTTTCGAAAAATCTGTGATTCGTGATTCCGAGGAACCCGGAGAACGAGGACGTGGGAACAATGTGGCTGAACGGTACATTGTAGCCGAACCCAGCAGGAGTAATCGCGACTACTGTCTCCGTGGGGAGCAGCGGCGTGGGTGTAACGAGCAGGAGACGGTCTGCGAGGGTAGCAAGCATCCGTTTGACTTCGAACCTGCTCCGCGGTGACTTCAATCCCTCGCCGGCTGTCTCAAGTATCGTGCGACGATGTTCCCGCGCCTTCTCTGCATAGCGTCGCGGGCCGCGTTGCATTAGCCGCAACGCGTTCAGACGCGGGTTGGCAGCTTTGGACGCTTTTGCGTCAGCTTTCGTCAGCCCTTCCTCTGAAGTATCCGAAGCTTGGCACGAGATACAGAAAGTCGAGAATAAAAATCGACGTGTCTGCACGTGAAGGGGGGGGGGGCGCCGTTGAATACAGCAAAGAGGGTTGAAGGGGACAGCGGGCTGGGCGACGTTGGTAGGGGTTTGGCAGGAGCTGCGGGGTGGCTAGCGAGCGGCGGTGCGTTGGATTTGCGGCAGAGGTTCGACGAGGCTCTTTCTATCCATTATGGTCGGGCAGAGGAAAGGCCGCCGATGGAAAGTGTTTTAAAGGGAAACGTCGAAGCGGCTGGATCGGCCGCGCTACGCGCACGCTTTTTTTATGCATGGGATTTTTATGGTTTTAATGACGCACCCGTGCGTCGGCAGGATTTAAACTGCTTTTAAATTTCGGGCGAACGGCGAATCTCTTCCTTCTCCCGTGCCCCCGCGTTCTTCTTTATCCGGGCTAACCGCTCGCCCGGAAACAGATGGAATAGTTTATGACTTGCCGCGGTTCTCCGCCGAAATCGAATCCGCCCCCGGGTCCTGGAAACGCCGATGAGAATCCCGGAAGCGCTAAAATGGCCAATGGCCCCCGACGATTCCATGCGGGATCCTCCTCTCACGGAGCGTTCATCAATCATCGGACGTTACTGTATTAGTGCACGGTTCTTCGCCGGAATTACAACATCCGAACACAAGTTTGATATAATACCGAGTGATTTCGCGGGATAAGTGGGCCTCCATTATACGGAAAGGAAACGATAGGCGATTAAGGAGAAGCTCGGAAACGGGAGGGTCGATCGAACACAATGTACTCGCTATCAGTGCGTGGGTCTAAGGCTCCGGTATTCAATTATGCAACGAACATCATCCTCGTTCTGTGGTTGGCCGCGCTCCATTTCACTTTCGAGGGGCTGAGACGCTCCCTCTCGCCGGCAGCAGGGGTAGAATCACCGGCGGACACAGCGCGCTACTGTTTCTGTGGATCTTTGGGCTCGTGTCGAACCGCGTTCCGTTCTATTATTCGGGATTACGTGGCTTTCGAAAAGAAGGAAAGACGCTGCGATGGGGAGCAGAAGTTACATAACCGGGGAATTATGCAAATACGGGCTATTATTATTTAAAAACCAAGACGTTAGTGGTCCTTAAAAGATCCGATGCTCGATTAAAAATCATTTGAAACTGCGGGGTAACCAATTGCTGTACCTTTTGTTTGTTTTCTGGCATGATTAACATTATGTCTATCGAATAAGACGTGTTACATTTTCCTATTAAAAAATAAACAAAATAGAAGAATAAAAAATGCAAACCCCACAGTAACCAGTCTCACTAGCCTACTTATTGTTTCCTTTATTTTTGCGAAAATAACTCGCACTGGTTTAAGGGATACTTTTACCGGACCGAATTCGTTTGTAACTTCCGGTAAGCTATTTAGGCGGGCCATTTCCCTTTTTCGCTCGAGACTCGAGGGTGCTTCTTCCCTAAAAATGTTTACAGACGTCGCGGATACGACTTCGCTCCTATACATAATGCATTCGGCATATAAGAACGTCTCACGTGTTCCTTTGGAGTGTAACAGGATTTAGAGCGGTAAAGAGATGAGCACACGGGGACAGCGGAAAGGGGACGAGAACCGATATATCGAACCGCGAATTATTCATGCTGACACACGAATCACCGTGGGCCTAGATCTTTCGGGGCGGAAAACGGGATCAAAGATGTCCTGGCTGCATGTGAATTCGATTAACCCTATTTCAAGTCGGCGCGGCACGGCGACGGCAGCATCAGCCCCGATCTTATCCGCCTCGCCGTCTAGTCCGCGAGATGCGCTAGTGGTTTTCCGAGCCGTTTGCGCGGCCTTTGAGACGGTTCGACGCTGCGAAATCGTCTGGAATGTGTCAGGAGGATACGCTCCTGAAGAATTAGCGCTCCTTTCACTCCCTGTTGGCGTTTGTTTCCGGCACAGTAATTCCTCCGACCGTCAACCCTTCCGATCCCCCTTAATTCGCGATCCCTCCGTCATTAATCCCAGAAATCGACTCCTCGATATTTTCGAGGGGCACTGGCCTTTTCGAGCTTGATTAAACGGTTCCATAGACGTTCAAAATTCCTCCTCGGAGAGATTTAAGAGTTCCCAGCGCAACGAATGCCAGAATAGCAGAGACGGTGCCGGGTCTTTAACCCAAAAACGTCCGGCGCATTACAGACCGATAATCGAAAATCAATAAGGACGATAAAAAGCATAAGGAAACCGGAGATACCGCGCGCGCGCGCTCCAGAGAGAAAGAGAGACATAGAGGGGAAGGGGGAGAAGCTCCTTGCATAATAAATCTCTTCCTCGAACCCTGCGGGATCGTGTAAAGTAGACTTTGGCCTCGATACGTTCGGAAAGTCTCGCGCGAAAACCAATTGATTCGATCGCGATCCTATCGTCTGCACGAATAACGACGGCGGCACATCATCTCGCGATAAGGGTTGTCCTGATGCAACCTGGCTAGTTAATAAATGCAAGCATTGTGCTCTTGTTAGGTCTAAATAAGTCAGGTTGAACACTCGGAGATCTAGCAGTGTTCTAAGATGCCATTACTGGAGATGTACACAGATCTTTTTCATTTTCATGAAGTAGTAAAGCGACTACACCATGAGATAATACCCATATGTATATCATATTATAATAACACTGACGTAAAGACACTTTTGCGTTTCCATTAAGGATTCCATAATCGATTGGTATTGTACCTCGCTAAAGGAAACCGAGGGAAGAACAATTATGTCCGGACTGCAGATCTTCTTGCAGAATAAACTTCGTCTACATGAATTCTAAAAAATGGGAATTCAATGAAAATGTATTTTTACTTTTAATATTTCTACAAAGTGGAAAATACTGTAACAACGTTGTTAAATTTTTCCAACATCTTCGCTGCTCTGCATTTCTCTGATCCATTTTTGCTACAAATGCATAAGATTGGCAGTCTAGTTATGGAGTTATTAAACATGAAATGCATGTAATTTCTATCAAATCCTCTATAATTTCATCATAAAATCTACGCATTTTATACTTAATGACCTAACATGTCATATCCACTGCATCGTTAAATTATTCGATCGTTCGAAGATGCGGTTGATACTTCAAGCTCCCGGAATAGTGAGAAGACGAGTGAATTTCAAACAACGTGGATAGCTTTCTATCGAGATCCTAGCGTGCGTTGACGAATTTGGCAATCGGCAGCCGAAATTGGCGCAGAATTATCCGAAGTATTCCGAAAAGCCGGGATACAGGAATCGCGATCTTAGATGGTGCAGGTACCAGTAATACTTAATAGGAACGGGACCGAAATCCACACAGGCATCCGATTTAGCTAATGAACAGGGTAGTCGGGGGTTGAAGCACGCAGAGTCGCGGCCTAGTTATTCGTTCGGTGATTCGAGGGGCGGTTTAATTGCCGATACTCGACCCGATACGGTTGGTTAATCGAACGTCTTCCTTGCAACGTCGAATTATCCGAATCGATCAAGGAGCAACTCGACTGTTCTCATCGGTGGATCATGCGATATGCCTTTGAGGATCAGGCGGATGGACTTCGAGAGTATCATCGAAACGCACGTGCGCGCACCGCGCTCGATACACACATACATAGTACGTGTGCAGTGCCGCGTCTCGGCCGCTGTGGGCATATATCGCGGCGCGTCGGAGGCTTTCAGCATGAATATGTCGCTATCTCGGCGCCAGTGGACAGGTATACAGGCGGGGTACATAAACGTGGCCGAGCAATAATCCGTTTCATCTTGCGGTCAAACGATCGGTCGCCGCGGCATAATACGAAAGCACGATCCTCCAGCTGCATGTAGATTTTGTTCGCATACCTTCCGCGAATACGCTGCGCCGCGCCGGCCCGGATATTTCTCGATACTATGCCCCGATCGATCCCTCCTCTTCCTCTTCCTCTTCCCTCTTTCTCCTGGCCCCCCTTTTTCCACGTGGCGCAAACACTCCGCCGTACTTCGTAATCGTGATTCAATGCATCGCGAGAGCACTCGTCTGCGTTGTGTAGTTAGTTTTTGCGATCATCAAACGTGTGGGCACTTGGGCACCGGAAGCGCTTCGAATTCGCGGCAGTTTCGCTGGCTCCGCGGTCCCTGAAGAACAACACAGGTTGCAACAGCTGCGCAGGATCTCTTGTAAATTGATAAACGGGCCGCGAGATAACGCCGAGATTGTCAGCCGCGCCTCAATGAGCCCGAAGAAGCTCACGGTGTAAATGATATAAATAAAATCAACCCAAGATTGCCGCGACTATTTATCATCCGGTGAAAATGGCCTCCTCGCCCCTGCCTCGGCCCCATTAATAACACCGGGAAAACTCATTTTCGTCCGTCTGAGCGCCGTGTGCTCCGCTCGCGCCGCGCGTTCTACACCGAATAGATCTCGCGAGGTGGGAACAGCCATTTAAGAAAGAGATAGGGGAGCCTTAAAATTCCGAGCGATTTTGCTGGTATTGAATTATAGGGGATATTCCGGGCGCTAGCATGGATGGTCTGCCAGAGAAAGTGTATAATTGATGAGATCGGCAACTTGTAAAATAGATGGAGTTCGAAGAAAGTTGGAATTACCTCTTCGGCCGCGATCGTATCTAGCTTCTCGCGAGATCTGGAACGTAAATGGCCGAAGTTCGGATTTAATCGAATCAATTTCAATTTTCTGTTTCCCTTTCGTTCTTTACTCGATGGCGATCGTACGTATGGGTGTCGCGGCGGCAAGTGACACGCGCCCGGCAGTTTAATATTCCGACTAAGGGTCACAAATCTAGTTTTAAAGCGACTCCTGAATAAATCATGGGGCGGCGATCAATTCATCCTTACGGCTTCGGTGCACCGCAAACTGCATCAATAATGGACAGTGTATAAACAGACACAGAGGGTGGATAAACCGAGGAAAAGAAACCGGCAGTCCTTTTACGCGTACGCAAACACGCGCGTTCGAAAATTCGGTTCGCCGAGCGTTGCGCCGCGGGGACCAAGCGTTTGAACAAATATTTTCGCTGGGAAACTTCTCGCGGCGCTCGAAAGCTCTGCGATCTTCTTTAAATATTTCCACCAGTTAAGCATATCCGACTGGCGCGCCGGCGGAACAACGACGCGATCGATCTTCGTCGATCTCCTCGATCGTTGAGAACCGCTGGCGGATCTTGTACGCTTTTGCTATCGAGGCGAAGGATCCGAGCGTGATTGAAGACCAATGGGTCTCGGTCATAGGTGCTCGACGGAGGAGAAAGATTGAAACGATGCGAGCGCATAGTACTGGTCAGCCGGTTACGGATTTCCAGCAACTATTCGAATTTTCATCGTCGTGTTTTAATATCGATCTTTAAAGAAAACAGTTTCACTTTCGCTCGCACTTTTTGGCCCGCTGCACAGATGCGCGTTTTCACGCTGTGACCTAACGGTGCACAGTAGTCGGTTTCTTCGAAAATTAGTAGTTTTAATATATTCGTTCAGACTATAAGATTGTGCTTAAGGAACACAGTTGGTTGAATTGGGATATGGGACAAAAATAGGTACAGTATTAGCAGAGAATTTTTGGGGTAAGTCGACGTCACATTTCGTTCCATCTAGTCTTGGTCCTCTATGCACAGTTTATAATATAAAAGACTTGAAGGTAAGATAAATCATGGCTAATAAGTTTTGAGCAGTACAGTAAATTTTCTCCATTTGTCCTTCAGCTAGTAAAAAATTATGAATTATTTCGGAAGAGGAGATACGTTTAGAGTCTGGCGGCTCTTTTTTATAGTTGCCGATTGTCAAAAACTATAAAAACGAGGCACAAGATAGAATAAAACCTGCAATGTAAGAAAATGTTTCTAACGACGTCGTAATACACTTTAAAATGAATTAATACGACATTTGACGTTGACCAAAAAATGCCAACTACGTGGAACGAAACGGAACAAATTGAGACCGCTGAGAATTAATGTAACATTCACGTGTAGACTTGACACTTTCGCAAGCGATTACGTTTCAACTTGTCCCGTAGCCAATACGTTTCTTTGACGTTTCTGCTGGTCAAGCTTGCTGTCGGATACGCACAATTTGTCAACGGGTCATTATCAGGGCGGGAAACTCGATTCGAAGCCCAGCGAACGGGTCGATCGGTATGCGGAGACGTTATTTTTCATTAATTCCGTGACGAATCGCGCGCAGCCTTCGGACGATCCGGCTGATAATGGCGATCGGGCTCGCGTATCACGGTTACACGAGAAAACATTCGGTTTATTATTAGCTTTGACCGGTGGATCGTGATTGCGCGTTGCCGTCAGAAACAGAAAGAAAAAGGGAGGAAGGAGTTACATGTGGGTCTCGTACGCTTATGCTCGCGCTATCGAGACGAAAGATCCGAGCGTGATTGAAGACCGATGGCCCGGCCATAGGTGCTGCGCGGCAGAAGAGGAACATGGGGACGGAGGGGCTGTAGGCACAGGGAGAACCTGGTTCCAAGGGCTGAGGAGGTGGGGGAGGAAGGGTGGCACGACGGGTAGAACGAATGAGAATGCGACCGGTAAATCGTATCGTGATACAGCGAATCCTCGCCACGGAACGTGGGCGACTCCGCTTCATTTGCGTGCACGCTTGTGCGTGTATTCCTGCCGGCGAGCGTGACGCTGCGTCGCGACGCGCAAACCGGCCGTCTAATCGCGTGAAAGAAAATCTCGTGTTCCCTTCGAACTGACAACCTTTTAGGGCCCCGGAGACAGAGCTCCGGGTACGCGAATGCAAATTTCGGATAGCGGACGATTTACGATGGACCCGCCTGCCAACGCCGTTGTCCAGGCCCGGCTGGCTAAGTCAACTATTTATAATTAAATAAGCTCGTTCGCGTAAACGCACACCCGTTCCTCAATTTTCGCGGCATTTTTTTACGCGATCTGAATTTACACAGTCAGTAAATCTTTGTAAAGTTCACGAATTAGCCAAAAAATTGGAAAGTGCCATTATAGACATTGTCACCAACATTAAATGAGTCTTTTAATTCCGCCAAAATTCAATGAAATATTGCAGTGAAGCAAATTTATGAAAACATAGGGAAAGAAAATATCTAAATAAAATCATCTGAAAAATGTATATTAACAACAAAAAGATGGCTGAACTTCCAAATATTTCAAACGATGAAGGCGACGAGTTTGTGCCACTTAAAAAGAAAAGGTTGATTGTTTTAAATTATTTTAACGACCGTGTCACCGAATAAAATTTAGTTTTGTTTTTTGAAGTGTCAGTTAGTGTTTTGTTAAGCTACTTGCAGAATCTATTTACGCGATTTTTATTCGCATCTTCATATTCAGAAAAAGATAAAGTAATAAATGTGAATTCTGCATTACATATGTAAATTATGTTGAGCATGTCGCATACAATAAGCACGAAATATTAATATTTATGCCTAAAATCTGTGGTATGAACATATTGTACTGCTATGATTCTGTCCAGAAAGAGAGGAAGAGAGAGGGGGGGGGGAGAAGATTTTAAGAACGCTGATACATTATTTGCAACATACTCAAATTGAGAGGAGAGCAAAACTTCTAATTAGTATCTGCTTTTTACAATCGATACAAACAAATTTTATTTAGCATAAAGGAGTTATAGTTGTACTGAACAGTTAACAAAGTGAACGCGAATTGCTAGAGGATCAACGTCTTATCACTGTTAATGGCGGGAGACGATGGGGCGAGACGGCCAAGTGGACTTCTACCTAATATATATCTAGATCCTTCAATTATTGATAGTTTCAAGGAGCTAATATCTGCGGAGTTTCAACCGGAGAGTCTTGAGGATCGTTCAGGATATTACACGCGTCTAACCAATAAGATGATCGGGTGGTTACACCGAGCGAACGAGAATGCTTAAGACGGATGTGCAGGAATAGAGCAACCGAGAGGATAATTGGGATTTAGAACAGGTTCATGAAACCGTGAAGATTGTTGACGGTAGGCACATGTATGAACCGTGTAATAAATAGAATAACATAACGTGTGCAACAAAAGTGGAACCTTGGTCATAACAGTTTCGATAAAATGATTCTCCGAAATTACTATTTAATTATGTTTGATGAAGGTGGTTTCTATTATCTTTAGTGTATTGCCGCGTAATCGTGTTACTACAAAATGAGCAAGAAGTTAGCCGAATGAATTTTTTGATATTTGGTTACCTCCTGTGGAATGTTCATTTGAAGCCACGTGTTGGGTTCTTTTCTCCACGTGTTCGAAGGAGAAACGAAACGTCATCTGGCCAAATATTTAGGCGCGCGAGCAAGATGCGTCTCAGCTCGGCAATCTCGGGCTGCCATAGGTGGAACGCATGGCAATGTTTGGAGATTTGTTTTCATGAAATATGGATATTTCGGAGCAGCGATTGTTTATTTGAACGTTGAGCACCGGCTGGTACTGCAGATGTTTGTTTACCGAGGGTTCTAGAAACTTCTGGAAAAGTGAGGCTTGTTTTTCCCCTGTTGTTGATGCTGCGTTCATGACTTACTGGTTCTGCATTACAAAGCGTGGGACCATTTTTCGTTCCACGTATACGTAGATCCTGCAGAGCTGTTAATTCGATTTTCTTTTCTGATTTCAGGTGAGCGAACAGGAAGATGCGTTTATTTGCATGGGATGCGGAGATTACAGGTGCATGGTAACGTAATGATTTAGATAGTTCACACAATGTGTCGATCGAATTGAAGTAATCAAAAAGAGACGCGGGGCATTGAACGCTGTCTTTGTTTAACAAACTTTGCTTTCGTCCGACGTCTGCCGCCGGAAACCTTTTCGAAAATCAATCTCGATAGTATAGTTAACAAGAGGTATTAACAAGAGACTTGCTGTTTCAAAGGACAATACGTAATTACCTGTCTTCGCTATAATTGCCGGTCGATGATTTCTTGCAGCGCCACCGGAGTCCGGATCTTATTTTATCTGGCTCGGTCGACGTAAAACGCGAAACTACGGTCGCCATAGAAATTTCGCTTGTCCTCTGCTGTTTCATATCGGGTCGAGACGCGTGATTTATACTTTTAGTTTCTGTTTTATGGTCGTCCAAGTTTGTTGCTCGCGAAAAATAAAATTTGTGATATATTGCTTAATATGGCCGCCGACGCTGAAATAATGCTATCGACATCGGAAGTCCGAATGCAACCCGCCTCCCCCGTTACGTTTAACCCTTTCGTTACGGCGCTCCGCTCCGCCGGAACGACGCCACGAAACGCGGCACCGCGCCATCGGTGAGTACCACAGCCGGCGCCCGTACACACAGGGCATCGGATGGATGCCGGCTAAATCCGGCGCCCGTACACACAGGGCATCGGATGGATGCCGGCTAAATCCGGCGCGCGTACACACAGGGCATCGAATGGGTGCCGGCTAAATCCGGCGCGCGTAACGAAAGGGTTAAATGATTCCGCCGTGTTCGTATATCGGCGAAACTTAAGAGTTATAGATTTTATTGATTTCTCCGCAGTAACGTCTTGATTAACCTCGCAACAATGGCTCTCGATAAATTCGTTTACTTCGCGCGGTAATTCAATGACCTACACGATTTCTGTAATTTTCTTCTTGCTAAGTTAGAAAGTCGCTCGCAAGGAAAATTATTGAACTGACTTCATTATTCAAATACACGTTATAATCAGCATCGCATAAAATCTGTATTTTAATTTTATCATGTGATTAGTAGAGCTCTTTCGTTCTGAATAATTTCCTAAACGAAAACTGTGTTTAACACGATGGCTGTCATGCCAAATACCATTTTAGAATTCATTTTAACCGTAATTATCGAATATTTAAATATTCAGCATATTAAAATTTAATATACCTTTTCAATTTTTATTTCATTAATTAAATTGCTTTCATTTCATAAAAGTTTGGAGGGATTCAGAAATTTATTTCTACTTAAGCTAAATTAATAACGTGCATATATATTATTCTACTTGAATTCTCCGTCACGAATCAAACTGAATATTAAAACAGCAAGATATTAATATTGTATACAAACAGATAACCGCGGTGGGAAAGTGTATTGAATTCGGAGGAGACTAATTTTATTAACAAAATATTTATTAAGTTTGTTAAATAATAGTTTAATTTAAACAATGAAAAACTGCCATTTCATTTGCAACAATCTAAGAATCGTGCAAATTGGGTCTTCATGAATCGTTCTCTGACACTTTCGGAACAGCAGTTGTTGTTTTATTCAAGTCGTTCGCGTTTTTCGGTTTTTAAATCTCACTCAGGCGAAGCCGAGATGTTGCTCGCAACGGAAACTTCCTCCGTTGAAATCCGTGAACGGATTGCACGGCCGTTTTGCACGTGCAGGAGAAGTATAAATGTACGTGACATGGTTGAGCGCGTTATCGACCAGTTATACTAGCTAATGCACGTATCAAGTTCTTCATCCAGCGTGCATCAACCTCGGAGCAGGCGAAGCCACGGTCACGTAGATCGTTTCGCGTTTCTTGTCGCGGCTCGCCTTGTTATGCTCGGTACCGGTTGCTCCCCGGGCTTATCGCCATCGTGAAATTGTTGCGCGAGACGACAAACATTAATACCGTGTTGATAAGCCGAACAAACGATGCCAATTAGTCGCCGTTGCTTTTTTACGGGGCCTCGGTCCACGGATTTCGGAGCTCGTTCGCCACGGAACACCGTGTACTTCGACTATCGCGCGCCGCAGATCGATATCTGAATTTCATTCGAATAATCGATTGCTACAGGTTCCTCGTCCTGACGTCTGGCTCGGCTCGAAACGTTCCTTGAATATGTATTCCACTCGTTCAAAGGAAAATATTATCTTCATTCGACGAATATTATGCAATGTTATAATACTTTCTCATTCGCCATTCGTTACCTTACACGCGAATAATGAAATCCTTCTTTGCCTCTAAATATGAGAGATTCTTTTATGAAAAATTCTTTTACTTCTCCATTTTTCGATACGCTCATTATTATGCGCTTTTCACGTGCCTCGGAGTCTGCATCTAAAAAATTCAGAACGTTCAATGTGACAGTTTTTTGTTCGTGCATTTATGATTCCCGCGGAAAAGTTCGACGCGTAGATGAGAACTTCACGATTGCGCTAGAATTGCAAATTGTAATAAAGTAGCCAGTTATACAATGATTTCCTAGCCTCGCGGAACTCTCATCAAAATTTCATTTTGTCAGATTGTAAGCAGAAAGACGCGTTCTAACTAGATTGTGAATCTTCGTTGCGAAATAGAAATTTTCTGTATCTGTTGCAACTAGTGTAATCCAAATAGAAAGCTATTTTTATATTACCTGATTATTATGTCTAATACCTTAATAATTATTGCATTTATTAAAACTTACGTAACAACTACTGGCGCCCTCACAGATCGTAAATGTTTATTACGTTATTATTGACATGAAAGTCGTAAATAAAACATTAAAGTCAATTGTTTTTACTATGAATTATATTATATTATATTATCTTTTTACTGAATAGAAGCAAATGTGTTAA
The DNA here is from genome assembly GCA_028455555.1 of Augochlorella aurata. Taxonomy (NCBI): domain Eukaryota; kingdom Metazoa; phylum Arthropoda; class Insecta; order Hymenoptera; family Halictidae; genus Augochlorella; species Augochlorella aurata. Next base: position 3,451,630 of record CM052160.1, read on the forward strand.
AAACGTTCATTTTTCTTTATAATTCTTAATTAATTATTTAATTTAGTAATTAACCTCTTAGGTAGAACGCGCCACTATAGTGGCTTTCGCGAATGTTTCCTGCTTCATTCAATTCTATTATTAGTTATTAAAGTAAATGATTAAAGTGAAAGTTTATGTATCATATCTTTAAGACAAATGATAATCTAATCATGGAAACTTGATTCGAATGTGCTCGCGTAGAGAACAGCTTTGTCTCTCATATATTGCATTGTAAATCGTAATTCACGTCGAACTTTGCCGTACAGAGAGCCCCGCGCAAAATTCAGCCGTGCCTAACAGGTTAATGGCGGTCTCGTAGACCGTGTTAAGGTTTCATTTCGTTTAATATCTTTACCATTCTAAATTGCATAGATTCAATTTAGTCATAAATGTATAAACTCCACTGTCTAGTTATAACTCGCATCTTGTATCTATTCATATCGCTCTATAAGAAACGTCGATGCACCGTGTGTTCCGGTTCGCTCGATTAAGAATATGTACACCGAAATCTGAAACGTGATCACGTTGCTGGCCGGTAAGGGGCCATCTTAATTACCGACGTTCGACGGCGAGTATTTCGTCGACGGTTCGGCTAACAAGAAGAAATTGAAAATTAACCCGCAAACGGTCTCATTAGCCGGGCAACCGAATAAATCGTATTTGCGGGCTGATCGGGCATGATTAGCTCGTAACATCGGTAATTACGGATCGGTCCGTGAATCTGGGGCCGCTTATTGTCCGGCATTATCGCAACGCCACGGTTTATTACAGATACGTTTCTCCGTATTACAGTCTACCGACAAATTTACCGAAGCGTTTCGTATAAACGCCCGTTGCGGTAGGACGCCGTGGTGCACGCGGCCATAGTTGCCGCTATAATGCACGACGATAGCGTCGGGAAATAGTAGCAGCGTAATAGTGGACGCGGTGCCAGATTGCCAGGAAAATTAATTACGTAGCGTGCGTTCAGCCAGCGCAATGAGAGGAGCATCGTGCCCGTAATTGCATATTGCAGCCCGTATACACGTGCCTAAGAAGTTATTTAATTCATTAAATCGACGAAACGCGCTTTCAGCGAAGAAAACCAAAAGGTTCTGCGATGGCTCCGCCGGAAACCGAATCGCCGGGGGCAATTTTATTTTCGAACGACGTCCCGTGACCCGGTTAATGCTTTTTCTTGGCTCTCCCCCTTTCCTTGGTCGATTTGAAAAATGCGAGCAAGTTTTCGAACCGAATTCTTTCGAAGAAATTTAATCGAACCGGTAATATATTCGACGGAGCCGGTTCGCGAAGAAAATTCATATAGCCGAAGAATTTCCGAAACTTTTTATCGTCCGAGCGACCATAAAAAATATTAGGCTCATACAGAAATTCATCTCACGCGTTTCATTTCGCTGTCCATTTTCACGATGATTTAGACTGCAGATGCTCGAAACCAATTTTTGGTTTCATAGGCTGTCTCGTGAAAATCGAAATAGAGGATGACAATCTTCGATTAGCCGACAGATTTCTTCTGCGGTATGTAGCAAACGTTTTATCTGACCACCGTACCTTACGATTTCTTTCGCAGCTGCAATCTTTAGAATTTCTTTATGATTAATAATTAACTGGAGGACGAAGAGAATTTACGTATATTGTATTGTTATGTTTAAATAATTTATATATTTGTTTCGAACGTAAGATCTAGCAGAACAAATTGGCGGACTTTTAGGAAGGTGGACGAATATTAACTGACAATCTTTTTATATATAACTATTTTTGAGAAATATGTTAGTTAGTTAACAGAAGTGATCAATATCGATACTCAGTAATCATATTATATTTAAAATCACGGGTTTCAATATTATAGAACAAGCGATTCATCAAAGAGACTGTATCTATCATAAAAGTTTTAGAACATTTCTCAGTTTCATAGCTTTGAACTATGATATTTTTTATGTACAAAATTCCATATAATTAAGTAAATCTATGGTAAAGTTAGAATAATTATATTGTTACACTTTAATATAAGCATCCAGACCTGTGGACTGAAAATAGCCTACAGTCTTTTTATAATCTTTGTGCGAATAAAGTATGAATACAAGAAATTTAGAAATAAGAAAATAAACAAGCAAAGATCCGTTGTTCGGTGAACCTGCGAACGAGGAATCAAGATTATTCGCTATTATTTCGCGGCGCGTAGGCAGCTAATTTCTCGCGCGGAGCGTGGAGAGAATAAGATTATTCGGGCTTTTCCGCGTCGGGGAACTAATACCGAGGTTGGTGGTGTTAGTACCTTGACAATCGCAGCTCTCGCCCTCGTTTCTCATACGAGAAGACGGCGTAATGTAAAGCCGCGTGGTCTAAGTGGCCGATAAAGCACGAAAAGCGACAGCGGCGAATAGCCTGGTTGTGTATACACGGGGTGCGCACAATCTCCCTCGAAAACTCTCGCGCGATGGGCATCCCCTTCCGGAAGGGGTTGCGAGCTTCTTCCGCGTTAACGGGACAACGTGAAACTTGTTTTTCGCGGGCGACTCGGGCGACCGAATCATCGGCAACGGGCCGCGACTATTGGCGAGGTTAGGGAACGGTCGCGATAAGAACCGGAAAAATAATGGTCGAAAAATAGATAGCCGGGAGAGGAAGTAGAGGACGCAGAAATGATGCGGGAATGAATGGACAGCACCTGGGGGCAACGTAATTATTCGCGTGGTACGGAGGGAGGCGGAAACAGGGACGAGCGGAGGAGAGGAAAAAGGAGGAGCAAGAAAAGAAGGTAACATTAGGGAATATAAACCTGGATGCCGGGTGAGTCCGGGGTTTTGCGGGGCGGTGAATGAATGGACCGCGGCTGAGGTACACGGGGACGGGGAACATCGAGCTGGAAGAGATCAGCATGTAGCCGCGGATGGAGAGGAGAAAATGATGGTTCAGAACCGACGGAAAGGAAAAGGAAGACCTCGCGGGAGTCGTATCCGTGGAAGATGCACGGCCACTCGGAGAACGGTCGCTTTCGGTCTTTCCGTGAGAAATTTCCTACACTAAACGGACCTGTCGTGCAACCGATACGCTCGCGACATTCTGCGTGCGAACCACGATTTTCCAACCATGGGTTTTTCTCTCGCTCCGCAAGACGTTTGCTCGCACTGCTCTTTGTTACCGTGTCGCCAAAATATAAGAAACTACGCCTCTGCCGCTCCTAAGCGTGGAGCTGAGTCCTTTGAACTTGGTGAAAATTATATTAGACACGTTATTAGCAGCGCGAAAGCAGACTGCGGATGTTGATGCATTTATAGCGTGTGCGAAATTGTATTACCACCCTTGGCAAAAGTTCTTCAATCAGTCATTAACCCCTCACCTTAAAATATCGAGTCTGCTAATGAAGATTTCAAACGGAATCTGCTAGATATGAACGCATCATTCACTTTTCTTAGATCTTTCGGTCTTGGTTCAATCTGGCATTAACCTCTTGCCACGTAATATCGGGTTAGGCGATTGAGATATTACGATGCTCGGATACAGTTGCATATATGATGCTAGCCCGATGGTTCATCTATTTTAGAGCTACATGCTTTAAATCCTTAAATCAAATCTCATTCTCAATTTCATAATTTGGATAGAATTTAATAGTTAACACTAAAGCTACCATGGCGGTCAAAATGACTAGTATCATACTTTTTATTATATAATTGTTGAAATCATAGAGATGCTTTTGTAGAATATAGTTCAATCTAATTCTTAAGTCATGCTATTATTATAATAAAAATATCGAAAACTTTAAATAAATAGAAATAAATTAAACATTTCACACTACCACTTAAATTAAAGAATAGAGATACAGTAAATATAAATTATTTCGTTAACACGTTCGTGGACAGTAAAAATTCTAATTAGCTGCAGAAACAAAATTTGAACATTATAGCAATCAAGACATTTTGCATAAAAATTTCGCGGACAACCTTAATTACAGTAGAATACTTAGAATGCAAAAGAGGCTATGATAAAAGTCTCGGTTCCATTCATTAAATTACTTTGAAGTTGTGGGAATGTTTGGGGTTGATTTTCGGTACTTAACGTTGGCAATCGTCGCAGCTGCGAAAGAAATCGCAAGGCGAAGGGTTAACGTGATCATTGGAGGAACGTAAAATGAACGTCGCGCCGCAGCGCGCAGCCACCCACTTCGCGTAGGGACAACGAGCTGGAATTGCCTAAGGCGTAACGGGAACAGTCTCGCTGGGAATGCACGTACGAAAGGATTGTGCACCGCTGTTAATGACTTTATTAAACGTTCGCTAGAATTCATGGTATTATCCCGTTAGCAGGGACCGTGCGTGAGCTGCTTCTCAGGCATTAGTTAGCGTTGTCATTATCGTTCGGATAGCATATCCCTCTAACATTCAGCAAGATTTTTATTGGCTCGTTTCTCACGCGCGTGGTGTAAACGGCCGAAGAACGAGCCGCGGACCGGCCGTTACCGCCGCGGGAACTTAACGGCTGAGCTCTTAAACTTCCCATTTACGGTGACGCCACGCTGTAAATTGCCGATCGATAGGATTATACGAACGTGTAATTAAAGGTCCCTAGCCCTTCTCCACCCTTTAGCCCGGTATACTGATAAGACCGCGAGATACGGGGACAGTTTTTCATTCGACCATTGGGGACGATGGCTTTCGCGTTTTATGTGCGAGCAATTTGTTCGAGAATAGAGGTGTCGTCAGAAAAAAAATCGACCAGGTAACTGATTGCAAATAGTCTCTGTTAACGGCTTAAACTATGGAATGAGTCAGAGAGATTTCTTAGGTGATCCACTAAATATGAATTTTATTAAATTCTTTTAAATAAAATAAAATTCGATACTAATGATATTAAAATTTATTGTCTGTTATCTATTATCAGTTTCTATCCTATTTATTCTGTATGTATACGAGTGGGTTAAAATGATCGAAAATTTTAAGTTGTCTTAAAATGTAATCTGTGACTGCGCGGTAAGAAAACATGGCACATAATGGATAAATCGAAGAATGACAATTTCGGAGGGATGGAATTTTCCAAGAAATTCCCTGGAGGATTGCGAATTCGGATTGGCTACCGGTGAACCTTGTGACTACATTTTTCGCAGACAAAGTTCTGAGTTACTTTCGGCGCATGTGGGGTCACGACACGATCATGTTCTTCATCTCAAGGAGAGTTTGTCCCCGGGCCGGTCCGCACAATTAATATTCCAATAGAGTCCGCGAACGCGGAGGTCCCGGTTGCCGCAGGTGTGATATGAAAATCGTAAATTGCGTCGTTTCCTAGGTCCACAATGGGATCGGGTTGGGTTCGTTAATAACATCTGCCGCTTACGACCGTGAACGAAGACCCCATCCGGAGTCGGCCGAATTACCGAGGACAAAACGAACGAATCGTTGCTATGTCTTTCAGAAATTCCTGTCTGTGCTTCGACCGAGATGGTTCTTTGAAAAGCTCGTTGCGATTTCAGTGCAGATGCGAGTTCGAGAAGCCGTTGTGAAAGTAATTAAACGTCGCTGGAACGATTTCAATCAATCCTTTACATTGCATCGTTGAAGAACTGCGCATCAAAAATTAATCAAAATCGAGTAGAAAAATTTGGTTGTATTTAGCATTTGTGATGCGATGAAGCCCTGTCGCTTCTCTTATCATTAATCTGTGGGTTTGGAGAGGAGGAGACAAAGACTCAATGCAATGTAACTCCTTGGCCTACAATTTCTTTCACTGTTACATTAATTATAACTTCGTCGTTTTTATTAAGTTGTTAAAGTAGTGGAAAAATTTACACTTTGGAGAACATTATTGAGGACAGACAAATTAAATCTTGTTTCTATTGAAAATAGATGAATAACGTCTGCACGTAGTAAATTCTGCAGAAAATCTTCATCACGTGTTTCACACGATGTGATAGTGAAAGGAGTTATCTCCTCAATGCTCCTGTCTGTGTATACCATGATAGCGCTAAATTAAGAAGAAACGGTTTCATATCGTATAAATTTGATTAAACTCAAAAATATGTTTCATGTTTCATGCATATACAAGAGCTTATATTACGGACGAACCGAATAACGTCAATTTTCTGTTCATAACCGAGAGGAAAAAAAGGTTTAAAATTTATTGAGGATTCTGGAATAACGCGTACAGTAACATGCATTAATATTCGTCGGACATCTTTTAAAACAGAATAACATTTTTTAAAGGTGGACAGAATGACTTTTAGTTTTTGTGAGATGTTAGACAGATTAATTGACTAGGAAATGTCTACACATTCTTTTTTAATTGCATTTGCTTCGTATAAAAGAGGAAATTGGAAACTCTTTTTAACTTCCTTATCTGAGCCTATGAAAATTTTATCGAAGTCTGCGTTGTTATGACCTACAAAAAATTGAAGATCGCAAAAATCACAGTTTTGTCCCAATTTTTGACACTTTCGACAATAATAGTGAGAAATCTGGACAAAAGAAATTAAAAAATGTGAATTTTTGTGTAATTATACTGTATCAAATAATACGGTGAAGTTCCTCTAACATATCCAAAAAAATTCAAGTCATCTCGTTTAATTTGAAAAAAGTTATTCTGCTTTAAAATATCTCCGAATATTAATGCGAGTCACTTTATATGTATGTAAGTCGGTGAAAATTATTTTACATCGATTGGTTTACGTTTATTAATCAATTCAATAACACTCATTAACATTTGAGTGTTAATGGACATCCAAATTCTACATGTCGTCGTACAGTTTTGTTCGGGACAAGTCTTGGAAATACGATATTTTCAGACAGCGACGAACTGTAATGAATCGATTTGCATAAATACAGCGAACAGGATTTGGGAAACCAGACAATGGCTGAATCGAGGAAGAGCGAAGGTGGAATCACGGGCTTTGGATTCAAGAGAGAGGTCGAGGGGCGAAGTCGAGGGCCGTGCTTCCTCTTTTCCGCAATTCATATCGACAACGCCGGCGAATCTCCGTGGAGGAAAGTGGAAAACATGGCGATTTGCTCTCTGGCTTTTCTTCCGCGGGCTGTCCCGTTGCCCCGCGTTTCTCTCTCCCTCTTCGCCGGCGCTCCTCCCGGTTCCCGTTCTTTTCCAGGCGGGGCGCCCATCAGCCGAGAGAGTTAAATAAAATTTATCTCGTCCGACGCAGCAGCCTCCGCGGAATTCCGGCGCATTCCGGCGGGCAGACGCAGGAGCTGCATCCGGGTTCACCGCGACGGAACAGTCGCAGAAAAGAAGGAGCGAGAGACGGGACGAGGAGCGGAGCATTTGGCTGCCGCTCGAAATGTCGCAATGCGTGCAAATTGCAGCCTCGGTGCTCGCCTTTCGCCCCGTCCTTTTTTCCTTAATTTCCCGGCGTTCCTAAAGCGAAAGGTCGAGAGTCGTTTTCTCGGAGCCACCCTTCCGTTGGCGATGAAAGTCCGATAACAGCGGCCCGTTGTTTTATTAACAGGCAGAGTGGCAGGTTCGAGGAGCTCGTGCCGAATTCCCGGTACATTTGATTCGGTTGGTGCGCGCCGAAGAGAGAAAGAGCGAGAGAGAAAGAGCGAGAGAGAGAGAGAGAGAGAGAGGGAGGGAGAGCTCAGCTCGCCTAGGCCCGCGCGCTCGTGAGCTTGCAAATTTAATAGGCGTTAATGTTTCACCGGTTTTATTTATTTCTAGAGGCGGCTGCATATTCCATTTAGCCGGCGAATATTTTATGCCTCTCCGCCGCCTCTAAATTCTACGCTTTTACGCGCAATTGTACCGCGCGCAGCTCCAAGTTGCTGAGTGCTCTCCACTACGTATGATTTAAGGATGATGCGGCGCGACGAATAATGTCCCGGATAATTCGGCACCGACGCGCCACCCACGCGATTCGTTCCGTCTGCGATTCCCGATTCGTCGAGTTGAAGATGACGACGGCCGTGCGATTTCAGCCGCATTATTTACGAACTCGTGTAAACCGAGTTGCGTTTCGTTTAATTTCCAGTTTGATAAATGTCCCGACAACTTTCAAAGCTCCCGGCAACCGTCTGCTCTCGCCGCAAATTAGGTCAGCGCGGAATTAAGAGGAAAAAGCAGAGGGTGACACGAAAATCGCATTATTTTCGCAAACTGCGAGCTGCACACGGGGTAACGACTGCGACCTCGGCCCAGAGACGAAGGCCGCGATTAAGGGGAAGGGCCAGGAAATAAATCCCAAGGTGTTTCGACGCGTGGCGCGCGCGCACGCAAATATTTGAAATTCGTCGGGCGTGCAACGACGAGACGCGTGCTACGACCGCTGAGCCGCGTCGGTTTTCTGCGTGCCGGGGTTGCATCTACGATTTTAATCGATGACGATTCCGGGAAGAATGTCTGAACTGGTTGGGGCACACTCTGAACGCGACAGTATTTCGCGGAATCCATTCATTGCTATTCAAACAGATGCTAACTGCTATGATTGAGTGTCGAGCTTGTCCGTCGATTTTCCATTATTTTCCAGTGATCGTGGAATGCATAGCTGTTGCATAGGAACGAATCGTTTCATGAAAATGCAAAAATGCGAATGCATCGTCTTAAGCATGTAGGAATATTTGAAATTTCTACCGAATATGGGTGTCTTTTTTTAATGCGTAGTAGTTGTATGCGCCGCATCTACTACAGCGTTATTAACGCCGTTAATTAGGTGATTCCTAGTTATATCTACTCAATTTTGTTTTTTTGACGAATCCCAGTTAGAGAGTTTAATATAAATGTTATTCGTCTCTTTAGAATCGAAGTATAAATTAAAATTCCTATTATGGAACGCTTTCCAGGGGGTACGAGATTATCATCGATTTTATTATAACTAAAAAGTGTTAGTTTTGAATATTTTTATTATTGCTGGATAGCTTGATGTTTCTGGATAACGCAATAATTTTTTTGTACCTGTCGTGGAACGGCGTTTTTATATTTAATGAATATTTAACCAAGATGCCAACTGTTTCATACATCGAGACAATGAAAACATTGCCATTCTACAGCTGATTGTTACATAACAATATTTGTGTGAGTGATTTTTTCAAATAGCAATGTTGGAAAGTATCGGCAGAGTTTTTACATCCATTTTCATATGCTCTATGTATTTTTTATTGTAGCATTTGTGCTACTGTTTCAAGTAGGGGCCACAATTGAACGGTGTTTTACGGCAGGTACTTTTCTTTAATCCGGCCGTAAATAGTCCGGTATCGTAGACACCATCCAAAGTGCACGAACAAAGTGTCGATTCGTTTATTTTCGTGGCGGCTCGCGCCAGCATCGGCACGCACTCCGAGGCCTGAGACGATATTTGCAAGCTCGGCGGAGTCAAACGCGCCAAAACGGGCCCAGGAAAGCGAATGAACACCCCGCATATCTACGCGCTGTTCTATCTCGGCATGCACGCCTGACCGCTTGAGCGGAAGGTGCAACCATGCCTCCGAAGCGCGATCCCGGGGACGATAATCGGCTCCTCAGATATGCATAAACGTTTTCCGCTCTGTTTCTCGCGCGCTTCTTCGGGGCTCCACCTCCCTCGCGAGTCTCTCCACTCGAACAAAACCGCGCTCGTTCTCTCGTATCTCTTAATAACCCTTCACGCTCGCTCCCTACTCCGCGCGAGGTAGAGACACACACCGTCTTTTCCATTTCAGAGCAGACGTGGATCCATAAGTATTGGTTTTTAATATTACAGTAGCGAAAGATCCGGGCTTAAATTCCATCTGCGTGTGTTCCGCGTGCGCGTGTTCATTTAAATGTAAATGGTCGATCAGCAGTGCACAGTAGTCGACTCGTTCTATAAATGGAACAACAATTATTATTACTTGAAAACATTGACAGATAGTAAAATGATACATACCTTATTCATTTAAGTAAATGCACGTATCATTTTTGCCGCCCATTGGTAAACCCATGAGATTTGTTATAGGAGGTTCTGATATGCGAAGCACATGGAACAGAACTTTCATATTTGCCATCCTTTAACATTTTCTGGTGCCATTCTCTTAAAATCTTTTATCTTAATACAAATATAAATGACTTTAATATGCAATCGCCACGAATGAGTACACTATGTACTGTTTGTCGCATAAAATACCATGCATAATTGTCAATGTGTAACTGCGCAGTTATAATTGCAGGGTTTTCAAATTCTTGTATTGTTTATAGTGTAATCACTTGATAATACTTTTTACTTTCTTTTTTACTTTATTTTTTAATTTTTTATTGTTTTCATTACTTTTTTTCTTTCTTGTGATGTAATCATTTTTATAACAAGTACCACATTATATATGTACCAAAAGAAGGAATTCATTTTGACAAGTTCCAAGAAAGTTACGTACCAATACTCAAATTCTAGGCTATATCAACTGTTATCTAACAACTAATGCTTCTATTATCATAATACTTTGAAGCCTTATTTTCAGTTTTGAAACAATTAGGAGCATGTTTATTTTGGTAGCATAGAAACATGATTATAAAAATTAAAATAATTTTCACATATCTCAATTTTTCAGTTTTTAGTAAAAATAAACCCGTAAAATTTACGAATTATGCAATCGATATTAGACAATATTAAATCAAACTGCACAACAATTTTCTACTTACATTTTCTAAGAAAATCGATCACTGTGCTGCGGTTTAATTGAACTACTCGACAACAAAAACGAAAAGTCCGTCTAACAACCGAATCAATCGCTGCTTCACGTATTCATGCTCTGTGAAACAACGCCTTTTGTTGGCTGATGTTCCCAGCCGACGCGGCGATTATCTCAGCACGATATTTTCTTCGTTTCCGGTGCGTGTAGATCCGACGTATTATAATTTCATATTTCACAGTCGAGAACGAGCCGAAAGGGGATGGCACTCGACCTCTTTGGCAGCCACTGATCCAATATTTGAAAATTAAATTAATCGTGGTTACTAAATTATTAGAGACGTATCGATCCCGGCGTGCGCAGCTCGTTAATCATCCGTCCGTCCAATTAGCGGCATCATTCGTCACGGAATCTTCGCGCGCGGCCGAAGCGCTGGAGTGCGTCCGACGAAATGAAACCGCAGGTTCGAGGATCGTGGCTTGAAGATGATGTCTGGCTCACGGAGATCCTGTTATCGACGTTCCGCGGCGAACTGTGACCGAACGGGGCCGAGTCTCGCATGAATTGCGCGCCCGAAAACGTAGTAATTCGGTCGGGTAAGTCGTGTGCCGCGAAAATAGATAGCAGAAATTGTAGTTTCGGAAGCCCGGCGAGTCAAGGCGAGGCCAAGAAAAGCTCCAGCTCTGTGTAGTACTCGGGCGGTACAAGCCCCGAGTCTGGGAGGACTCGCAGAGCCTGGAGGGGCACGGTGTTTCCTCTCGAGGACGAGGTTATTCGCCGTGTTAAATGCTCGGCTAAAATTGAGTGGTGTTCCTCGTGGACCGCCGGAGAAAGAGAAGCTCCGAGAGCCAGGCAGAAGATACGAGAGGCTAAGCACTAAAACGAAGGTTCATCTTTGTTGGAAGAACGCCGCTGACAGGCGGCGAGAGGGCGAAAGGGTGGATCATAAGGGCAAGCTTTAAAACACGGTCATTTCTTAAACTGCGCTCATCGTGAGGAAACTTTTGGTCGAGGTATTCTCGGTTTCTCTCTCTCTCTCTCTCTCTCTCTCTCTCTCTCTCTCTCTCTCCTCTTCTTCTGCTCTATTCCTCGTTCGCCCGGCTTCTCCGCCTCGTCCTTCGTCTTCCCTTTCGGCGCTACGTCTGAGAACCGAGACTGGGCGCACCTGAGGGGCAAAGAGTTAACCAGGAACTATAAAACTTGGTAGACGTTGTTAACGTTTCATTTACATAAATGACAGCCCTGACTCGCGACTTAACGCGATTTTCGCGCGCCCGCGCAAACTCGCCGCGCGCTCGGGGAAAGAAAGTTCCTCGACCGCGTCAATCCGCAGCGTTTCGCTCGGCGGTTCCCTCCGAGGCAGAGCTTCGTCCTCGATTCCGCGTCGAAGGATTTGCGACTGTAATTATTTGGCTCGGACGGATCGCGTCGATGAAAGCAGCGCCACCGGCCCGGCGAGTCGCGTCGCTGGTCGGCGATCAACGTCGCGTAAATTATCGCGTCGGATTCCTCGGGTTCCATCCGCCACGGGAAAAAGAACGATGAGAGACCGACTTTTCTTGTACGGCCGTTCCCGCTTGTTCGGACCCGGGGCCCCCGACTTAAATTTAATCCGGCGGGCTTAATCTCTCGATCTCAATTTATGAATATCCTCGATAAGAACCGGCCGGCGATTCGCACGTGATTTACGATCGAATTCGTGCCTTGATTTGTAAGAAATCGATAATATATGGAAGATACAGAGGAGAAGTCGTCGATTCTTACCGGTGGGAGCCGGCTCTCTCGGGCGGCACGCTAACGCCCGATTCGCCACGCCGAGCGCGTTCTTACCAGAAGGATCAGAGACTCGAACCTGTCTCGAACACCGGCGGCCACCTGCCACCTGCGCGTCCTTGCTGCTCCGCCGCTGCTGCGCGGGCCTCGTCGCGAGGTAAAATACTTCAAAACTTCCCCGTACTATTCCGGAGTTTCTTAATTCGTCTTCGTACACGTGACCCCTTCTGACAGCGTCCTTCCGAAATTTCGACAGAGAAGTCTGCGAATATACCCTTGATTAAACGCAACTTCTTCCTATTTGCATCCGCAGCTCCATTTTCCATTCTTAACCCGAGATGCGCGAGTCCTTCTATCTATTCGTTATTGAAATGTTGACAAATCCTGTCAAGAATACCAAATTAATTGGAATAAGTCAGTAGAAAAAAGGGTAGGCAAAGAAACGAACTGGCAATTCTTCGGTCGAATACATTAATTGTTAATTTTCTATTTTCAGTTCAGAATGCACAGGTCATTCTATTTATTCAAGATGCAAGTGATGCAAAAATCTAAAATTAGTCGGAATAGATCAGTAGCGAAGTGGATGGATTCTTCCATTTTCTATTTCGAACTCTTTCCAACCCAAATAGTCCCCCTATTTATTCGTAACGCAAATGGTGGCCATCCTTAAAAGATTCATTGTTGAAATGCGATGACGTTCGCAAATGCTGCCAACGATCTAAAATTAGTTGGAATAGATCAACAGAAATGGGAATAAGCGAAAATTGCTCTTTCTCGAAAATTTTGTCTTTTGTATTTACTTTATGTAAGGTCAACGTATTTTTCATCGAATGCTGACGTTTATAGGTCTTGTTAGTGATCTCAAATTGGTATTACTTTTCCGGTCTCGTGAAGATGGTAACTTTGAATTGATCGATTGTGGTGGTAATAAAGTTGTTCGTATTTCTAGCTTTTCTGTCTATGAACAAGCTCCGCATATGAAGCAGTTCTCTTTCATCTAACTCGATTTTTGATAACAAATATTTAGGGAACCTAATACGTTGTTAGATGACGTAGACTACACCATAAATAATTTTTCTCACTAAATTTTTTTTTTCACAAACCGTGTCAAAAGGAAGGCTACTACATATTAGTGATCTCTGTTTCCTGTATTTTAACATACATGTACACGTACATGTATACCGTACAAATACCTGCATTTTTAAGTATTTATTTCTTAAGTATACAAATAATTTAAGAAAAGATATGGTTTATTCACATGACTTTAAAAATATATACGTGTATGATACGCATCTATACACGTGTATATTAAGTACACGTTCGAAATCGTGATCTTTACTAAATATTGTATATCTGCTTGTCACTGGCATTACTACTACTAACTACTACTAAAGAATTAAAGTTGTTGTTCTAACGATGCGTAGATGACAGCTGAAACATTGATCTTACGGATCAGTTCGTTCGGCTTCCCGAATTAGTTGCCATTGGATTCCCACTCGCTGTCTCATTGATCATCGGAGCTAGGCTAGTCGATTCACGGCGCGATCCTCAGGCTGATAACTATGAAAAATGTGCGTGGCTTAACGTATTCATCCGGGCGCACGATTAGGCGTGCCCGTGGCCGGTGAGTCGGGCATTCTCCGGATACCGGATATTCGCCTGGCACGATTATTCACCGTCACCGCGACTTCCAGTTGTCGCATGCGCTGCTCCGCTCCTCTCTGCTTCGCTCCGCGCCGTGTGCACAGGTATTACGCCTCGTGTCTGGGTCGTTCGCAGCTTGTGGATGCGACGACGAGACGCAGGTTAAGCACCAAGAGCCCCGGAAAGGCCGGCTCCGGTTGGCTGGCATTTCGGCCCGAGATAATAACTCGTCCGGCGGGATGACTAGGCGCCACCCGGTATCCAAGAATGCCGGTGCTCGTCTGGGTCGGTCGGTTGGTCCTTCGCCTTAATGCCGGTGAGCGAGATAAGCGCGTTTACTGCCACGAAAAAGAGGTGAACGATCCCGATTCGAGAGCCAGCCGACTCGTTATCCCCGTGGATGATTGCCAAGGACATCGGGCGCGATATCATCTGCCAAGACGCGTGACCATGTCGGAACTTCCGGGGAAATTTCATTGGAAAGCCGGGAGATCTTCCCAATCACAGAAGAGGCAGTCCGATTTTTCAACTTCGAACGATTGATTTGTTTTTGCTTTAACCCTTTCAGGAAAGTTACCGACATAATGATGTTTTAGAAGTTACAAACATATAATTTGATAAGCATAATGTAATCCTATGAGGAAAATGTTATTAGCACTTTAAAAAATCCTTAGTAGCACATCGGGCAGATCAATACATCTGCTGAATACATTAACCCTAATGCAACTGGACCCGTAATTAGATTGATATTTTTAACTGTCTGCATTTCTAATCAGTCTTATTGAAGTGCATACGTTAATCAAATATGAGTAGTATAATGTAAATTGCATGTAAATTAACAACTAGATTTCTTCTAGAATTGAGAAAACTATAAATATCAGATTTTATATTTAACAATGCATGACAATTGACCACGTTTTGGTATGGACCTTTCAGTATGGACCCCCTAAATTATCCTAAAAGTTCCAAACAATCGCTTCACAATTTTTTAACACAAGATGTTGCAACGAATCCCTTATTCTTAGCGTTCTCAACTGGACTCCTACTCCTTGAAAACAAACGTTCAACAACATTCAGTATATATTTTGCGCAACTTAGAAATATCTGTGTTTACTAAATAGAGTGGTAGAGATGATATCAGTAAATTCAATCGGTCTCTAAGTTAAAGCAGCTTCCCCTTTCTTGAGACCTGCCGATCGCCTATTTGGACCGTAACCTTCTCATGGTTTTCCTTAGAAGAGACGGAATGAAGGAAAACAAGGGATCACGAAATGATCAGAGTTCGCCCGACAATTATAAGACGATTGTCCTCAGCGGAGACTTCGAGACTGGTAGGAGCCGTTTGCCTCTCCCGTCTGCGTATCTCTCGTTCTCTCTCCGTCTCTCTCTCCCTCCGTGGTCGTCTCGCTTTGTCCTCTCGAGGCCATGGAGGCAGAGCCGCGAGGTCTATATTGCAGTTAATCTATGTTCCGATTGTATCTGTTCATTGGGTTACGAAGTACCCAGGCACGGGCCCTCGGACATTAACTGCCGTTGTTACTGCCTGCAACGATCGCAGATACCAGCGGTTTCACCGCATTCGCCCCCGTGTCGTGTGTGTTTGCATGGGAGCAGGCTGCAGAGTAGCCTGATCGATAGAATGGAATAGAATACCAGGGAGGAAGATCACGACGGGAGTGTAAGGAGACGAAAGAATAAGGGGTGGCTCCTCGATAACGATGAATTTAACGCGACGCGAGGACCCCGCGTGCGTCGCTTTATTTAGCCGACCGGTACCCGCTCGGACCTCCCTCCTCTTGACGGTTTTTAATCGGCCACGCAGATTAGTGGCATTTTACGTTAATTAATACGACGTCGATTGGACGCGTGACGCTATTCAAGCAATTTCTGTTGTATACTCCTCCTGCGAATGGAATGCACACCTCACGGACTGCGAAATCGTTTAGGAATCTTTAGCCTCAGGGAATCCTTGAATCGCTATACGTTTTCTCATTTAACGCACCGACCAACCAGTCCCGGCATTTTACTAATATCCACAGCCAATAGCGAATCGAGTCGTCCGTAACTTCATTTCAATTAAGAACACCGATTTACTCTCCGATTAGATTGCCCTAAAATTACTAGTCAGAAATACGAAGATGCAAGTCTTGCGTCGATAATCGAAAGCCCAATTTCCGTTTCAAAATTAGGTGACACATTTAATATATTTACAACTTCGATCGATCGCTTAACTGACTACCACTCTAACCGATAAGTTATTGACTAAATAATTGAACTACGAGTTTGCAAGAAAAGTTCGTCGATGTCGCGCCTTAGGAAGTATTCGACATTTTTCTGAAATCATCGGCATTTGCATGACAACCAGTTGGCTAAAGTAACTCACGATCAATGGATGAAACTTTGAGACATTCCTCCGAAAAATGATTGTGTTTATACATACACATTATTTATTTATTCATTTATTCGTCTGAAAAACAAAAACGATACATAGTGCTTCAGGCAAAAAAGAAAAATTATACAAAAGGAAATATTATCACTTATAGAGATTAGTAAAGATAATTATTGTATAATATATATTATTATACTTACAGACATAATATTATGCAATGTTTGAACATTTACACACCTCTTGTATGCATATAAAAATCTCTAAACACCTTTCAAAATGGAACATTTTTTAATAAAAATGTTCTCGAAAAATGTGCTGAAGATCAGATAATAAACAAATTCCGCAATCTGTTTTACTTTATTGCATAAGTAAATCTATGATGATGAACTTATACGCCCTTTACGCCCAAAGGATTAATGAATTATGGCGGTGGTATTTCAACTAATTTTAGACAATAATCTGAAGGGAACGAGTATTGTGTGTCGAGGATCAAACGATCGAGGTGCAGTCAAGGAGGCTAAACTATCGAAATCTCGGAGCCGGCTCGAGTCGCATAATTCCTCGGACGTCTGGGATTCCCCTTGAACTCAAGCACGTCGGGCCGAAGCAAGACATACGATTAATTACTGTGCGCCACGTCCAAATGCGGTGGCGGTAACAGTAATAGAAGCGCCACGGCAGCGTCGACGTCGGCGTCGAGTCACAGGTACGACTTGCACGCCAGCCGTGGAACTTCCAACCGGAGTCCCCTGAAACGTAGTGCCACGTAGATCCTGCAAACGAATGAGTATCGCAGGAGATACGAGCACCTACTCCTGGGATCAGATACGTGTTATCAGTTTTCCCGAATTAACCGTTTCCACTGGTCGAGGTCGTCGAGCTTCTTCGATATTTCGAGAAGTTCTTGAAACGCCATCGAAAGTTTCGATTCGAAACTCCCACTAGATAGATATGATTCATTTGGGGCTTTGAATGTGTTTGCGATAGAGGACAAACGCGATAGATCTGCGCTCTTATCGATGATAGCGTTTGTACAGAGTGTTGCATTTCGCATGGGCAAGATTCCGTGCGAGTTGAACGCGACACCCTTTGCCGCACAATTTACTTCACGGTTTTAACCCTCGTGGGGTATATTTCTACCTGATTTGAAAACTGCAAATATCTGTGCGAGCTCTATATTTAGAAATAATTGTTTTAGGGTAAATAAAAGTCTGGCATATCTTCGAATACAAATAAATATAATATTTATTGTATATCAAATTATTCATTTATTTATCCAAAATATTACGCCTGGGGTAGAAATCTACCCTGTAAAAGAAAATAGAAAATTTAAGAAGCATTAGTAAAATTCTTGAATTCTTTCCCTAATTGTTATCCATAGAAGTACAAAACCTAAAACCTACCTATTGTTCTGAACAACGACATCTATTCAGAGTACTTTCGAACACAGTAGACGCCTCTCTCCAGGGGATTCAACGTTTAACTAGAGCGTGGAGCAACTCGGCTCTAGAGCGTTGAGTTATGGTATAGAAAGAATGAACCTACACCCATGATTAATTACCGCAGGTAAAAATCCGGTAGAACTTTCGGTCCCGGGAGCCATAAAAGTTTGTTAACTCGTTCTTCGTCGGGATAATTCTCGAGTCATTTTCAACCCTCGTTTCCTTTAAGGGCATACTTCAGCGTCGTTCCTCTACGGTCTGGGCTCTTCCTAGAGCCTCTAAGCTACCGGAATCCGTTCCGTCACTTTCGAGATGCAGGTTCCAACGTTACCAGGTAGTTTAGATGCATGATGATTTGTTTGAACGCAGTAATCGTGAAGCAGCGCGTGTCGCAAGTCCGCCATGCCGATCACAAAGTTGTCGGACGCAGTTCGGTAGCCGACATGGCGGATGGGTGGACGAGAAAGAGGTCACGAAAAGAGGAGGGCGGAGAAGGGAACACGGAGAGAGAGAGAGAGAGAGAGAGAGAGAGAGAGAGAGTTGGAAATTAGCGGTGAACGCGAAGTGGTGCTTTCCGGCCGTCGTACGGGGTGCCTCATACGGTCGGGCAAGGAGCCGAACGGTTAATTAGAAATTCTCGGTGGTAATCGGCGGCTCTCGGGGTGGACCACCGATCGATGGTGGTCAACTGGGCTCATTGTCGGGTCTACCAGACACTCCCCTATTCTCCGCGCCGCGCCGTTGCAACACCGCGCGGTGCAACGCTCACGGTCTCGTCAACCCTTTTCGCGAGCCCTCGCCGTCGGTCCGTTATGTTTCACTCGAAAACAGGGCCTTCATCGAATGTCCGAGTTCATTAATTAAATACTTTGAAGCTCGACTACTTCACAATCGATCGATCACTTCCCATTAATGAAATCCGGAGGGATTTCATCGAGATCCGTTATTTTTGAAGAAATTATACGCGTCCTAATTTTAGATGTCTTTAATTAGTATTAGAGTCAGACTTAGGAATACATTTATTAGGATATTTTTGACACATGCTTTTCTAGGGACTCGTTCATTACCAATTGACGCGTCATGAACCTCTAAACGCGAATCATTAACCTTTAGCACTCGGAAGATTTTTCTAATTTTTCTTGATATAAGTACCAACCAGAAACTCAATTTTACCAAAATTGTGATTTTACTATACAGAGTACAATTGAAATAAAAATCATTATACTGATGTGAAATTATATAGAAATTCATAAATAAAAATGTCGTGTTTTTATTGACGTATTTTCCGTGGCTACGTTGCAATATAATTTAGTGTCGTTTTTGAGGTCTCTCATAGGGCTAACTTTCAAATCACCCGAGTTATGAGCAACAAAGTTCACGAAATCTTTAGAATTCATTAATTAATTAACAATGGTATCGCGGCGATGTACGCGAAACATGCGCGTTTATTATTCTGTGTGTAACTCAGCGGAACACTTAACATCTTAGGTACTAATTTAATAATTTAATAATTTACATTATAATTTTTCCTAAAGGTATGATACATGTACTTTAACTTTAATTATTTACTTTAATAACTGATAATACAATTGAGTGTGGCGCGTCGTAATATGATGTCTGCGTAAGCCACTATAGTGGTGCGTCGTTCCTAAAAAGTTAATGGAGCGAATTCATATTCCATTCAAATCATAGACTGAAAGATTGAATATTCGCGTCTACGTTCGCGTTCTAGCAATCGCTGTGGAAACTGTGCCACCGGAGTTCGCAGAGGAAAAAGAAACAGCCAGCTCTGGAAGCCCTTTTGTGCAGGGTCGATATCCGGTATCAGACAACGTCCAGCCACTGACACGTTGCTCCCTGGATAAAGTAATAATTCGGTGGATCTCGAGCAGAGCTATCCCCTCGTCAAAGTCGCCCTTTGAAATTTCGAGTTGCTCTCGTCGAGAGTCTCGCAAAGAGCCGAAGTTTAATAGACACGATCGAGAGTGCAGGCGGGAGCCGATTTACAAAAACAAATTCCCTTTGTCCGCGATCGGCTGCCGGTGTTCCGGACGCGGGCGCAATGATGTGATAGCAACGTCATTAATTAAGTATGGAGGACCGAGCCGGGATTCGCGGAGCTTTTTATCGGTGTTCAGGGATGACCAATCCGGAACGAGAGTCCCTCGCGCGCGGAACCCTCTGTTTTCATTCCCGTTCTCTCTTTTTCTACTCCCCTTTTCCCCTCGGCGAGTGACCATCCGACTGACCGCCAGCTTATCTCTCCTAAAGATTTCTCGGCTTTAATTGCGCTAGTCAGTGTCCCCTGGCTCCATCGACGCTGTCGTAGCTGGCCTTTCACCTATCTCCTATCGTGTCCCTCGACCCCTTTTTCATCCGGCCACTGTTTTAATGGCGTATTTAGATGTTCGGCCGGTATGCCTCAAAAGAGGAGAGAGCCGGCGGCCGCTGCCATTGAGAAATTAACAGCGAACGGCGCCGCGATCACCGGAAGATAAACGGAGCTTTTACCGTGGCACGATCAATTATAGAGCCGGGCTTCGAACGCGGGAAAATTCGATAACGTTGACGTTCGAACGGTCGCGTCGCGCGACTCACGATGGCCGCAGCGAGAGCCGCGCGTTTATGTTAATTGTGGGAACAGAAAGGGACGCGTGTTTTATGCGAGTCGCGTGTTATGAGTCGCACCAACTCCCCCCTATCACCACTCCGGGGCGTTTTCCTTTTTTTCCCTCGGGTCGCACCCCTATTTTTCTCCTCTGTCGGCTTTTGTGTTCGCTCCTGTTTATACACTGGACACGCTTTTCCACAAAATGGAAGTGCTTATGAATTACGCGCGCGCCGGGAATACGAATGCCAATGAAATTTCTGATGGAAGTTGGAAAACACAGCCGCCACCGCGAGGGTATCCCGCCTATCCTGAATTTCTATGAATTTTACGAAACCCCGGTCAATATGAAATCCGCACAAATGCATCGCGGGCCGCGTTCTCGTTCCGGTCCGCTCGGAATCTCGTTTTGCGGCCGTACCGTTCCAAAACACGACGACACGCGTGCTCGCGCCAGACGGAATTAGAGTAATCCTTTTTTTCCGCTGTATATAATTCATTGCCGAACCAACCGAACCATTTCCAAACAAAGCCCTGACAAAATACGAGCTTTTTGGTCGGAGCCATCGAAATCATACGTAATAATTGGGAACAAGAAGCGCGCGACGCTGGATTAACCGTGTCTGCATCAGTTGACACCATTTTGTTCTATTGTGACTAAATATCGATTGCGCTAAATATCTCAGATAAGAATCTGATTACCATAGTTCCTCAGCTTGTGAAACAAATATTGACACTAGAAATACTGAGTCCTAAATGTAACTGATTGATTTATAACAATGGCAAGATTGGATTTATTTAAACTTCGTACGATTACTATTATAATATACAGTTTAATAAACAAGTTCATCTAAAGTTTTTCGCAGAAACATTTTGGTAATACCAGAAATTGTTATGGAAACAATCGGAGTCCAGTCATTTTGACCGATTTGGTAGTAATAGTATTAATCAGTTTTTTGTGCAGTTGTCTACATTCAATTTTCCTGTTAAGTACGAATTTTATTGTATTTTTTTAAGTCCGAATAAAATTCTTTTCTTTTGTCACCAATATTTAACACTGAATCTACCAAGGCAGTCAAAATGGCCAGTTTCACAGCTTGCGTTTGAAAGTTGCTGAAATTGTAGGCTTCTTCACAGAAAATGAATAAATTTCTTAATTGAAGCATATATTGTAATGAAAATGACGGAAGGTCTAAATTAGTACAGCTTGTTCATCGTTGTAGAACTGTACACACTACTTTTAGGTTACCGCATATAAATTTCCTCCTTGAGAAATGATTAGAATAAAAGAATCCTGATAATTCCAATTATAAAGAAAATGTTTAACAATGTCAATTTTGACATTACTGAATTTATTAGACTTCTCGCCGTTTTTATCATAATATTTATTCAATTATTTCCTGTGAGAACGTCTTTATAATTAAAACGATCTCAAAAGAAAAAATGTGAACCGTTATTTTGTCCGTCTGGATGGATTTAGTATTAATCTACTATCTCCGTCGTCCTTGCTTTTTAAATTGCTGAATTAAGAACTGTCTACGACTTTTGTTCCGCTAGATCGCCGAGCGGGAGAGGGAGAGGACTGCGGCACGAAGGACATCGAACGCGGATTTATCAGTTAGCAGTTCATTAGGGTCGGGAATCATTGAATTTCAGAACGAGCCGTAATAGATATTGTCCGCAGGAGCGAAGGCCGCGACAAATCGACGAAAAAGTAGCCGCGCATAATTCAGCCGGTTCGTCCTTCTTCGTGGCGCGGTGAATCGTCCCTCTCGAAGGATTCACAGACACACGGCCCTTTTTTTCCGTCGCCGATGCGCACACCAAGTAAAAGTGAAAGAGAAAGAACCGGGGAAAAAGATAGATAGAGAGACGGCGAGAGAGGGAGCGGGTGAGGGGCACCGGTGCGGTGGGAGGAACGAAACGTAGATCAGGGACGTCCGAGCTTAATCCACGCTAATTAAATCGCGGACGTAAAAGAGAGGCGCTTTGCCTTGGCGCGATCGTGACTCGCGAAAATAAAAACAGCGAGCAGGAGGCAGAAAAGGGAGAGTCGAGCGCTCGCTCGCTTGCTCGCGCTTTGCGAGGCCGGACGAAAGAGGACGACGTGCATAAATTATTCCCGAAACTGCACGACGATCGAGAACGAAGACCTCGCGCTATGAATCGCGTTAATCATGCTAATGGAAATTGATTTGTTGGTTTCGATGCATCGGTCTCCTGACCAGGTGGCGCTGGAAACGGAGAGGTTGCCAATGTCGTTGATAACAAACATTTCTCGCAACTTCGAAACTAACTTACGCTTTACTTTTGTTGTTCTTCGAAAGTTGCGTCAATTCGAAGTCTGCGTTTTAGCACTATACCTACCGAGTCGGTCAGTATGACGGGTTTCGTTTTTTTATATATTTGAGCCGTGTATTTTGAAAGAGGCTTAAGTCCATTTATTTTAAAATCTAAATATTTGAGGATTTTATGTTTTAATAAATTTAAAAATGTTAATAATTTATAACATGGTAGTATTCTAAGAGGCTTTGCTAAAATAAAATTATATATAACGTGGGAATGTAAATATTAAAATAGCTAGCTCCGTGTTTTTTGGAAAATGGATTTAGACCATTTTCAAAATAAATGGCTCATTTGATTTTGATTTTAAAATTGTTGAAAAAAACTTATATGTCGAATAAAACTTTAGAAGAATTTAGAGATACCATTGCATCGTTTGGAACATGATAAAACTAATAAAAGAATAAATAAATCTCTGCTAATACCAACTTTTTGCAATGAATACAGACAATTGTCATTTCGCATAAAGATTCACAGTCTAATGATAATAAAAATTATGTACAAAGTATTGGTAGGGTAGTTTTTTTTTAAATCATTTTAAATCTTAAATGTACACTTCATAAAACGAGTGTAGCTTTCCTGTTGATTTCCTTAAATTATTAAAAGGATCTAATTGAATGCTGACGAGCGTCCACCAATTACAAACCCAATCACCAAAAAGGATAATCAAACATGTTACTGAAACGGACGCATCGATTTTAATTTCTCCGATACACTCGATTGCTTCATCAGAGCGTTTTACATGAAAAGGGTCCTCCCCTTCTGACGCTAACAAATATGTGAATAATTAATTTTGACGTCTCGATGACGGAAAAACTGGTTGTCGAACGTGTAATTGCTCGGGAAGCGTTATCGCGACAAGACACTCGCTAGATTCATGAATGTGTACCAATGTTATTTTCAGCGACACGGTCCCGGTTATCCATTACCGAGAATTGTTATTGGCCCGTGAACGGTAATTGGCCGACTTCGTTTTCGAGCAATTTAACGATAATTAATTGCAACCCGATGCAAATGAGATTCGCGTTCCTGCTTCAAACTCGTCGTTCCGTTCGGTATGCGTTAATCGTGTCCCGGTCCGAAGAAAAAGAATTCCGTTCTTTGCGGCCAGCGTCGAAAAGATTAACCGAGCGTCGCTTTCGGCCGGTGCGTCGGAAACGTGGCGCTTAATCTTGTTTTGCGCGGGCAAACGCGCGTTTTATAAACCGCCTCGGCGCGGCGCTGTGAAACGCGATTACAAACGCGCGCCAACAAACACAATCGCGCGTTTCGAAAATGCTTGCTGTTTTCTCTGCTCTTTTTGCCCTCCTGTTTAATAAATAAACACGTCATAAAAAAGGTAGCGTACCACGTTTCAGAATTATCAGTATCAAAGTTAACATTTAAAAAATTGTTAAAAGTATTTATTGTAACAGGTTCGATTTCATTGTTTCGTGTCGTAATTCATTCTGTGGTCGACAGCTTTTTCCATTGTAAAAATCGCGGAACACGCTCGCGGTCGACTGACAGGAACAGCTGTTGCAATTACAATCGTTGATGTGTCGCGATCGAACTTAACGACACAACCGGGCACAGCGGTGCTTACTTACGTGCAAGAAATTGTTCGAATGCATGCATCGCAGGACTTTCGACTGAGAAATTCCTGGTGCTTCTTTTTGCGTAACGTAAACAGAAGAAAAAGTAGCGGTGGGAATGTTCGCGCGTTTTCAATCTTCGAAAGCTGCGACACGGACCGTCTTCTCCCGGCCTCTCTGCCTCGCTGTATCGTGACCGGTCAATCTAATCGATCGAGAGGCTGGTTGCAAGTCACTTTTTCGCCAGAATCGATTTGCAGCGCCGGCACGACACGCACCATAGTGAACGCGACACGATCCTCGTTCGTGCACGAAGACAGACGGTCCACGCCGACCCTCCAGTGATTTTCCGAATCATCAGAAGGGTGTGAAGCATACATAATGCATCAGAGACATTATGCGAAGGCGTGTACAACTCTCGCGGGCGGGTCCCTGCCATTACACATGTACCTACGTATGGAAATGAAAAGGGCGGCCCCAGCTGTCTCGAGTGACCCAAATATGGAATTTTGGTCGTCTCGCGCCGTAACGAGCAGCCAGCCTCTGATTTCCTCTGGTCTTATTATCGATCATCGTTCTCGAGACCCTAGCAAAACCTTCGGTCCTCGCTAACGTCCCAAAACGACCGAGCTTCGTCACCGACGGTAGGTGACTTATCTGCGTACGTAATTATTCCGGAGCTTCTTCACTCGAAATGATACCTCTACCTTTTATGAATTCAGTCAAGGAGTTATACTTTATGTGGTAATTGTAACTGGACGGATAATGAACATATGCAGCGAGCTCCAGTACTCTTATTCACAGTTCTATAAAAATTCTAGAAAATTTACTTTCGTGTAGTAGAAAATCTCTTCCACTATAAATCTTAGAAAAATGATAGTAATTTTTGTTAACAAGTGAAATTTAATTGAATGTACCTCGTATCTTTCTTGCGATATTACTTACTTAACTGTTGCACTTTTACACATATAAAACATAGCAAATAATCCAAACGAAGCAGTTTGCATAAGTATCATACAAATGATAAACGGCTCAAATAATGAAATTAAATAATACGTCTGCACCGTTTATATGTATTCTCTTAACAAGTGAAACATGATAATCCGGTGCAAGCTTTCTCCGTTCACATGATCATAGCAACAGTAACTAAAGAAGGAGTCCAACTACCGCGCATATGTCGTCACGAACATGTCAACGTTAAAAACACTGAGCTGATGGATTCGTGAAATTCCTTTAATAATTCTGCTCTTCCATGCGGAAAATCGCGAAACAATGCGTTAGGTTCCATAAGGTAGCAGTTACGATATCGAGAACCTCGATTAGCCGAGTCCTTGTCGAGCGATGAAATGGTAGTAGTTGGTACGAACTGTCCACGGTTCCCTGCTTGCGTTCGGTTCCGCTCGGTTCCCGGATCTGTTAACCCGTTCATATTTATTTTCATTATTTAGCCATCTTGTCGGCAAATAACTGGTTAGGGATTCCCGCAATATTGGCGATAACTGCTCTTACCAGCTCCAAATGCCCAAATAACTGTCGAATACATTGCGGGGCGGCGCGGCGCGCCTGGCGCACCTATCGTTGAATTTTTAACGGGACAATCGTTCCCATCGATCGGCCACCTCCGGTTCCACGAGTGCCGCGACCGGTCTCTGGGAGGGTGGACGCATCGATTTTGCCGGTCGATCGCCAAACGGAAGTACGGTTCCGCCCAAATTCCGAAATAATCTATGGCGACGATAGAATTCGTGCCTTCTCGGGAACCGATGGAAAATCGGCTAGCCCGAAACTGCGCGCAAACAGGAAAATCTCTCGATGGGATCGAATAGTCTAATAGGAAAAATGAATTGACCGCGTTAGTTTACCGTCAGGTACGCCTCGAGCTATTAAAACCGATTTGGCGAAAAAGTCACAGCAAAAATCGTAAACCGATTCCACGAAAATCACCTGATCCGCTTGGAACTTGTATCCGATATCTGAAACCGACTATTGTTCTGTTTTAATGCCTGCTCTTCTGTTTTGAAAATGACTGCGACAGTGATTCTTCCAATTTCACGTGCCTAAAGGTTAAAATCACGCGTCAAACAAATTAATACGTTCGCTGTTGCGTTTTTTAGTTTCTTGCTCAAGTGTTCCTCCAATTTTGTAAAGTAATATATATAGTGTTCAGTAACTGTTAAAAGAAATCATTTTTTCATTTAGGTCTTCGTTTTCGAGATAAATAAGTCTGCAAAATGATAATAATGAAAATGGTTTTATTATGTCAACTGAGTGAACCCTTTGTTACAGAGAATTTGTAATAGCGTCGGTAACGGTGATGGTATGTAATAGTAACGATAATAAGAATAATAACAATAAGATCAAGAATTTGAGGATCATCACGAGCAATAGCGATGGCAAAATGTTTAAATAATGTAATAGAATTACAAAAGAAGTTAAATTTTAACAATTATAAAAGTTATATGTTGTGCTTCTATGAAAAACGAGGAGAATATCGAAGGCTACGGTCGGTGCATAAAAGTTTTTTGAGAATTTGAGAACAAGAGATGGTTAATTAAAATTAATACATAATACTACTGAATTGCAATTAACCAGCACGTCTGATCATGACCTACCAACTCTACTTCTTATTGAGCCATAAACATTTTTCTCAAAGATAACCTAAAATAAGTCTTTTCGACATACTTTTGCATATCGAATCTCCCTTTTATCTATCGTACCACCCTAATTACCATTTTCTCTATTGTATTGATCACCTGGTATACCAAAAAATTCGTCTCTCACCAGCGATATTAATTTACTATTCTTCCTCGTATAACGATATCGTTTCTCGATTAGTTGTATCAGTTCTCAAAGCACTCTCTAACCTAATTGCATCAATTGCTAATGTAAGTACTACTCGATAGCTTAACAGTATTTTACTAAAATTTGGGATATGGGAATTAACTCCTCGATCGGGTAGAAGAAATTCGGCCGGAGCATTCCTCGATTCGAATTTCTCCCGAGGCGTCGTAAGGAGACCGCAGAGGTGTCTCGATTTCGCAAGGATAAGGTCTCGGGCCTTACGTAAGCCAGCCGGAATGCGCGTGTAGGTGCTGGACGCACGGTGCAGACGGCGGAAGGGCGAAGAAACGGGTGCGATCTCGGGCCGTTGCATTCGTTGCAACATCGTCGACGAAACGCGACGACGAAGGCGGTGCCGGTTGGTTGCGGTTTATATGCCAGAAGAACAAGCGACCAGGCAACCGACACGGAAGGCCTTGTCCGCTGGGACTACCTAACTGCATCGTGCCCACGCGTTCCTCGACACAGCGAAAAAAACGACCATGGAAAAAGTCGTGGCAAGGTCTTGGGCTATAGCTGCACCGAGCGGCTTTCCTTGGATGCGGAAGACGAACCGGGAACCTCGAAATCGGTCACAGGAAGAACAAACTTGGAGACACAAAAGAATTTTCGAATAATTATCACGTTGTTCTAATACAGTAGAGAATAAAATGGTAAGACGAATAGAGAGAAAGAAATTGGTAAAATGTGGTTGGAAATTTTTTTCAGAACCACTCCATACGAATAATATCCTTTGCCAACCCTGACTTCTCCAATGTTTATGAGTCTCAGCAGATGCAAGTCTCAATTTTCGATTTTTTAATTCTATTTTGTATGTATTGAATTAACGGGTCTAATCCCAATGTAACATACAGAGAATGAAGCAATTATTCGAACATATTGTTGGCTTCTTACGTGTCTTTATGTTAATTGAAAATGTTGCAACTGTCTTTTAACTGCGCCAATGTACACTTACACACGGATTTTGATATTTCTATACTAAAATTAAACTTGAATTCGTAAACTGTTTCCCATTAGATAGATCGCCGTGATCCAATCTGTACCGTAAAATAACGATTTTGAATTTAGGGCTTCGTATCCAAGAAAAATAAGTCTGAAAAATAATTCTGTTGCGTAGAAGCTGGTGCGTCTGAGCATGGCCCATTAATTCTACTTCTGGTTTAAGCCTTGCGAACCTGACAGACCTTCCAACTGATTCTTCTACTAAAATAGGTTAGGCAGATCGTCGTAAATCATAAAATCAACTGTGTCCTGCTTAATTTTGTAACCCCATGTTTGATATTTTAATAACAAGACTAGGAATAACTTATAAATGAAATAAAAATTTATCTTGAATTTGCAATTGCTGCTCTACGTGCTTGTCCACGTTCTCTTCGTCTAGCTGAAATTTTGCGATGCATTTGCCGATTGAAGCGTCGCATATAATTAATGTCATCGTCTCTGGTTCATGATTTATATTCTGTGTTTGAAACATTTTACTCAACGAAGGATGTTATTTAATATTTAAGGAAAATGTTCTGACAAACACGAGTAGCTCCGTCGCGGGATCGATGACACGAATCCACGGCTCCCTTTGATCTAGAAACTCCATTCAGAGAAAGAGAGAAGCCCGACGCGCCTGCTGCACGCTTGCGCCGTCTGTATCCTGCCGACGCAGCCTGAAAACGAAATAGCCGTGTCAAGGTCTTGGCGACCGGACTCGCGGAGTGCATCGCAAACAAACAAGCTGCGTCCTTCTCTAGCCCCCGCCCTCCGGAATTCTTCCTTTGAGGGACGGGTTGTTTTCCTAGAAACGAAAATCGACGTTTCCTATTTTTGCCGGCAGAAGGACGGTCGAAGGAAGAGCGAGATAAATCCTCGCGAACACAGTTCCAGCACCTTTTCAGAAGTTATATGTGTCGTTCTCGTTTCCCGTTTGTCCGGTCGTCGACTTAAACGTCGCCGTTCGCGTTCCAGACCTGCTTCCTGGTTTGAGTTTCAAAGCGGAAGCGCCTCCCCGGACGATCGATAGTCGTTCGAAACGATAACATTGAGCGGCACTCGACGAAAATGCGTCCGACTAGCAGAATCGAAAATAATATGGAAAAATACGGGGAAAATGCGAAAATGTTCGAAAACGCCGTGGCAGACCTTGGCAGCCACGCGTCATGGGGTTTCCCACCAGCCACTGTCGAATTTATCTGACACGAATCTCCGAGCACTCCCTCCGATATGAATATTCTGATTGTTCCAAGAGATTTGTTGCTCGTCCGCCAATCAGCGTTCGAACGAAATTACCGTCGGTATCAGCGCCTCGGTTGCCCCAATCGCTCGCTGCAATTACATTAGACCGACATGACAGCTTTTTGCGCGAGTGTGTGCACGCGAGTAGACGCGTCGAGGGTCCCGGCCGGTCAGCAAGGAGGGACCGAGAGAAGAACACACGGCCAGCGTAAAAGAGGAAGACGCGGAGTAAAGGTCGTAAAAGAGGCGCACCGTAGAATGGCATAATTGCGGCTTTAGCGTACCTTAAAGCGCACGCTCGCGGCGCATCGGCCGAGGGACCAACTTTTTCAAGCATTCACCTTCTACGCTCACGCTTCTTTTTCCTTTTCTGTATCCGGTATTCTTGATCGAGCACTTTTCGAGGCGTCCATCGATGCAACCGATCTCCGAACGCTTCCAACGCGCTGCAACTCAACAACAAAAATATGTAATTCGAGGCTATTGAAATTATTCAGTCATGGGCAGAATAATTTCGATACAATTTATAACTATTTATAAATTCTATCTTTTGTTATGAACGAAAATATATCAATGAGATTTCAACGCGAACTAGCTAAACGCTCGAAGACAGAGAATCGTCACTGATTGGCCTGGCAATAAATTCTTACGTAACAGAAGGTACTCTCTACAACACAATTATCTTATCCAGTCATTGAACACTTGTTCTACTTATTTGTTAAAATGTTCGTCTTTAAATCCACTGAGTAATATTATTGCATGCGAGCTGTTTTACTACTAAGTACATACCTCCCCGAAAACAATTCTAGTATTTCTTGATAATTATAACTTCTCTTCAACGTGTTACATAAGAAAAATACATCTAAATCTGCAAAGCAACTATCGGTTTATAAAAGAACTACTATTCTATAGATTTTTATGTGAAAAGTGTGTAATAAATATCACTTTTCCAACACCTGGACAGATTACTCTACCGTGATCTTTGCATGGCTTATTGTGATGACACAGTTGCGCCGAACTATTCGATGACGTTGTTGTCGCGGATGCACGTCCGCGATAATAGAACGACGATTGCCACGGGACGTAATTAACCTTTCCTACTCGCGGAGAAGCGGCCCGGACAAGGGAATCGATGAGCTCTCGCGAGTATCTGCGGCCATGTCGTTCACGATTATCTTAGAATGCGAAATTTAATGGCGGAATTTGAATAGCTCGTTAAACGGGTCTCGGGAGGAGTGGAGCGGCAATGTGATTCAGATCGCGTCTTTGATCGGACGGGAGAAAAGAGTCGTCGGCGTGGTTCGGTAGTAATGAGCGTTTTTCCAGGTCTGCTGTTTGCAAACGGTAAACACTGTTCAAGAGTTATTATCCTTCTTCCTCCTCGGACCATTCGGAGAATTTAGTAGGCGGAGAACAATAATCGCGACCGTGGGCACGAGGACTACGGCCAAATTACTATCTTTTTGAAAAGAGGATTGTATCAACGGCGGACGAACCGGTAGCAATTCTCCGTTTGGTCGTGCCGTCAGACTGTCCGTCGGAATTATCGGGTCCCGCGTCAGATGAATTTTTGATTCGATAACGATTCTCATCGTCGATATCATTACTTTTCTCCTTACCCAGACGGGATTTCCAGTCCCGGCAGAGATAGCGTTCCCGTCGAGTCAATCACGGAGGAAAACTATTTTTCCTCTCTGTTTGACTCCCCCGACCCCGTCTCGTCCCTTGTCCCTCCGCTCCGGCAATTGTTCGAGGCAATTTACCTGGCGAAATCCATCAACGGAGCTTTTATTAACGCGACAATCGTAGGCCGCGAACGGTATTGCCGGATATTGATTTCGAATTAGTAAGATCGCCGGGTGGCTCGGCGAGGGGGAGGGGGTCGTAGAGACCGGTGAATAGAAATCGACGATGGAAGAATGAGACTATAATAGAATCACTGTCCCATTGTGCAGCGAAACGGGATCCATGGGACGTCGTCGTTCCGAGGCGGCGGCGTCCTCCGACGATCATCGATAAATTTCCACCGCATCATCCGCCAGTTTTTACCGTCCTCCGTTGCTGCTATAAAATTAACGCAGGTGCTCCTTTGCATGCAACTTCGTTCCCACCAAACAAAAAGACCAGTGAAACGTAGCTGCAACGAGCGAAGCGTGCGGAGACGCGAAGTACACGAGAGCATGAATGACGAGCGAGAAAGATCAATGAATCAATCGGACCGAAGATTTCAATGATACGCGAAACTTAGCGAAACATCAGAGAAATCTGCAAGAAAGTTAAACACTGGAATATGCGAACACTCTTTCTCCCTGTTCTATGAACATTTTTCGTTGAAATTTCCACCGTTACCGTATTTACCATTTTTCCTTTGTTTACAGACAAATACAATTTAATCTGTAAAACGCGTCCAAAGCGCACTACAAATGTTTACGATAAATCCGTAAAGGCAACGATTTTCAGCGTGCCGACAAAAAGATTTGAATACTGTTTGGAAATACTCGACCATTAATTTATTTCGAAGAAGAATACGAATGAAGTTGCTCCTCGGTCGTTAATTTTGAAATGAAGATAGCAATGGGGTAATTTGGGAACAATTTCGGTGTTTACTTCGAATAAAATTTGGCGAAGCAGGTAGTCAAACTGTACGCGCGAGCGATCTAAATATATTAATCCGGCGTATTAAGTACCGATAAAGAATAAGTGAGGTTGCACTTTCGAATGTGGCTTAATGAGCTTGATACCACCACTAACGCATCAATGTCGTCCGGTTAATCGTTTCCATTATCTCTGCATCGTGCCGGCCAGGCGCGGCGCGGTGTTCGGCTTGGGTTGCAAGAAGTTCTGAATCACGCGGCGAAGTAAGGCTCGGCCAACAAAATTGCACAGGCCGGGTTGAATTAGTGCTTGTAATAAACGATGAAACACCATTACGCTCGTATAATTTCGCTGCGCCGATACACGGAACCGTTTAGCCGATGATAGAGCAGGTGGCCGTGTACTGGCGGCATAACGAGAAGCCGCGCACAGCGAAGACAGGTTTTTCGGGTTGCATAAAACACCGTTGAAGGCCCGAGTCCTATCCAAAATTGCTCGAGCCTGGATTTCTCGATCATCCAGCTGGCAGCTTGCTAGATAGTGGCAAGAGGCTCGAGGGTTAAAAAGCAACGAATCAACATTAATCTTCCCCCACCTCGCCGGGATCGATTGGTTTACACAGAACAGGGGTGGAAGTGCATAAACACGTCTAATTATTGCACGGTTGCAATGAAATTGAGCGGCCCCTGTGATAAATTAGCCGCTGCGCGGCCGTTAATGGAACACTTTCGCCGGCGGGTTGCCTCTTGCAGCTTATTGGGTCGCGACGTGGGAGGGCCACAGCAAAACGGTGGTGGACGTATCGCTGTTAAACGCCGCGAGACAGTTTCGAATTAAACGTTTCACAGTTTAGCAGTCCGGGCCCCTGGGCTCGAGGATCAGGTACCAACCTGTTTGGCACGGGTGAGACTAAACATGACTCCGATCGGTCAACCTGAAAAATTCGTCGTCCAATTACTCTTTTTAGTACTATTTTTGCTCGTTGCTCCGGAGTAAAATCGTTCGAACGTCTTGCACTGCTAGAAACTAATAGTAGAAATTGGTTTTGCAATTTGATGTTGAAGAGGGACTTGACAGGGGATAATTATTTGACGTATCATTAGCGAGAAGCTGTTTAGACCGTTTCTTTTTGCGTACGATCTGTTGTAATTCACTGACTATGTGTCCGCGGAAGCCGTTTCCCGAGGTCTGCACTTTATTGCACGCCCACTGGTTAGGAGAACCCACTATAGGAATCCCAGCAAAGAACCAAGGCAGCCAGTCCGGAAAAACAGCCGCCAAGATATATCCATTCGCATTCAAGTCATTTACCTTAATGGAACTTTATTGTTTTCGTGCACTAATTGAAACCCATGAAACGAAACTTAGTTATTGAATTTGATCCTATTCATATTGTTAACCCTTCCAGGATGAATATTGATGATATTAGTACGACACATCTACTTCCAGACATTGTAAGCATATAGTTTGATTTTGTACATAACGGAAGATCGGGATATATTGTTTATTTTTCCCCTTATTGAAGTCATTGATACATAACCTAATTCTATGAAGAAAATATTCGTAGTACTCTAAAAAATCCTCGTCCTCGAAGTATTAAGCAAAAATGGATCGATGCCATTTTCTCGCGGGATAAGTTTCTAATAAAAGTAGATGTAATTAATACTCGTATGTGAAAGATGTCCAATTTCTCATAAAGTTATATTTGCCGAAGGTTCCCTACGCAAAACATCGTCGTAACAGTCGCATTGAGAATAAACACATTTTATTTATCAAACGATATTACTCCAACATGATCGATAAGGAGGGATTTTAAATTGCATTAAAAGGAGATCGCTCCATTGTCACAGAGAATAATGGATTACTGATAAACAAGTCGCGTTTGCAGCAGCAATTCCTCTTGCCATCGGAGAAGGTCGCGCAAGTTGTCGCGGGTTAGCGACGAAGGTGGAATTGCATAAAGGTGTCTAATTATTAGTTCGTGCGAAGGCGCGGCGCCAGATCGAATCTGCGTGCATGCAGAGCCGCCATAATGTCTCCGACGTGTTTTCAGCCGCGAGTAGCACGTCGTCCTACCCCGTTTTTCCAGTCTAATCGCGACCGGCTAATTCTCTCTGGCGCAACCAACGAAAGGATTTCCTTCCCGCTTCGATTACGCTTTTATCCCAAGTTTTTACTGGTGCTCCGGTTCTCACATTCTATGGGAAGGCGGTGCGCTCTAACGGCAAGATTTTTACGAGTGTTTCTCGCGTGTCGCTCGGCCCGAAACTATCGGGCAGCGCTCCGCTCGTTTGCCTCTATCGGAAATTCGAGATTGTCGTCAAACACGTCGAGGGCACTCGATCGTTTCCGTCTGAGAGTTTTACGAGCCCGTTCAAGGCTACACGCGATCTCGGCCACGTTCGACAATTTCGGTGCCACTTTTTTCGGATTTACGCTGCGCTTTCCGGCGCGCCGCGCAACGAGGACCGGTGCGCCACTCTTCGCAGCGCGGGAGGAGATGATAAATCGGCGGTGTATACTCTTAAGAGGTCACGACCCTCGTTCAGAATCCGTTTGATCGTTGGAACGACGTTAAACGTCCCGACGGTTAAGCTTCTGTTTGGCGACGGCCGTAACTTGCTTGATTATCGTAGCCCGTTCGTTAATCAACCGGGACAGCGTTGTTTAATTGCGACCGCAGAGTTTCCCTGCTGCCAGCAAGGAGCCGCGTCCTCGGTGGTACATTCGACCGACGAAACCTGGAAAGGGACACCGCTTAACCCAGAAACTTCCGTTCCCATCGAAAAATCCTCTTTATGCAGAAGAGCAACTTCTCTGGGAACCGTAATTTCGCTGAATTTACGTTTTAAAAGGTCCCTCTTTTCGGCACGGCCGTCCATAAGCGGCGCAGAAAATAGACTTTTCAAAGTCCGTAAAAAATTCTCCGGCCGTGTATTTATTACCGCGCTACGCCGCAAGATTGCATCGGCGACTTTCCCACGAGCGACCGGCGTTAAAAAAATCCGCCGTCCTCGTTACCGTGCTGGAGCGCCCTATCGCCGGGTTAAAAACTCGCGATCAAGAAACTCCATCTCGTTAAGTAGCTCCGTCGCGTTCAAATCGCATTACCTCGATCCTCTTTCGCGATCGCGCCTCGCCGGGAACGTCGCTGCTCTGCGGCTGATCCCGCGGCCACTTCCGGTCACGCGGATCGCGAAAAAACCCCGAGTCGGGCGGTTGATAAGAAACGCGGTCGTACGCATCGCAATTATCCCCCTCGATCGAGAAACACCCGGCGAAATCACGATCCTTTCTCGCGAAACCAAAGCTATCAGGCTATTTAGCTATCGAGCTCTTTTTCATTAAAGTATCTCGCATCTTCCAATCTGGGCAGGTTCATTTTCTACATGTGTCCTTAACGCGCTTCTTTATTTTCTCGGATTTAATTGAATTTTCCTGCATTTCTGGTTTTCTCGTATTATAATCTTCGAGACATGCACGCGTCTGGGCACCTTGCGCGGATCCCAGTAGATACGACTGATTAGAATCAAATGTTGTCGCGTTTAACGCTTTTACGGCCGCGACAACGATCTCTGGAAATTTATGAATTTAAAGTATTTTATTTAATAAAATTAAAATTGGATAGCTATGTTGCATGATATCAATTAATTTTTCAACGTCCTTTCGGTTTGAGGAACCTTATAAAATTGGGGAGATATAATAGATTTGCGTAAAAATTAATTTTCAACTGTGAGTAAATCATTCCGTCAAATGATATTATTACTGAGCTAACTAACTGAACTGTTTTACTAATTATTACACAGGAATGAAGCGATGACTTTTTCAAATACAGATATCCTCTAGGAAGATTTCGCTGTGACACGATATAAAATAGACAATTAAACTGACGAAGTCAGTAGATTGTGGAAACTTCACAATTATGGACATTTCTGAATATACCATAGAAATTAAGACATAAATTTCTTATGTATATTTTAACCTAAATATAACGTAGTCGAAGATGATTCTGATAACATGAAAATTGATGATATCTAAGAATTACTAATATGAGAACCGATTAATGAAGCAAATTCAGTGTATATGGTATTAACTCGTAAAGGCAGATGCTTCCACTGATAGCAGCACTCAAGTTTATGAGTGAAGTTCAGAAATGCTTCGCCCCATGTAATGGAACGTCTAAAGATCTAGATTCAGTATCTAGAAGTATCAGTACTTCTGTGACACTCTTGATCAAGATCAACGAAAAGTTCCGCACGTTTGCACTACTCGACTGAGTTCACATTGCTTATTTAATAATAGTTTTTATTGCAATTTTATGCAATTTTTACATAATTTATCTCGCTGAAAACAGTTGTTGTTGAATATTTATACTACTGTTCTATAGATTAATGTTTCTATATAACGCAGCGACTTTTAAAATATTTATTTAATACGAATAACAAATAATACGAATAAAATAGCAAAGTACAAGTGTGTACCTAATGTGGAATACCCTTCTCCATTTGAAATGCCGGTTTTAAAGGACATTGGACATGAATCATGGATACTAGTTGTTCCATAAATTAGGACAATGAAGCATTTAAAGTTCACAATATGGAACATTTTTATTACAACTGATTCTTACAGTACAACATTTGCCTGAGTGAATTTGTAACACGCAATGTTCAAAAATATGGGTAGAATTTGTTACATCCACTTTGAAATGCTGTATCTATTTTCATTGTATTATTTGCGCTACTATTTCAAGTAGGGGCCACAATCGATCGGTGTTTCATAATAGGTAATTTACTTTATAACCTGCTATCTTTTCATCGAGGGTGTATCATAGCAAACATGAGTTTTCGTATTCGCCGCGTTTCGTACACCTTATTCGTAGGTGCGAACCCAGTAGCTCCGAACGTATCCCGAGACATCGGACTTGTTCGAATGGCGATCGTTGCGCCATAAATGGTGGTCGGTCCGAGTGGCCGGTGTGTTCCACACGGTAGGCCCCCGGGGGCAGATATTAGACGAGGTTCCCGCGATTCGCGAAGTTTCAAGCGCGCGTTCGTGCGCGACACGGGAAACGAGCGGCCATGCTTCACGGCGCATTGTTCGCTTGCGGTGAAGGATCACGCGGGGGCCCCCTTTGTATTCCGACGAGGCACCCGGAGCATAACTTTTCTCGGGGAGGCTTCGCACTTGTAACGTCGAGCCCCGCGACGAAACACCGTGTCCCGAGGAACAACTTTCCGCCGCTTCGGCCCGCAAGACTCCCAAAGCGGCGTTACGGTACGCGACCGAGACAATGGCACTCGGAAGGGTTTGTATCCCAGACGTAACATCTGTTAGACGGGATTCCGGGCCCGCGGACACTCTGCCGTGATTAATCGCCGCGGGAAGGATCAATTGAGCGTAACAGATCGAGCCGGGCAGGGCCGGGCTGGGCCGAGCCGAGCCTGGCGTTAATTAGTGTGCATTTATTAAATCAATCGGGTTGCTCGTTATTTATTAACGATCCTGTTACGCTCGCAATTCACACCGCTGCGTCCGATTCCATCGATAACGCAGTTACAACCGCGAACACCGTCCGCTTCCTCCGAGCGGGCCGCGCGAAACGAAAACAAGAATCGAGACGCAAATGGGAATATAGATAGCATCGCACCTTTGCCTGGAACCAGTGTAACTAGCTCTGCGGGCACTCCTCGCGTCCATTTATGACGTTTTTCCGTGGACAGTCCGATAACGAAACTGCTGGAACGGTTCCGCTAGACTCTAGAGCTTAGACAGAAGACCAGGAGACTGAATTTATGAAAGGATGATATTATTTCCTAACAAGAAAATTAGATAATACGTGGCTGCAGGTGCTGGAATTACCGGTGTCTGGTTTGATGTACGAGTTTCAGGAAATATTCGCGGAATAGAATTTATTTCCTCTATTCGGTGTGCAATACTTATAACCTGCTACGCGGATGATTAGTACAATACGGATCGATGATCCGTGGCAATGCATTAATTAGCAGATGAGGCAAACTATCGTCTACGACTGTATGGGTGAATGAAATACCCGCTCGGTCGGCACAGAGTTTATGGCAATCGGGGATGAGATATCTTAAACCGTAAGAAACAGGGGGACGAGAAAGTTCCGGCGCGTAGCTGTCGGTGACGTCAATGTATCGCGCTTAAAACTCGCGCGACGGAAAACACATCGTCGAAGGAAGAGTTAAAGACGCTGAGAAGGAGAAGGACGGGGAGAACAACGGGAAAGGAGACGGAGAAAGCTGTGCGGAGGCGTGTCCGCGTGTAAAGTCTGCCGAGAGGAGACTTCTGGCGTGGGCTAGGCGAACGAGCAGCCTTTGCCGCATAATGGATGACTTCCTAACGACACTTTAAGATAGTTCTCACTCCTCGTCGCTCTGTGTTTTTCTTCCATAGCGAAATACTCCGCTCTGGCCTCACTGTGTACCCCGCGGATCCCAAACGGGGACGAAGAAAGCGAGGAATAATAGATTTTTTGCCGATTACGTCACTCGCTTTGCTGGCTTCTTTCGCGAGCGCTAGAAGACTTTGCTCCCTTTAGAAACGCTGTTTCGCAAATTCTTTTTTAAAATCGCGTCACTTCCGAATTTGTCTTTTCCTACTCTAGGACGCTATGGCTGTTATTTTTGAACGTGCCAATTTGCTTCCGAATATGTTGTTCGTATTCTCCATCATCGCGGTCGGACGCTTTCTCCATTATTAAGCGAGCATGTTATTAAGCGACTCTTACAATAGTTCGTTCAATACATAACAAAATGCTACTCATCTTTCATTATACCACGTAGAGAAAAGTAGTAGGAGAGATCCGTAGTGTAAGGACCACGTAGCACAATGTAAAAAGAAGAGGCTGTAAGCCCATCATGAAACTGTCATGATAAAGTTTAGTTTCCTCACTGCCCAAAGATCGCAATTGGTTTCTAAGAATACTTTTATATCGGCGACGAATTCGAATCAAGAAATAGTACCTTCGATTTTCAAATCGAGACGATGTTACTCGCGATTGTCCAAAAGGTGTGCTTTCCTATCAGGAAACGAGTCGGTAAAAAAATTTGGCAAACAATGCCTCTAGGAAGTGTCCAACGCTCGAAGAATCCAACAGGATGAAGAATGGCCTCGCCAGCGGTGGATTAACGGCCGAGAGGAGCACTCGGGAGGATAGCGAAATTTATAGAAGCGACGCTGGAACGCAGAAGACAACGCTTTCTTTGAACTTTCATGCGCAGGTATTTTTTACTTCTCCCCCGGCGCGACGCGACGGGCAAGGGGAAAGTGAAGGAATCGCGCAAGAGGCCGACAAGCCCGGTTAATATAGCTGCGGGACTCCTCCGGGATATTAGGAACTTTCTTTCCAATTTCACGATTTTTTTACGTCCAATGGGGGCGAGCTACATTGTTGATTACGGGAACGTGGCGCGCCGCGCTTGTTCCTTTATTTAACATTGCCACGAATTACGATAATTCCAGTGTTCGATACCTTTTCACGCGTTGCAGTTTCTAGCTACTTTGTTGCATAATGATCCTCTTACTTTCCTTCGCAGCTATGCCGATTAGACTTTCGTGGTCGTAAATTCTTTCGTGTTTAGTAGAGAATACGTAGTGTTACGTTTGTAACGTTATTTTACTTTTTTTTACGAAACAACTGTAACTCTTATGTTAGCAACCGACGACTCTGGTTTATTATAATTCCTTCAACGATTCTTTATGTTCTGCTAAATATACTATACATGCATCATTTTAATTGTCCATTCTTCGAACACTATTATAATATATCAATTTATAGTTTCATAATACAAATTTTCGCAGAACAATTTGAAACATTGAAACTTCAACCCTCTGCGCTACAATTTTTTTCATACTGTCATTAATAAATTCCTATACGAGAAAGAAAATGCTCAAATTAACTGTAATTGCAAAATAGTCACAATAGGAAAAATAAATTTCACTACTCCTTAAAAGAAAAGAGTAAAGGCTGTAGCTAGATTACGTTCGAAATGTTTTTAACGAGCCTGATTAATATGAAATACAGACAATACATACAAATATACATACTATAAGTTCAATTTATTATATTTAATAGATTGAACATATGTGTACGTTTATAAAAAATTACACAGAAAAGGAAAGAGAGTTTTCATCAATTCTACTGTTATTATTGCAGCACTTTGATTTAATGAGAAAAGCCCCACTTGTATTACCAGATTCTATCTTAAATCTTCCTCGCGAGTCTCGCATAAAACCATGTAGCGAAGAGTTAAAAATTGCGGTAGAAAAAAGCAGAATTTCCGTTCAAAAATAAACTAGTCTACAGCGGTAGTAGCAGTTTCTTAACGGCGAATCCGATGATAGACGATCCATTTAAACTTCGGGTAGCGGCGCGGACAGATCGGCCGGCGCATCCATTAGCCGGCCGTGTTCGTAGCGCAGTGATTAGCGTGGCGAAACGGTGCAGGATCCTCGGCGTGTCCGTCCGCCGTCGTCTCCTTCGGTTTTCCAATCCGAATCGTCATCGGCCTATCTATTTTCTCGCATGACCACGTCCACGGGGAATTTGTGGTCGCGGCAGTCGCCGTGAGAACCACAGCGCGCCGTCAGGAACGCGTCCTGCGTAATCATCCATCGAATGATTTAAACGCGAGCTTCGGTCCTTGGAAAATACATACGCGAAGAACGGCGAGCGTGTCGTAGAGAACCGAGCCCGCGAGCCGCGAGGCGAGAGAACGAGGAGCCAGCCGGGGAAGAAGCAGAAAGAGTAGAAAACGACGTGACGGGAGCTTTTCAAGGCTACCGTGTTACGCAACGAGCCTTTCTTGCGCTCCCGAAAGAAATATTTGCTCTCGGGCGTCTCCGAGGCAGAAATCGCGGGGCGGCGTCGATAACGTCTCGGCAAACGCGTTTTCGGCCGATTGCCCGGCGAAAAACGCGAAGGAGGCGAGGTCGCGATAAATTTTTCCTCTCTGTTTCGCCTGCGCGGTTCTTTCCTTTCTTTCTTCTTTCGCGTTGTTTTTTGTTATTCGTTATCGACTCCTCATCGTCGCGTACCTTTATCGTGAGCTTCCTACGCCGCGTCACAAATCACCACGATTATTTTTCATCGATATCCCCGATATCGCCCGGCCATGTTCCCTGAATCAGAATCAAATCGCGATAGCCGGCGCGCACGTTACTCCTGCTGCAGGACAATGCCTCTCGCAGGCCATTCGCACCATTCGTGGATTCACGAATGGAAAGGGTCTCTCCTGTGTTCGCTCGGCACAATACAATGTGTACGTGTGTCGTCGCGCGGGGCGTATCTCGTTGACGTAGTGCGCCGCGTCTGCGCTATCGGTATCAATGTCCTAGTAGCCCGTGTCCTGGATGGATTACGAGAATTTAAAGCTTCGACCGGTGCACCTTTGCGGAATATGCGTCGCGACGACCACCCGGCTTTTTTCCCCGACAGCGGCAAACGTATCGACGCCCGTCGTATAACAGGGAATTGATCGCGCCAGACTGTTTGCGTTCTGTTCTGTCAACTTTTCAGTCACGCGGAGCCTTTCGCTGGATTCACGCACTCCGATCCTAGTGCTTTCTCGGCTGCGCAGGGTCTTAGCGGTTATCCACCTTTCGCTGTCTGTGTGTGGTTAGCGATACACTCCTCCGGGTCGAAATCGAAACTGGCGCGATGTCTGTCGACGTTGGTTTAAGCATTGCGTATTTGTACTTCTTTGAAATTAACACTGAAGTTACCGACCAGTAAAAGTGACTGACGATCTATAAAAATAATAAGACTGAATTTATTTAAATATCTCGCTATTTTTGTAAGAAGGTATAGTTGAATTAAGAAAGTTATACAGTCGGTTCCTGTAAAAGAGTCTAAAAGAGTCTTTTTATGACGTCGACAATCTCAATCAGTCAGCTGTTGCAGTCTTCTTGAAAAGTGCATAAATCACTGTAAATCTATTGTATATATTTGGTTTTCTTTATATTTCGTTTAAATGCAACACTTTTATAAAATATATAATTTAACCCTTCGCACTCGAGTGACGACTTTGAGGCGACGCTAAAAATTGCTGCGCTATTTTACAAAAATATTTTCACATTTTTAAATTTGTCTGTATTCGATAAATTGTCAAACATACCAAATGGAATAGACCAGACGGAAATACTGTAAGTTGGAACAAATATTTTCATTTCAAAATTAAAATAGTCTCGAGTGCAAAGGGTTGATAAAGGATATCAATGTATATATCCTTCTCAACAAGTTAGCTGTTTTTGACGGGTATACTCGTCACGAAGAAATGATAACATTTCGTGTTGTGACGAGTACACTCGTGAAAAACAGCTAAGCGATTAAAATAAAAATGCAACACGCGTGTTGAAATCAAACGAAAAGAATAAAAAACAGAATGTTCTCCAAAATCAATGAATTGAGAATCGTAACTTTTGTTATTCTGTCAACCGTCGTCGTATGAGCTTTGGGGGTACGGATGATAGAGTGATTAATAAGTTAACTGTGGATCTTGATACAATATAAAAATAGTTTATGCGAATCATAAGTAAATTAACACAGAAGTTCAATAAAAATTGATCCCCCCTTTCAATGACTTTAATAAGTTGAAAGTAAGATATCAGTAGATTATAAATTTTACGCATTTACGACAAAAATAAATAGATCAAATACAAAACTAGAACGACATTACTAGAATTTAACAATATTGTTAGAATGTCGGTTTACGTTAATTCTTCCAATTTTTTCAATTATAGTTCTAACTGCATAAAATGAACCACTAGTAAATAGAGTACAGAATCATTGACTTAGCAATGAGCTAGCATTTGCAAAAGATAGCTACTATTAACGTGTCATTCCAAGCTAGCATCCAACACTGCAATGCTCTCCCATTGTCCAAACGAAGCATCGTGCTTTTTCTCTTGGCAAAAATGCTATAGCAATTTGATATATTCTAGATAAGGTGTACTGTCACGGTAACTAAGCGAGCCGAAGACTATCGCATCGGACTGTGCATGGAACTCGCGCACGGTGCCGATGCAGCCGATGCAGCCCGGAGAAATGATTAGAAAGCAATTTAGAAGATTGGCCGGGTAATTTCCCGCGGAATCCATTTCATCGCTGGCAACCTTTAATTAATTAGAATTATCAGCGGCTAAATGTGTACAGTGTATTGACGGGGGAGAAAGAAGGAAGATAAGAACAACGCTGGGATGTTGCTCGATTACAGGAGGGTTCAAGGTGCTCTTCCCACCTATTCTTGCTTCGCTCTCGTCCCTGGCATCCCGATCGGCGGATCGTGGATTACAACCGGGACTATTGGCAAGCTTAACTCGTGGTCGATTGCCTTTACGAGTTACCGAGCATTTGCGTATTTCACGGCGGACCGTTA
Source organism: Augochlorella aurata (assembly GCA_028455555.1). Classification (NCBI taxonomy): domain Eukaryota; kingdom Metazoa; phylum Arthropoda; class Insecta; order Hymenoptera; family Halictidae; genus Augochlorella; species Augochlorella aurata. The sequence continues at coordinate 3,495,050 of CM052160.1, forward strand.
TGACTGCGATCGCGGAGGAAGAGTACGGTCGCTTATCCGGCAAAGGATCGACCGATTTAGGTCGATCTCCCGGCTCGCACTGACGGGATTAACGCGCTGCGCGCATCCTCGCGTCTCCGTTATAATTCCCCGGTTATTCTCGCCGAGAAGAATCCGTGCACAAAACAATTTCGAGGATCGGCGCGGCCGGACAAAACGCCGGAAATTGAGAACGGTTTTCGATGATGACCACGGTGCTTCGTCAACTGCTCTGGGAAATTGATAATTTCCTCTTTCCCCATTTTCGATCGCGCGAATCGAACATCGCGATCGATTCTCAACTCGAACAGGAAGCTCGAAGAAATTAATCGAGAAATTACTGTACAATTAGCCTCTCGAGTTTACCTTGCCAGTTAACGCTGAACACAGAACTACACGCACTTTTATGGTTATTTATCTTTGTCAAATGGTAAAATCATAAAAAATGTTCTCACGCGTTGGGGTTGGTTCTTTACTTCGTTTGGAAACAATGAATCGATAAATCGTGTTTGTACTAAATTTATTGTAACTGCTGTGTGCGCAGTTGAATAGTTTACTTTTAGAGATACATATAACCGTAAGACTTCTCAGATGATATACAACATTGCTTTCAGAACTGCAGCTTAAAGTAAACAATTCACTCGTTACGCTAGCGTTGGAATGCTTTTGTGATGGCTTATGCTTGCACTAAACTATTGCAAATTCTGCACATGCTGTTGCATCAGTTTCTAATTTTACTAGTACAACCTAGAGACGTTCCTATTTTTATAGCTTCCACATGGTTTTCAACACTTTCAGCACAATATAGTCCGCTCGTCAAATATTCAATGTATAAACTATCATTAACCCAAGCATGCGAGGGTCAAAAAATGTCCGCAAAATTTAGAAAATGTACTTTATAAATATCTTACACTTTATTTTTACATTAACAGGTGTTGCATAAATAAATATACTTCGAACAGATAAAATAATATTCATAGCAGTTTTTCTTACATGGACACAAAACGACCATCCCTTAAGCTGTACCTAAACCTTCTAATACCTTCAGAATCCTAGGAAACTGAATTGTTTAGTTCGATTTGTTTCCATCGAATGGCAAATTACGAAGAACAAAATCTGACGAAGAATTTCCTTTTTCTGTTCCAGGTACGTACTCGAACGCTTCAAGACCAAGCCCGTCAGGCCCCGAGATTGCCCCGGCGCCGAAAAACCGGGCTACACGTGAGTTTCTTGGATCGATACACAGTTGGCCCGTGGTCCGCTCAAAGATACACCCTTTATCGCTGACAACTATATCCAGAAAGCAGCGATTCCAGAAAACACCGAGTCCCAAGGATCCCGTTTTTTCGCGGCGCGTGTTTTGCCTGCTAGTCGTGTCCTTTCGTCCCCTAGTCTGGCGGGTCCAGAAGGACGGGTGGCACCCGGTGCATGACCAGAATCGATTATGTTTTTCTCGATGGACACGAATTAATGAGAGAGGGTCCGAGCTCTCTCTCTCTCTCTCTCTCTCTCTCTCTCTCTCCCCCTCCCTCCCTGTCCCTCTCCACGCGAATTCCTGGGACGCGAACGTCGTCGCTTTCGACCGATCGAAGGGAACGCTCTAGCGAGTCGCGTGATATCGGGACGACGCGTCTAAATGTTCCAAGTATATGCGCCTAATGCCATGCCACGAGGCCTAATCGTCGTATGCAAATCACAGGGCGGCCCCCAGGCACATTCGTATAATCAATGCTCTATCTCGCGATCGATGCCGATACGGCGCCGCTCACGTATTTTCCAAACGTACTCTAATTCGACGCTCCCTAATTTCTCTGGCAATTTTCGTACGTGCTTTTTCGTACCAAGCGGCGGGGGAGGGGCAGAGGACCGATTCGAGTCGATCTGAGGGTGGTTCGATTGAAATTCTCCAACGTTTCTTACCCTATTGATTTCCTTTCTTCACTCTTCACGCGCATCTTCATTACTGATTTAATCCGTAACTGCACCTTCAACCCTTTGAGAACGAATGTCGACATATTGAAGATATTAGGAATGTTGGAAGCTGAAACTATATAGCTTGATCATGTACACAACAAAAGATCAGAATACATTCCATTATTTAAATCCCTGATGCACAATCTTATTCTGTAAAGAAAATGTTCTGAGCACTCTCATACTACCGGTCAAAATGTTCCAAATTGTTCCACATTTTGTGTTTTAAAGTTGCTGAAATTATAAAGACTTTCTTGTAGAAAATGATTGAGTAAGCTTCTTAACCAAAACATACTTCATAACAAAAACGGCGAAAGATCCAACTAAATTGTGTCTTCTCGTTATGAAGCAATAGCTGTTAGTGATTTCTAAATTGCCACGCAGTGTTTCTAATGAAATCAACTTAGTCTACCGATCAATAACACGAAAGCAACATAACACCTTGCTACATTCTTCTTCTGTAATTGCAAACAAATCACATTTGATTCAAAGAATTCGCGTGGGCAAGCAACGTTAATTACGGAACACTTTCTAATTAATGCAAAATACTCATTTAAGAGGAATTACTATGAATCACGTTCCTCGCGGGAGAGGTTTCTTCTCTCTTGACATCATAGTCACCTACCGTTCGTCCAAGGTCTCGTTTACATTGGAATCGACGGCCGGACGGTCCATCAGATCCCCGGACCGACGTTTACGCGTGTACACGGAGAATAGTGTCAAAACGACTGGTAGAACAAATCGAGATACGATCGACGATTAAGAATTTCTACGTGTCCGGCTGCTCGTCAGCGTTTTATCTGTGCCACTTCGCGTTTCTCACTCTGCCTGTATCGATCCAGCGTTTTTCTCCTCTTTCTTTTACCTTCCGCTCCCCCCCGTAGCTCTGGTTAACGCACCTCGGCCAGACAGTACGGCTGTCTGTTATTTCATCCAACGACCGATTAGCATAATCACGCGGTTCTCCGCGCGGATCTCTCGTTCCCTCTCCCTCAACCCCTCTCTCTTACTCTCTTTTTCTTTCTCTTTCTCTCGCCGCCGTAATCTGCCGCCGTAAACTCTGCGAGCGATGCAACGGCTGGACACGCGTGTGGGATATATCCGCGGATTCAGCGGGCGCGCACGCAAATATCGGAACTCCGAACAAAGTACACATGCAGCCTTCTTTTTTTTTATGGAACGAGCCAAATCCTCTGATATAAAATCGCGCACGGAAATATCGCAGCGCTTTTTGTTTTTCACCTGAAAGGACGATGCTAAGTTACGCCGATCGTTGCGACGAGCAAAACGCAACAGCTTCGCTGCGCTAGAACAAAGCTCGATTCAATCGTTTTTTCCTCGCTATCTGCTGTTTTCGCTGTTTTCTGGATAACAACAAGAGCGACACAGTTCGGCTGCAACTCATGATCTCTTGATGCACTGCTTTATTTTACGAGATCGGGAGCGCTAATTGTTATCTTCGGCAAGGGTGGACACGAAATTATAGTATAGTATATAGTAGTATTATAGTTGTATATAAATGATTATAGTACTAAATTATAATTGGTACGTTGATAGACATTTACTGGTTATATTATTGCTTGACACCGTTCTTCAGAATACGTTAGAAAATATTTTTATATACAGTTTCTTCGAGGAAATGTATACGAAGTTGTCAAAACATTGTAAATTATTGATACTTATAAACCAGCATAATCAGGAGCTTGATACACTCAAGAAGATAGAGGTCTTCTTCAAATTTCTAAATTTAATTAATTTAGCATAAACGGGCGGGATTCCTTTTAATTTCTCTGCAATAATTCGACATACTAATAACAATGATAATAAAAATAATAATAATAGTGAACACGAAAACAGTATGAATACAATATACGAAACAAACACAAACTAAGCCTTTTTTTTAAACATTGTACTATCAGAAGTTCCTAGAAAAACTGCACATTCTAATAATAAACTTGATACTAAGGAATCTAGATTATCATAAAAGCCAGAATTCTGAAGATTTTTTCACTGGAATCGGATAATAAAAGGGATATAAATAATTTGATGTTGTCACATTCCAAGTTCTACTTTAACACCTGATCACTTTGATTTACCATCGAACGGATAAAATAACGATATCGGCCGGATATCTCGAGGATATCGGGCCTGGCAGGCCAGTGTAACACCGGCCAATGGAGTCTCGGGTGACATTTCTGAAAAAATGGTCCTTACGAAAGGACTCGTGGACGGTGTCACAAGGAACGATCGCGCCAAGCGTTGCTGGGAATTTCCGGGGAACATTTCTGACGAGCCCGGAGGGCCAAGATAAATCGACGAACGTATCGATCAGTCGAGAAACGAAGGAGCTCTTTCAGGATAGAGAGAAAGAGCGGCATCCAGATTCAGAGAGACTTTACGGTCCATCGTTCGTCTTACAAAGCGTGGATTCCAGCTTCTTTCAGCGAGCTAACGAGCCGAAAGGCGGAGGGGAAAGAAAGGAGCAATTACGGCACGGCTCCCAAGGAAATGGCACGCTTAAGCGCCGCGGGACAATGGGACCGTGGCGCGAAGATGATTTTATTTTCGCGTGCACGATAATTGCGCCTCCGGTGGTCGGCCGGGCCCTCCGTAATTTTGAATTTTCCGCTACGTTTGTTTACCCCTTTTTGCGCGCCGTCCTCGGCAAAACTGCCCCTATGTTTCGCAGTGAAACGTATCCGTCACGGAAAAAAATGGAAATCCAGGAACGCTGGAGATGCTCGGGATTCGTAAACCTTAGAAATGTAAAATATTCCGCGTAGCGACGCTAAAAGAATAAATATAGAGACGGCAAAACAAATATACGGTGTGTAAAATACAGTGGAACAAATATCTTGAAAGTTCTCAGTGACATATCATTTAACAGAGGAGATTATCCAGCTAGAATTTGCGGAGGATAAATCGAAGCAAAGGAAGAATCGTTGTTATAATAAGAATAAATGTTTAATACAGTGAGTAACTTTCATATACGGACACCAAACAATTTTTACTTTGCAACATAACAATCTTGTCCATAACAGAAAAATCAACATGATCAGGTATTATATGACACAACGCGTATCTAGTTAACAATAGATTAAATTTTATTTATGTAACTTACGATATTTGTTACTCTTTCTTTAAACGTTGTTTCAACATTTCTTTTAACGTTATTAGAGTTTTTCTAATTTATTCATCTAATTGGTCCCATAAGTTGTAATACTTTTGGACAGTTATACAACAAATATTCTCCACATTTAAAGTACTTACATGTAAATTATTTTTTTAAACAGTTAAACCAATGTTTTTGTCCTAAAAGTAACGCTAAAATCAGATATTGTGTCATTTAAAGCTTATTATGTAAAAAATATTGTAAGTTATGTAAATCAAATTTATACTATTCTTAATTAGATACAGTGCCTTCATATTACACTTGGCCATGTTTTTCTCTACCGTTTTAAAGAAAATTACAATGAGGTAAAGAAAAATATTGTGGTGTCCCCACATTAATGTTCCTCACTATATCCGAATGCTCCAGGCTAAATGTCGAGGAAGAAATGATTACGAAAAGTGCTGTTTGAAACTACACGGCTATAATACCACAGGTAATTATCGTCCGAAGAGGAAGCAAAGCATCGAAATCGGGTTTCAGAGCGCGGAAGCGAGATTGGATCTCCGCGCAGATTCGTAAGCTTATTACAGAGGAAGTTCCGATGTAAATATAGGAAAGTTGTCAGTGAAACATCAATCTATCCATCGCCTCTGCAACACCGTACGCCACTCCAACGGTATTAATTTACCGTAAGGTGCAACGGTTAGCTAGCCCGGGCTAGGAACTCCGACCTCGGCCGCGGTATTAATTTATCCGACCAGGGTGTGTGGCATCGCGAGATAACACCGGATGATTAACGATAACGAAAGTTTCATGCGGAGGTGTAGTTTAAATCAACAATCCTCGCGGAACCTTCGGGAGCCTTTAAACTCGAATTTCTCTCACTTTGCGCGCGCCGCCGAGCCGAGCCGCGTTCAACCGTCGATCCTCGGCTCGCAAAATTTTCAACGGGCGAATCCGCGCGCCGTTTCCGACGTATGAGATCAGATAGGGGCTCCGCTAATACCGAAAACTGCGGTCGCTTAATTATTACGTTTCCTTTCGGACGCGAAATCTTTGATCTCGCTGGCGCTCGTGCGGGACGTCGAGAACAAAGGACGAAAGGAATATCCTGGAGCCGGAGGCGAGAGACTCGGCTTCGTGGAATTTCGACTCGGCGATTGCATTGCACGCGTAAGATCGTTCGATTCGATTAACGCGTGGATCGTGCGTGAGCAACACGCGGAAGACATTTCTGTGAATTCTTTTCCGCGCCTCGTAATTTTTCTTCGACCGAACCGAACGACGGATTCCTTTGTCTCGGGCGTCGAGATTAAAAATCCGGCGCTCGCCATCGATAAAACACTCTTCTCAATCTTTAACCCTACTTGCCTCTCGGAAATACAATGTGGTAACCTATAACGAACTAATCGTCCGTTATGGAATTCATTCGTTACAGGTTACACTGATCTATATTGATATAGTATATATTACCGAATATTGTTATTACTTAATACAATGATTTCTCACGAACTAGGATAAATTTAATATGAGATACAAAAATATAGGAACATGCAAATATACATGCTATAAATTTAATTTATTATATTCATATTTAATAGATTGAACATATGTGTAACTTTGTAAAAAATATTTTGCAAACTCATGACTAAAATTATGTAATACAATAACAAAATTTATCATTACTGATTAAAGCTAAATAATTAAATAAATAAATAGATCAGTGTGTAACTAATTTTTTTAAAAACTGTAGCTGTTTGTGTTTCGACAAATGCTGTTCTATTCGTAATTCCGTATTTTCAAAAAGTAATTTATGTCACAGTTGTAATAAAATTGATATAGGTGTAATAAATACTTTATTATAATGTAAAATGTGAAGCTTGGAAATATCGCGCAGTACATCCGAATGAATCAGTAATTAATATTGAACAAGTTTACACAACTGACAATTGTTTTCACTTTATCGTGTAAACCTATACGCAATGTTATCGTTGCACTCTAACAGCAATCGATCATTTGGAAACAAAAAATACACCGAGCCATTATACCTGTAGGTTGTTGCAACCTTCATACAATGTGTCTAACCATTTTATGTTATAAACTGTAAATATTATTGCTTGTTAAAGCGATATTTAAAAAATAAATATATTGGAATAAAACCGTGCAATACATGTAGTATTTAATTTCTGTGTAAAAAGTAATATCATATTCATTTTATAAACAATATATTTTAGTGAGGATCTGACAGACTCCTTATATTATCGTCACAAATTCGGATATCCACAGTTAAGGGTTAAAATCGACGGGGACCCCCTTTCACCGAGTCGACGATCTTAAAATAATAATTGCAACGAGAACATATCAGGCCTTGACATTGAGAGACAGATTTTTGGACGGGATTTCGACCGGCGAGGTGTAAAGTAATTTTTTCTCAGGAGGCCCGACGTATCGCTCATTCCATCCACGTCTGAACGATGAATATTCGTGATTTTCTGTCGCGCGTAGTCGAAAACAGGCGGTCTCGAAGGGTGCGCGTCGAATAGACCCCATTTTCTCCGATAAGAAAAAGAAAAACGGTGTGGCAGGGGGCAGCGATGGTGGTAATCTCGAGCGAGGAATTTTAATTAAAACCCACGGTTATCACGCTCGCATTGCCGAACAGACGGAGGAACCCCGAAAGAACATCGAAAAATACCTTGAATGACGAACGAACCGAGCAGCAGCATTTCCCCCCTGCCCTGCTAGTAGATCGTCACGCGTATTATTTATTCACGTCACGGCTCACGGGGGATCGAAGAATGCCCGAACGTCCTCGGGCCCGCTCTGGTAGCTGAAAGGTGGCACGGAAGGGGACGAGAGAGCGAGTGGTTCGATAGGGTGGCGAGGAGGCGCGAGGGGCGAGGTGGACAACGAGGATGCGAGGAGTAATAAGTCGAGATAACGAGCTTTTCGATGCTCCTCCTCTCCTCCACCATCGAAACGGAAAATTAATTAAGTGACTCCCAAGGTTCGCCGGGTATTCTTAACCTTCGAAGACACAATGAACGAGAAATTGTGCGACGGAGAGACGGAGGCCAATCGAGAGGGGCGAGAACGGGACGGATAGAGGAGGAAGATAGCCGGCTATCAGGGTCATTAGTTACGGATGTCCCGTCCGAACCGGGACCACTCTCGTCTCGATAAACAGGAGGCCCTTCGGCCGGGACAGCCGGAGAGAAAAGAAGGCGGCCCAGCGGGGGAAGGTCCCGAAGATACCGTGAAAAAAAGCGAGTAAAGAGAGGAGCTCTGCGGAGCAACGCCGTGGAACCGCGACAGCAGGAGGATCGGAGAGGACCGGAGAGGGAGAACCCCGAATAATAATTATAGGGTCGGTAATATAACGGTCAGCGTGCCCGTTATCTGGCACTCTTAAAGTGCACTATGTTGTTTGGAAGATAGGGCCGGGGCCCGCGTTCCTTTCCGTTTCTCGTCAGCGTCGCTCATCTTCTCGCTTTTATCGGCTCGTCTCGCGTCTCGCATCTCGTCGCCCGTGTGTCCCGTACCTTGTCGCCGTGTGGCCGAAATTCTCCAAGCCGGGATCTTGTCGAGGAATTACGCGAGGAAGTTCGACGCTGCTAGACAGAAACGGCGAACAGAAATTCGGTATCCGGAGGAAGGTGTTCAACTGCGCGGAGATTATGTTCTTGGATTAGATCCCAACCCCTCGGCGACCTGCTAGCTCCGGGCTCGGAATAGCAAGCCGGCCGAGACTGTCTGGAAAGGGTTTGCTTCTAATTATGTATACCTTTCGCTGTCTAAAAAAAATAGATTCCTTAAATAGTTTGCATCTTCTAATGTAGTACAGAATTTGGTAAATAAACTTTCCTTGAAATAGTTGTATTTACTATTTCAAGAAAACTTTATTTGTCATTCTGTATTATATGAGAAAATACAAATACTTATAGTCCACCTACTGTTTCAAGAATCTATTTTTCCCAGCCCTGTATTGGAATAAAGTATACCCTTTGAAACGCAATAATTTTTTGAAAATTGGTCTAAGCGACTTTAATACTTCTTAAATATTACAAGGACTGGTGTACTGTGTAATGAATAAAATATTTTGTTTGTAGGCTCGGAGTTAAAAACCGTGAGTTTGGATCTCTTTTTGTCATTCCAAGTAATAGCAAAATTGAAAACAGGTAGTTTAGTTATTGTAAGGTAAACAAGTCCTTTTGATATTTAAAATGAAATGCAAGTCGTTTAGACTAGTTTTAAAAATGTTATTATTACTGTAGGAATTGAGGTTAGTACGTTCAACGAGACTCCGTGGTAATATGAAACAACACGAACGACTTGAAATAACAATAACAGCGATAGTTTATTATCGATATCACACAACTTCCCACAATTTATACAAAAATAATAACAATAATTCTCTCTCTCTCTCTCTCTCTCTCTCTCTCGCGTTCATTCTGTCTCACTCGCTATCTCATTCTTACTCATTGTCTCTATTTCTTTATTTATTTCCCTTTCACTCACTCACGCTCTATCTTTCGGCCGCGCACGACTTCGAGGATCCTAAGCAATAAACTCAGGTCACTTGAAGCTACCCAAACACTCTGTCAACATCTGTTCCATTAATTTACCATTTACAACACTCGCCCTCGACCATTCTGCCTTTCATACTCGGAAAAAACCCTACATTATATATATATATA